>JACYFF010031958.1:11562880-11586292 GCA_017589665.1 Selenicereus undatus | reverse complement strand
ACACACACACACATATACATATACACACACACACACATATGTATGTATGTATTTATGTATGTATGTGTATGTATGTATGTATGTATGTATGTGTGTGTGTGCGCGCGCGTGTTGTGTGTATATGTATATATTTATGTATATATGTAGGTATGTATATATGTGTATATATATATTTTTGTGTGTGTATGTGTGTGTGTATATATATGTGTATAGAGGGGTACCCTTGTAGTCCATGTTTAAAAACCTCTCTCTTATGAAAATGAAGTCGAGCTTTTCATGTAGAAAAAGAAGTGGGGAATATCCATTCTTGGAGTTGAGAAAATGCTCCAAAGCTCACAAGTGTTCATTCTTTGATATGGACAAGGATAAAGGATAATGTTCAAAGGTTTACAAGGAGCCAACCCAGAATAGCTTAATATATCCGTTAAAGGAAATGAGAGACACAAGGACTCAATCAAAACATATGGAGATAGATAGACATTGTAGTTTTAAGGATAATGGTAGGGGAAGTGGTCGTGTCGCTATAAAGAAACCCATAACAAGGGCTACTAAAGACTTACTAAGGCATCATTACAAGGTCAACTCTTAAATGTTGATATGGCATTTGAGATGGAGGTCATTGGTGATCGACCAAGCTAGGATCAAGTTTAGTCTTCCTCTCGGAGACTATAAAATTTAGTTGGGAGATGAAATGGGTAAAGCAATGGTGGCTAAGTAACCATGCTTAGAGGTTTACTAGCATTTATGGATGGTTTGGTTCTCAAGATTGAGAAGCTCAAGACTTGTTATGTGATCGAGGATCTTCATCCCTATCACCAGTTGCCATGGCTCGTAGGGGGAAGACATCAACAATTTTTTCTTAAACTATGAAAAGTCTAGGGTTCTATACGCAATCATTGACTGTGCTAGAAGATTTTTGACAGATTCCATGGTAGGTGGGCTTTATACATGAATTAATCTTGTTATGAATTTAAATCGTGGAACGGGCGTGATTGAAAGGAGTCTGTCGAGGAGTGCCTTGCAATTATTTAGCAAATACAAAGTAGAACTCTTATTTTCCTTCTGCTAAAGTGATTCATCTTAATGAAGATTTATACCATCTCCTCATTTTTCTCAAGTTTAATCTAATTAGTGGAGCTCCAAAAATGCACAGTAAGAGGAGAAGGTTAAGAATGTATGAGTGGTGGATGATAGTTTTGAAGGAGTGAGCTCGGAGATGTGGAAGTCTCACAGTGCAGGTAATCCTATTACCTTGTGTATTAGCTATGTTAATAATTGTATATATAAAAGCCCTCATAGGGTGGGATGATTGTATTTTTGGTCATGTCCAAAAAGAATTGATGAAGTTATGGTCCTAACATAAGGATTTTAGGAATGTTACGTATGAGAAATCAATTGCGGACAAATAAAGGGTGGCATAAGGAGGAGGAAAAAATGTGATGGCAAAAAGCAAAGAATGGATATATTGCCTTCGATGATTCTAATTCTAAGTGGCTCTACAATGAAACATCAATATGAAGGCTATTAATTTCAACAGTGAGTTGTATGATGTCGATGGTAACGTCTTTATTGTCCCTAATGATTCTGAGAGCCTTATTTCTTAATTTTTATGGGAACTTGTTTATCTTAGATAGCCCTTCTAAATCCGAGGATGTCTGGAACAAGATACATCCTAGAGTTTATACTTATTGTGAATTTAAGTCTATGTACTCTGTACAATGGTGAAGAGGTACATATCACACTATTTCAAATGCATCTTAAAAATTTTCCGAGGCATAATAGAATGGATCCCCTATTTTTTTTCTCCCCTCAAAGATGCTAGCATGTTGTTGGTCCTCAAGTTTATGATGCAGTGTTGACTATCCTAAAGTGTGACTTGTTTCTCGTAGCTAATCATGTGGCTCTTATCCAGAAAGGAAAGAAACCAAGACAGTGGTTGACTCACACCCCATATACAAGCTAGCGACAAAAGCTATTATAAATGGGCTTAACTAGTAGTGCCTGACACTATCTTGAAGTCCCAAAGTGCTTTTATGAAGGGAAATCTTGTTTTCGATAACATTTTGGTAGCCTAAGAAATATACCACCATATGTATTATCAAGCAGGTATTAATGGCAATATGACAATTAAGCTGGATAATTGCAAAGCTTATGATCAGGTTGAATGGATTTCTCTAAGATGAGCCATGCTCTATTTGCGATTTAATCAGCACTGGGTAAGCTTGTTTATAAACTTCGTTGAATTAGCAATTTTTTGGTTCACTATCAATAGAGAGCCTAAAGGTTTTCTTAAGCCATCTAAGGGGATCCGTTAAGGTGATCTACTCTTTCTGTTCCTTTTTTTTGTTTGTCTCTTAAGACATCTCAACCCTTCTTTCTCATGGTATGCAGTCACATGCTCTATTAGCAATTTAATCAACACTGGGTAAGGAGGTGCTCATCAAAGTTGTAGCCCAAACACTCCCTACCTATGTGATGTGTATCTTTAAGTTACCCAAGTCTTTGTGTGATAAAATTCAGTCCTTGATTAACAAATTTTACTTAGGTTGGTGTCATTAAAGAGGGAAAATATACTAGGTTTGGAAAGAAAACCTTTGTTTAGCAAAGGATCTAAGCAATGTGCGGATTTTAAGCTTTTAATATCTCTTTGCTAACTAAACAAGTTGAGCTTCTTATGTTGAAACCCTACTCTTTACTTGCTATGTGCTAAATATTACCCAAATGGGAATTTATTGAAATCTAATTTAGGGATTTGTCCAAGTCATATTATGAGGTACTACTTAGAGGTCAAGTGGTTGATTGAGAAGGGCTTTAGATGGATGGTTGGAAATAGTGAATCATTGGATATTTGGAATGATTAATGGATCTCAAGATCATCAGCTTTTAAAGTAGTGACGCTAAGAAATGAGTTGGTTCAAGTGTCTCGAGTTAGTAGCTTATTGATTATGAACTCAAAAATTTGGAGGGAAGACTTGGCTAGGAATTTTTTTTTCTAATATCATGCTGCTTTGATGTTGAGCATTCCTTTATGCCAATCCTTGCCTTAAGACATATTAGCTTGGCACTTTGCTAAGGATGGGAAATATTATGCGGATTTGACTTACTTCTCTTATCTTGATTAGAAGACTGTAGACCTTTCAAGCTCTAGTAATGAGGAGACTTCTTCTTTTTCGAAAATGCTTTGGAAACTCTAATTGCCCCTAAAAATTTGAGATATTTAATGAAAAACATGAAAAAATGGAGATTTAGATTTTCAGAGAAGGTTTTTGCCTTCTTTCTCTGATGCTTTTTCTCATCTTTAATCAACAAGCCTCATAGGATACAAATAGTATAATGCCCAAGCTGTTCGCTTGCCCCAAAAGGAGATCAACAGACGTCTAAAACTGATGGGATTGGAAAAACATAAATACAACTAATGACTACTAATCACAACTAATTAATAATAATCACAACTAAATATGTCAATTTCTAACACTCCCCCTCAAGTGGGCGCATGAAGGTCAATCATACCCAACTTGCTACATAATTGAAGAAACTGTTGAACTCCAAGAGCCTTAGTGAACAAGTCGGCAGGCTAGTCGTGAGAGAAGATATGAAAGGACCAAGTCACGTCTAACAAGACATTTCTGAATGAAGTGACAATCTATTTCAATATGTTTGGTGCGCTCATGAAAAAATGGATGTTTAGCAATATGAATTGTTGCTCGACTATCACAAAACAATTTCAGAGCTTGAGTAGGAAAGACACCGAAAGAGGCCAAAAAAGTCTTCAACCAAATTAACTCGCTGGTAGCCATAGCCACAGAGCGATATTCAGCTTCGACAGATGAACGAGACACTGTGGCTTGTTTTTAAGTTTTCTAAGAAACAGGGGATCCACCAAGAGTCCCAAAATAACCAGTAAGAGATCGACGAGTGAGTAGGCATGCTTCCTAATCAGAATCACAAAAAGCATACACTTGGAGATCATTATTAGCACGAAGTAGAAGGCCAAGTCCCAGACTACCTTTGATGTAGCGAAGGACACGACATGCTGCCGGAAAATGCTCAATTCGAGGAGCTTGCATAAATTGATAGAGAACATGAATTGCATAACTCAGATCAGGTCATGTAACAGTTAGGTAAATAAGACATCCAACCAAACGACGATGTTGAGTTGGGTCTGTGAAGAAATATCCAGAGGCAAGAGCTAACTTGTAATTCTCTTCGAGAGGAGTTGCAGTTGGCTTCCCTCCTAGAAGTCAACATTCCTCCACAATTTCCAAAGCATACTTGCGCTGACAAAGAAATAAGCCTTTTGACCCACGGGCCACTTCAATTCCAAGGAAACATTTTAACCGTCCGAGATCCTTAATACGGAAACAGTCATTGAGGTACTCCTTGAACAACTGACATGTAAAGGTATCATTACCAGCCAAAATAATGTTGTCAACGTACACAACTAAACCCATGAAAACATCTCCTTTCTTGTATGTAAACAGTGAATAGTCAGCATAAGATCGCACAAAACTGTAGCCCTCAAGTTCGCTGGACAATTTTGCAAACCATTGTCGAGGTGTTTGTCGCAATCCATAAAGAGATTTGAGTACCCGACATACACAATTAGGCTTGCTGGAATAAAATCCTGGATAGAGCTGGGAAAAGCTGACCCGACACGATTACCGACCCGAACCCGACACGAAGTTAAGTAGGTTTGGGTATAAATTTTCGACCCGTTTAATTAAATGGGTTGACACGTTCAACCCGTTTAATTAAATGGGTTAGGTTCAGGTCGAGATTCTCGACACGAAAAAGTACTTAGTTAACCCGTTTAATTAAATGAGTTAAATAAGTCAACTCATTTTTTTTTTATTTATCCATTTACTTTTTATTAGATAATTAAGAATATAAAATTTTTTTGGAATTATGAATTATGATGAATCTGGGGAATTTCAAAGAGTAATTATTTAATGTGATGTGTAAACTTAATTTTTAACACTGTAATTACGTATTAGTTGAAAATATTAAATGCGTAAATAGTCAATTAACCGACTCAAGTTGACCTGTTTATCTTAAACGGGTTAAGTGGGTCAACCCGTTTAAAAATTAAATGGGTACAGGTCAAGATTTTTTAACCCGTTTAATAAACGGGTTAGGTTCAGGTTGAGGTATTCTCAACCCGTTTAAGTTCGACACGAACATGAACCCGACCCGACACGACCTATTACCCAGCTCTAATCCTGGAGGCATCTTCATATAAATTTCTTCTTCCAGATCACCATGAAGAAAAGCGTTGTTGACATCTATCTGGTGGAGATCCCATCCTTTTGCAACAGCAACTAAGAGAAACACGAACACTTGTCATTTTTGCCACCGGAGCAATGGTTTCGTGAAAGTCAAACCCTTCCACTTGATGATCTCCTCGAACGACAAGTTGAGCCTTGTGTCTTTCAATTGATCCATCAGACTTGTACTTGATTGATAAACCCATTTGCAGCTAATGGGTTTCTTTCCAGCTAAAAGTTCTTCAATAGTCCAAGTGTGATTCCCTTCAAGAGCTTGGATCTCCTCTGCCATAGCTTTCCTCTACAAAGGATTTTGAGCAGCCTTGTGATAATGTCTGGGCTCAATAATTTTTGTAATAGCAGCTAGAAAATACTGATGATCATGTGAAAATTTATTGCATGTAACATAATTGACAATAGGATATGGAGTACCTGAGGAGCCTTGCTGGGAGGAGGCAGTACGAGAGGTGTCTATGGAACACGAACCATAAGAAACATAGTCTGTTAGATGAGTTGGAGCTTACCTAACCTGATCCTTGCGCCTGAGACCCACATTAGTTGTTGCCACAGGAGGCCCAGTGGTCCTCCCCCTGTCTGCTGAAGCTCTGTTCAGTCCTAACACAGGCCCAGGACTGCTCCCCCAGTCCATAGACACAGGGTTCTGTCCAAACACAAACTGTGCCGATCTGGAAAGTGAAGGCCTAGTTCTAAGTTTCTAAGCGCAGTCCTCTCTATCTTGGGCTGTGTACACCATTATTTTCATGCTTCAAGGCAATTGGATCCTCAAAGGCATCAAGCCTAATTATACCTTTGGTCATATTCCTTGTGTTAGCCTCTAAGTTTTCTTCTACAATCTTGGAAAAAGGAAATATTTCTTCATAAAATTCAACATCTCTACTTACAAAAATTTCTTTAGTCTCCAAATTGCATAATTTCCATCCCTTTTCCCGTATAAATATCCCACAAAAACACACTTTCGACTATGAGAGGCAAAATTATCATTTGTTCGATCCTTAGTGCTTTGGCATATCAAAGGCAACCAAAAAAGCGAATAGTATCATAGGAAGGTGTCAACCCAAATAAACATTCATATAAAGTTTTACCTTCCAACAAAGGAGTAGGTGTACGATTTATTAAGTAAGCTGCAGTCAAGGCACATTCTCCCCACAGCTCGATTGGTATATTGGCATGAAATCGAAGAGCATGAGCAACATTCAAAATATGTCTATGCTTGCGCTCCACTCCTGCATTTTGTTGTGGAGTTCCCAGACAAGTAGTCTGATGCACAATTCCTTTTTCAGAATAAAACCGTTTCATAGGATTAGAAACAAACTCATTGCCATTATCACTTTGAATGTACTTCACATTTTTACCAAAGTGGTTTTTTGCATATATCACAAAACTTTGCAAAAATGAGCTAGTTTCACTTTTTCACGCATCAAATATACCCATACTGCTCTACTTGCATCATTTACAATTATCAAAAAATAGTGTGCTCCACAAGTCGATGGAACATGATAAACACCCCAAATATCACAGTGTATGAGTTCAAAGAGTTCACTAACTTTGCTATTACTTTTAGAAAATGAGCAATGAGTTTGTTTTGCACGGAAACCAATATCACATGGTTCATCCACTTTATTGCTAAAATTATTACCCATATCTAAATTTTTAGCAAGTAAAGAAATAACTTGACTGGATAGATGACCAAGACGTCCATGCCACAGATCATAAGTCCTAACTGCGTGAGCTTGCAACTGCTTATCCAAAAACTCCTTGTGTAATAAGACCCCTCCTTTGACTCTACCCATTCCAATTAGGCTCCTCCAGATATGGTCCTATATCACACAAAAATTGTCAGTAAAAGTCACAATGTAATTTAAATCCTTGTTTAGTTGCCAAATTGATATTAAATTGCATTTCAATTTAGGCACAAAGAGAACTCCTTTTAAAAACACATTTGCCCCAAGTTGAACACAACTAGCTTTGCTAGTTGTAGCACTGTTGTCGTTTGGCAGGCCTACGTCAATAGGCTTGATTTCCTTCACATTTTTCAGCAATTGTAAATCCACAATCATGCGACAAAAGGCCCCAGTGTCATACAACCACTCAATTTTACCTGCCAATTTCTCATTCCCATCCTTTTTGTCATCAATTGGGTGGAGAATTCTTTGGATCTACTCTTCTGTGAAACCAGAAGTTGGGCAAATCAAGATCGAGCAACCCGCTCTGATACCATGTTAAATTTTATATAAATTGGGTTGGAATTTACGGTCCCTATGCTCACAGCTACTGCTACCGTGTTGGCCATCATAGCATTGACGGCTTTAGCTCGTCCACTTCCTCCGACGAGCCTTCCACCACGATTGCTCTGTCCTCTACCTCGTCCCCTGCCACGGGTTCCCCAACCTACTAGGTACCCGATTAACTTGAAGCAATGGTCCTCTTCATGTCCAACTCGACTATAGTGCCGGCAAGTTGATCTTTCAATTGATTGGAGGTTCTTCCCGGCGACCTTCACTGCAAGAGCTGTTATACGCTCACCTCTTTCTTCCCTTCCAATTATAAGACTCCTATGGTTTTCTTCTTGAGAGACCATATTAAAGATTTTGTCAAGGGATGGTAATGGTTCTTGGGCAAGGATTTGGCTCCGGATGTTGGCGCAAATTACATCCTTCAATCCCAGAAGAAATTGGAGAGTTTTTTCTTCTTCGAACTTTGTCACTTGACCTCCAATGTCACATTCACATTTCTTACAAGTACATTGAGGACATCAGATGTGCCCTTCGAATTCACTCCACAGACTCATCATCTTTGAGTAGAATTCAACAACATTCATACCACCTTGTTTACAATCTGCCAGGCTTGCTTTTAATTGATGAATTTTGGGAGCGCTCCCCACAACATATCGCTTCTTCAAATTGCTCCACATCAACTCAGCTGTGTCAACATAAGCGATGCTAGATCTTAGTTTCAGTTTAATAATGTTCAAGATCCAGGAGCAGATCATTGAATTGACCATATCCCAGGTTTGTAATTTAGTGGTATCTTCACCCATTTTTGGTTCTGGTTTTCGAAGGGTGCCATCGATAAATCCCAACTTATTTTTAGCTTTGAGAGCAATGATCCAAAGATCATAGTTTGCTCCTTCAATAACTACAACTGTAATCAAACCCTCGGGTCCTTCAGAAGGATGTAGATAATAGGGGGAATGGCTTTCAACCACAAACTTCTTTCCAGACATCTCTCAGAATGAGCAAGAATCCAAATGGAGAATGAACTTGGTTTTGGAAAAGAAGTTGAGATAAGATTAGAATTTTAAAAACCCTGGTCTGATACCATAATGAAAAACATGAAAAAAAATGGAGATTTAGATTTTCAGATAAGGTCTTTGCCTTCTTTCTCTTATGCTTTTTTTCATCTTTAATCAACAAGCCTCATAGGATACAAATAGTACAATGCCCAAGCTATTCGCTTGCCCCAAAAGAAGATCAACTAACCTCTGAAACTGATGGGATTGGACAAACATAAATACAACTAATGACTACTAATCACAACTAATTACTAATAATCACAACTAAATATGTCAATTTCTAACATTGATGAAATTAAAGGGCTTGAGTAATGTATATAAGCTTGTGAGTTACTCCACTTATTGCTAATTGGTTTTGGGATGAAACCTCATTTGAGCTTATATGCATGACTCGTTTGATTATGGCCCAATTGATATAAAAATTTAACATGTTATTAGAGTCGGTTGCTCGATCTTGATTTGCCACCGTCCCTATTTGATTAAAATTGTGTGCACGTGTTGGGCCTTATTAGTACCTCACACTTGAGGGGGCGTGTTGGAGTATGAAAGTGGATATTGCCCCACATTGATAAAAATTCAAAGAATATGATAGTGGATGTTGTCCCACATTGATGAAATTAAAGGGTTTGAACATGTATAGAAGCTTGTGAGTTACTCCACCCATTACCAATTGGTTTTGGGATGAAACCTCATGTGAGCTTATATGCAAGACTCATTGTTGAAAGCCCAATTAATATGAAAATTTAACAATATTTGCATGGAGATTTAGTTTAAGTACATTACCAACTTGTGGCACTATGAACTGCAATGTTTATGGAGAGAATGAAGAGTTTGCCATTCACAATCTTTCTAAATGTCTAGCTACTGTCGATATTTGGGTAGGAAGTGGCTTCATGAATAGTTTTGGAATGTGAATTTTCAGTCAGTTGACTTGTTCTTGTTTCCAGGTTTACAAAAGCTAGATGCTAGTGAAGCAACTGCGTTCTTGCCATCATATGGGGATTCTAGAATATGAGAAATCGGATCATCTTCAATAAACATAATTGGAAGCCCATAAGTAGGACTGATAAAATTAAGGATCGGTTCGGGTTGAGGTCGGATAGTGAGGATTGCAAATAGAGTTTTCACGACTTTAACCCTACCCGACTCTCACGTGGGTTGGCAAAAACTCGATCCTCACCTTGACCCTGCGGGTATCATCGGGTCAAAGCCGACCCTCAACCTTCTTTATACAAAAAATGAGATTTTTTACTAAATTTCTTTTTTATCATAAAATTCAACATTAAACATCTTTTTAATTGAAAGGCCAGGTGATAATAAACGGTTCTAATGAAAAGTATCGTGATTACAAACATTCTAATGTGTAATTTGGTAACTATAACAAGTAATTCCTTAAAACAGTTACTCCAAATATAAGAGAGGGAGTGTGAGAAGGATGAGAGCCACTGAAATTTGGAGAGGTTGAGTGATGACGAGGATAAAAGAGCAAGAAAGTAAGAAACCAAAAGGCTATAAACAATTAAAGCCCAAACTCTTTTGTTTTGATTTTGAATTTTTTTTTTTAAGTAAGGGTCAACGGGTCAGGTTAGAGGGTCAAGACCTCTACCTTAATCCGACCCTTATCGTAGTTGGGTACTCTCAATTTGAGGATTGGGGCAAGTCGGAAGCAAAAAAGCTGACCCTAACCCTCATTTTTTAGGGTCGAGCAGAGACAGACCGGGCGAGACTTTGACCCGTTGATCAGATCTACAGACAAGAAGTTGTCCAATACACTAGATCCTATATGTTGAGTTATAAAAAACTAAAATCCAGTATTTCCTCAGAACTTCCTTCTCACATTTCTTTATGGCAGCCCCATTAGGCGATGTGGAAACTAAACTTTGATGCAGTGAGGCTTGGAGACTGGGGCTATGGCAGAGGTTTTGTGACCAACAACTTTGAAGTTGATGTCGTCGTTGCATGATCCATCAAGGCGATGACTTTCAATTACCTGATGTGGAGGAGGCTAAGGCGGCATGTTTGCTCTTACAATTGCTTGTGAAGCTGGCTTTAGGCGCCTGGCTGTTGAAAGTGACTTTCTTACTTTAATTTTTAACATTTTATTTTATTAGAGCATTCCTAGTCAGAGTTTCAGTTTTTGGAACTCTGGCCTGTTACGTCAGCAAACGTTTCACAATTTTGAAACTTGTATTCCATCACTTCTCCAACCTATGGAACTCAATTTTAATCATCAAATAAAAATATTTATCATGAACCCATCTCATAACACACAACCTTTTTTTTTAAATTATTTAAAAATGATAAATTAACTCAAAAAAAAAGAAAAAACAAAAATAAATAATAAAAAATTTTCAAAGTTACACGCATGGAGGAATGCCCACATGTTCCTCCATGCGTCCTCCCCCCCCCCATTTCTCCCATGCGTTTCTTCCGCTGGCAGTGCTCTTAGTTGGTGCCTATATGACACAAGCAGGAAATCAAGTACGTTATTCCCCTATTCATCTTCAACCCTATAGCTCTAGGCTTCTAGCGATATGATTTGGTTATAGTAAGGTCCAAAGCATGTATTAGGCTTGGCTTATGATGATATGTTCAGTTTCATCAACAATAATAAATATTAGTCCTTGAGGCATGATTTCCAAAATAAAAAAAATAAAAAATAACATATCAAGAAATTACTACAAAGTTGTTATCTCTCATTGAAAATGATAAAAGAAATATACTTCACCAAAAGTTATTATGACCCGAAAATACATATTAAATTTATTCTCTAAGGACCCCCGTGAATTGAGTTTAGGACCTAATGTAATAACAAATTTTTTCATAAATTGCATTGTATCCCTAAATCATAACATTAGTGTTGCTACCTAAAATATGTAAATTCAAATGATTTTAGCATTTGCTCCCTTTAAGCTGATGCTGTTGTTGCATAAAATAAAATAAACTTGCCAACATTTTTTTTTTTTTGGCATAAAAATAAAATAAAGAAACACCAAAGTATGACAGACAGACTAACCTGTAAAGCAGAATTTCAAAAGATACCCCACTCGTTTCTGCCCGAAATTACACTTGGACATATCAGATTTGCCGTTCATTCACTCATTATCCTGCATTACAACTTGTTGCTTGTGATTTTTAAGATTCGAATTTTATTTTGGATTAGAGTTTTGCCAGCTCTACCTAGCCGAATTGGACCCGGGATTCCAAGCGGGGACGACAATATTGGCCGCTTCCCATCGCAGCACGGCCGGCATCAATCAATCAATCATGGCAGCACGTAACGTACTCAGAATCTGAAACTGCAATCCCTTCTCTGAATCTGATCATATCCATGAATGTAAGGGATCATCAGTGTGTAGAAAATCTCAGATTTTGATGGGCTTTCAAGGGTTGATTGAAACGGCATTTTAGAGGAGGAAACAAGCAAAATTCGAGAAGGGTTATTGGGTTCAAGTATTTGTCTCTCATGGAGTTTTCATGGTCATGGGGTACTTGCGTTCGCATCACCCTTCTACTTCTCCTCGTTGGCGCCATTATCACGGCTTGTTTCACCCTCCCCATTGAACAGGTTCCAATTCTTCATCTGGGTTCTCTTTTTATGTCTCTCTGATTTGTGTTTTCCATTGTCCTGGTTGAAATATGGGTTTTCCTTCTCATTACTGACTGTTAGTGTTAGCTCTTACTTGTGGGTTCTCTTTATATGCCTTTCCAATTTGCATTTTCCCAGTTGTTGATTGTTTGGGTGGAATTTTGATCTGGGTTTTCGCTTTCATTGATGCCTGTTAGCTCTAACTTATGATAGCGATTGATGGGTAATTGGAATTGGATGGTTTTTGGTTTATTTGGAAGCAGGTAGCCTAGAATTTGCATGGAGTTGGGGTTTTGTGTTTCTCTTGAATATGCACTTGTTAGTTGTTATTATCTTTAGAAAAAGTGGAGGAAATTTTAACCGTGAAATTTTATGAATCAACCGTCAATGAATGCTGCTGTCATCCTTTTTCTGGATGGAATTTTATTGTCTGCCTAAATAGTGAAATTTTCCAAAATTTTGTTGAATATAGTTTTTCTGGGGACTTCTCTCCACTAGCCATAGACCAGTTAAGTTGTTCTCATACATCTTGGCTTTTTGGAATCCTGTTATTAAGATCATATTGGGCCACTCACCTCCATTATTCAAGACATGACACTTTTCCCTTGATTTGTTGAATTATAGATGACATGACATATCTTTGAATCTTCTTGTAGATGTTAAAAGACTTCCTGTATTGGGTGGATAAAGATCTTGGCCGTTGGGGTCCTCTTGTTCTGTAAGTTTGCTGGGACTTCCCCCTACCCCTATCAAAGTCATGCATGCTCAGTAGACAGATTTCTCTTGAGAGTGCGCTGTGTACACCAATTGATCCTGTTTATGTCTTGTGCTGGTTCCCTCCTCTTTGTTGCACTAAGGGTCTGTTCTATTTCGCGTTTAGATACAGCTAATAGATGTAAAGAGATATAAGGAGTTGTAAGAAGCTGTAGGGAGCTGTAAGGAGCTGTAGGGAGCTGTAAGGAGCTGTAGGGAGCTGTAAGAAGATATAAGGAGTTGCAAGGATAGATATAAAGAATTGTTAAATGTTATAAAAAATCTATATGGGATGTAAGAAGATGTGAGAAGATGTAAGGGCATGTAAGAAGATGTAAGGAGATATAAAAAGATGTAAGAAGATGTAAGGATTATGTTAAGGATGTAAGGAGTTATAAGGAGATGTAAGAAGCTGTTGGGAGATGTAAGCTCTTAGATATATCATAAAAAATGCGAAATAAAACAGGACCTAATTCAGGTCTCAATGTCTCATCTTGTGGAAGCTATTTTTCTTTGGATCTTTTCTTGCTTGATTCTCAGATGTGATCCTGCAGATAACGATTGCTGAAAGGACACCTTTTTTTTTGGGTAAAATAGTATATGTGTTTTTCTACTTAAAAAATGTAAAATAAATCTTGAGCTAACTTAACTGTAAATAGGGGAAGTATTCATTCAGTAAATGAGAGTAATTCTGTCTTATAACTGCATGGGCCTTCCCCTGATGTCAGCATATTGTGCAACCACATTGTGTGTTTGGTGCACTAAAGCAATGCCATTAGTATATACACATGTTTTGAGAATTAACAAAATGGACAGTGGTGTATAACAAATAGTTTAGTGTATATTCTTGGCTTTGTGAAATCTTGCTACTCTGATACAGGTGATGCCAGAATACTGTTTTCTATTTCTTAACTTTCTCTGTAGCAATGTCATTCCTTATTTGAAAATTTCACGTGACTCTGGGGTTCTGTTCTGGATGTTCTAGGACAACTCATTTGTCATATTTGGTTGATGTGGTTACTCCACTTAGGCAGGAGTTAGGACTCTTGGGATATGGAATTTTTTGTTTACCTTTCTGATTTGGGGGTCAAGATATGGGTATATTGAGATGAAGGCAATTTGATAGTGACTAAGGATGTCTGCAGGATGGCTATTACACGCTTCTGTTGATAATATTTCAAAAATAGTCCCTTATAGGTTGCAGTTATTAACAAATCCGGCTTATCTTTTGTCGCTTTTGACCTACTGACAGATTTTGGCTTATGTTGTGATAAGTACTTAGGATCTTGTGCATGTTTTTGCTCATTATTTGCTTGTGGGTAAACCCAGGGCTGTTGCATACATTCCTCTGACAATTTTGGCAGTTCCAGCTTCAGTACTTACGGTAAGTGTTAAATGGCTGATTTGTGATCGTCATTATGATATATATTTTTACTGTATTACGTGTGCTTTGTTCCCATTTTGTGACATCAAACTTCTGCTTCAAGTGATTGCTTCGCGAGGTCATTGTTAAATTATGTGGTAGTGCTGCTATGATGACATTTGTGTAAACATTTCAATGTAGTAAAGCATGCTTAGATAATTGGACTGAACTAGAAAGTGATAGGGTAAAAAGGAGTGGCAAAAAAGCAATCAACCATGTGAAGGAATGGTAGCATACATCATGAGAAATATATAGTTGATTAACAGTCCAACTAGCTGTATTCTTGCACTTTCCTTTCTTCTTGCTTATATTTTTGACTCTGCACTCTGTTAGTTTTGTATCTAAAGCTAAATTTGCGATCAATAAGCACCTATGGCAGAGGGAAATGTCAATTTTCAATTGTTTCCTTCATAAACCATATCATGGTCTCTGCCTAAGTGAGCTAAGTGGTGTTTAAGATTTTTTCTTTTTTTTGGGGGGGGGGGGGGGGCGGGGGGAATGTCAGCGATATACAATTACAGGATGCACCTTGACACTCTTGCTGCTGCAGTTCAGTATTGTTACTGACTATTCTTGTTTGTGATGTGTCTCTTTGATTCAGATAAGGTCCACTCTTAAGATTTTTGTTTCCATTTTATTTGTTCACTTTGGAAAATTGTGCTTTTTGTGTGATATACAGCGCTGGTAGTCTGCCACGTAAATAAAGAGTACATTTACTTGTACATGCAAAGGTTGCATTTTTAAGATATCTGGTGAAACACAAGCATTGCAATCATACTCTATTTATTATTTTCCATTGCAGCACATGTGCCACGGGGAAATTAGGTGTTCATGGCTGTTAATACTCACATAGAGAACCATGAGCTCTTCTTTAACCATTAAATCAAGATCTCATTAATATTGGTAGAGATCCTTTTAGCTCTATTAAATACAATCATAAAATATGTGTTAGATATATATGTGTGGCATGGTGAATTTGTGATAAAATTGCACTTTAACATATTCGAGGCTTTCTTTTACTTGATGCATGACTACTGGCGACCAGCTATTGAATATGGTGTATATGTAGCTAGCATCACTTGCTTGCTTTCCCAGTTTTCCCGGAAAAGGGACGTTTGATTTAGCTAATTCAGTCTGGTGTCCAAGCATTAGATGCTCGAGTATGTCCTTCAAGGCCGAGCAAAAACTAATGTTCATAGTCAATAGCTTACCTACTACCATTTCATGGATACGCATATGGGTAACAGCAAATTGGAGAAAGATAAAGCTGAAAAAATGGATCATGTGAACATAATAAGAAATTATGTGAGCAAGCACACCTACAGACCTTTCTTACAGTTGAAAGTTACTTTTTTTGTCATGCCATCTGGCAAGTATTTTTGTTCCATTTACTTTTCACCTATTGAGTTGCCACTTCACTAAATAGACTTCCCATTTTGCAGCTTGGTGGTGGCTATCTTTATGGATTACTGGTGGGTTTTGTCGCTGATTCTGTGGGTGCTACCTTAGGGGCAACTGCGGCGTTTCTTTTAGGCAGAACAGTGAGTTTCTTTTTCTTGTTACTGTTCTTTCATCTATTAAGAAGCGTGGGTCTTCATATCTTGTTTATTCTGCACTGTGATGTCCAAACGTGGTTGCTGTTTACAAACACAACGTCAACTGACCTACTGTTGATCCTGCTAAAGTGGGGTTGAAGGAGATTCTCATATACACAACCTTTCCCTCTGCAAGTAGGAAGATGGTGTCCGCACCATTTTAAATTTCGAAATGCTGTATGTCTGTAAAAAAACCCAGCTGAAATGAAGCTAAGAGTGCTTCAGGGCTCCAAATGAATAGATAAATTAACACACATGCAAAGTGGAGATCTATGGGAGACAGCAGAAATACTAAAACTAAATTACTAAGTAGGTAACATACAGCAGAAATGATATTATATAGAGGTGGACTAGAACTAGGCTTCCATGTATCATCATCCATGTGAATCCCAGATTGCCACAAGGTTCTCTTCATGGCTATTTCTCCGAAGAGTTCGAGCTCAAGAAATTAATGGCTGAAAACCTTTCCTAGATTCTTCTTAGGTCTGCTTCTTCATTCCTAGCTCCTATGATTGTGAGATTTTCTGACCTCCACCCTAGGGTACCACATGTCTTCTTCTAACATGCCCAAACCATCTTTCTTGCATCTTATCATCAATCTCTCTGCTCTGACCCTTTTCTTAATTTATTCACCTTTGATTTATCTTTCCTATTGTGATAATGTGATGACACATCCATGATAACACCTTCATTTCTGCCACCAAGTTCTTCTTTGCGTGTTTGCTTGCTTAATTGGCCAGCACTCAGCGAGTCAGCATCATATGACATCACTGGCCTAACAACTTGCCAGTCAAGCTTCAATTTCAATTGGTATTCTTGTGTTACAGGGGACCCCTTATGCACTCCTTTATTTTTTTGGGTTGATTCCCTTGAACATGAGATACTGTTGTGGCCTATCACTGATGTGATGTAGCCAACCTGTTACACATAGCTAAAGGCATGCACAATGAATATATTCTATGTATTTGATTAAAATAATCTTTTGCTGGCAATAATTGTTATGTTTTAGCAATTTCAGTAATAGATAGGGTTCTCTCTATGAATTACTTACAGATTGGAGGGTCATATATTATTGCCAAAGTCAAGGATTACCCAAAGTTCAGGGCTATTGAAGTTGCCATAGAAAGATCAGGTTTCAAGGTATGATCACTGCTAAATGAAACTGAAACTGAAACTTCTGCTTGTTGATTATTTAACTTTTTCATTACTGATGCTGCACAGAAAGTGGGGGACCTTGGGGTGCTATTTGAATCTTTAGATTGATTTGATGTGGCCTAATTACGGACAAATAATAAAACATACATAGGTTAGTGGCATTATGGCAGAAGAGTACATATAATCAAGCTGAATTGGAGAAAACCGAGAAGGAAAAGTCGCCTGTGTGGTCTTTATTAACTAAAATTTGCATCACTAGCTTTTCCACTATCACCCAATCCGGATACTCTGCTCTGAATTCTGGGGCAGCTTTCCAATTTTGCTGCTAGTAATGGACATTTCCCTCTTTTAAAGCTACAGCTCACTACTGAATAAAAATGTGGAAGAGCCCCTCGTATTAGCATTGTATCATTCTGAAATTTGACCTACCGGACATTACTATGCTGGAACCTGCCCAAGGTTTATTGCATTCAGATGGTCTATGCATTTTAGCTGCCCGTGACATTGACTAGGCCTCTAGCCTGACAATTGTACATTTCCATGTGCAATTATGCTTTTAGAATCAGCAACTAGTAGTTTTATTATTCGCCCGTCCCTGGTCTCTCTGCCTGGCTCAGGGATGATTGAGTTCAAAAGCTGTTCATCCTGCCTTTTGATGGGAGAAGTGCCAAGGATCCTTTGAATCTGAAGGATGTAGAATTAAGCATTTTACGAAAATTAGTTTAAATTTCTCCTCATTTAGGAACGAAATAAAAGGAAGTAATCTAGGTGGAAGATATTGTTGTTCTTTGGTTTCCTCTTGAACTAGAAATCAAAAGTTAACATCCCATTCTTCTTGCAGTAGCTTGCTACTGAGATTGCAATAATACTAACTCCTCACATATCTTGATCATTGACCTTGACCTTTGGGTGTCAGATAGAGAAAAAGCCAGCTGTCAAATCAGACCATTTTTGGCACGATAATGATATTACTGTCATATTTAGTCAGCTTCAAGGGCAAGCATTAATGACTCAATACACCTGGATGAAATACATAAATTAGCTACAACAGCCTGATTCCAATACTCCACTTTTGACCCCAAGATCCCCACAACTACCAGAATAGCAGTAGCCCTCATTTTTCATGATTTTGCTCTTAGTCCTTTTTCACTTTTTTTTTTGTTTTGGGATTTTTTTCTTTTTGGGGGGGGGGGGGTGTCTGGACTTTCCTTGAAAAGAATTGTTCTTTGCTGTTCCCTTGTCTCTTACATGGATTGTCGTGTGCTGCATACTAATTTGCTTTTGCCTTTGAACAGATTGTGCTGCTGCTTCGGCTTGTGCCTCTATTATCATTCAATCTGTTGAACTATCTCCTGTCTGTAACTCCTGTTTTGCTTTGGGAATATGTCCTGGCTTCCTGGTTAGGAATGCTGGTATTTTCTAGCCCTATGCATTCTTAAACTTGCTCTGAAGTGCTTTAGTTATTTTGATTTGTCAAAAGTAATAATACTGCAGTGATTCTTTCTGGATTGCATTTTGATGAAATGTCATTGTATCTTATGCCTTGCGCCTGTAGAAATTTGGCTTTTTAGTATTAAATGATCAACCATTTTAAGTACACTAACAAAATGGATATCGAATTTTTACTAACATGCGGTGGCTGAGCAAGATGGAAAATATCACCGTGAAAATAGGGGGTTTTTAATGATAACAATTAGAACAAACCAACAGAATGTGAGTATATTTTAGTATGCTTTTTGTTAGTAAGATAGAGTTTTTGATCAAGTGATTGAATATATGCAAATCATCTCTGCACGCAGTCATTTTCTCTGCTTAAAAGCAAAAGATGAGACAATTATGCATCCACCAAGGTCGCTTGTATTGATGTTGTGCATAAAGGATCAATTACATGCATGGAATGGAAGTAAAGAAATGGGCATCAGACATGGATAAACATTATATGTGTTTCAGCTGCATTCCGGCTACAGTAGGCCTGGGCAAGTTTTTTGGTATTCTTTGTCATGGTCTGAATGTTTGTTGATGTGGTTCCTTTTTTCCCCCCTTTTTAAATAACATAATGTGCCTGGTGTTTTGCAAGGAGTTCATTCATTCCAGCATTCTAACTTCTAACCGGTAATTTGGCTGAGGCATGACAGCTCTCTGTACTTTAGGGAAGCTAACTCCTTATTTAACTACATGGCATAGGCAAGCTAACTCCTTTAATCCTGTCGTCCTTGACAATTTTGAAGTACCATGTGGCTAATGTTTGTTAAGGGCACCATAACAAGGGGTTGTTTGACAAAGAACTTTTTTGAACCAAGTTTAATTGTTTGAAATGGTCGAAAAGCTAATTGGGTGTTTGCTAAAGTTGCTTTTTAGGTCTAATGAGTTAATTCGAAAAAGGCTAATTCTATGACCTTTTGGTAGAGATTTTTTTTTTTTTTTAAAAAAAAGCCTTTTGTCTCATTAACTTTATCAGAAACGACTAATCTCATCTAATACTTTTTCTAGAAATAGTTAATTAAAATAACTAATACAAATAGCTAACCAATAGTTAACAGTTTGCCAAAAAGGGGCCAATATCTTTGATGTATATCTTTGATGTCTATGCGCCTATTCTTTTCGTTAGTAAATATGAATAAGTAAATGAGTGAAGTTGGTAAATATTGATAGAAGTTGGTAAAAGTTGAAAAAATGTAGTTTTTTTTTAAATTTTTTTGAAATGATTGGAATTGGTTAAGGTTATGAAAGATTGGAAGTAGTTGGTAAGAATTAATAAGAGTTGTTAATTGTTAGGAAGAAATGCAAAGGACTGAGGATTATTTTTTTAAGTTTGGTTTTTTTCAATATTTTCTTATTAAAAAACTAACTAAAATATGGTAAATTTCTGGACTACATTTTTTTAATAGCTTGATAAGTGTTGTTCTCAATGCTTATATGTTTACAACTTTTAATGTATTTATGGCAATTTTTATGTAAAGAATAGGGGACTTTTTATTTGTGTAATTTTTATATATTTTGAAACATGCACGCACACGCGGGCGCGGGCGCGCACATACACACATATATATATTGATGAGTGCGTGGACACACACACACACACACACACACACACACACACACATATATATATATATATGTATATATCGTTATTTTTGTCTTATCAGTGAACGATGTGATTAGATTCACATTTATAAATAATACAAAAACATCTTCAGCATATTTTGCTTATGTACAAAATATAATTATTTTGTTCAAACAAAATGCACAAGTTCAACTATGCCCTTGCTCAATGCACTAACCCCCCAAAAAATAACCAAAGGGCATTTTTGTGGTTGAAAAAATAACTAATTTGCACATGACAATTTACAAATTATGCAAATTTTGAATGGGATTAGTAAGAGTTGAGAAAGATTGGTAATCGTTGGTAAGAGTTGGGAAAGATTGGTAAGGATTGGAAATGATTGGAATCTTTTGGAAGGGTTAGGAAGAGATGGTAAAAGTTGGCAAGAGTTGACAAAGATTGTTATAAGTTGATAAATGTACATTTACCAACGAAAAGAACCGGTCCTCTGTGGGGTAGTAAAAATTTATGTAGTATGACCTGATGTAAATGTCACTGCCTGATGTCTCTTGAATCTATGAAGTGGAATTGTTCACTTGATACTTGAGCTGTGCAATTTCATGTGATGCTTTTGATTCAGCTATGTGATTAGCGAGTTCGTCACTACATCCTTCCCAGTGATTGAAATACGTTTAGTGCGTGAAACTTTTTTTTTGGTTTAGCGATTTACTATTTTGATTTTCTCTGTTACACAGCCTATAACACTTGCGTTGGTCTATGTTGGGACAACCCTTAAGGATCTTTCTGATGTTACGCATGGATGGCATGAGATAACACCATCCCATTGGGTAAGGACTTTTATATCTTGTTTGGACATAGTATGACCCTCATGCTAGTGAAGGCTGCGCTATCACATTCTTTAGTTTTTCTTCCATGGAATCACGGAATTTAACTGATGGCTCAGAGTCGCTTAGATATAATTACTGCTATGTTACTCAACCCTGGCCAGAAGTGTCCAAGTACCATAGTGTTCGTATGTGCAGAGCTAAGGATTTGAAAGGCTGGTAGTCCTTAGGGGTGATCAAATTGCAACTTGTTTTACAATATCATTATATTCTGTTCACTAGGATGCATAACATGTAAGGCTTAGTGTTGAATCACTACATCTTTTATTCTGTTGGACTTTCTTTGGCTTTAGAAAGATTCCAACGAAGTACAAAGAAAACAGAAAATTTTTTTGGCCAAATGTAGGAGCATTCAGTAGTGAGCAACAGATATTCTGGTCATGCTCACTGTTTCTATGGTTGTCAATAGCTTCAAAAAAAATTTCCAATTCTTCATTTCCTTCCACAGTTGATTTCATTGTAACTTATGAGATCCTTACAAATCTTCTTTTGCTATTAGCCTATTACTGATTTGGCAGTAACCTTGATCTAGTATCCATGAACATGATCAGTCTTTAAATCTCATTTGTTGTACAATTTTCAATTTAATTTGCAATTTTTACACTAACTTATGCTATCTGGATTGCAGGCATTCCTAATTATAAGCTTTGTTGTGTCAGGTATGTTATTATAAATGGCTATCCTTGCACCTCATAAGGTTTAAAATAGTGCTGCTTACTGCATTACTTCCTAACAGTTATGCGAATTAAGAAGATAGTCTACTTGTTCTATTCACACATTAGAAGGGCGGGGTAAATGGACATAATCAAGGTTTTCGTATTTATTTATCTCGGTGTTTCCAGTATTCGTTCAATTGAGATTCATAAATCTGGATAATTATGGTGGGAATAAGAACACCGAAGAAGGGTTGATGTCAGCTAACTTGCTAAAACTGGTACAAAGTATTATTGAGAACTTTGGTTTCTTGGTCTCATGAATTCATGACTTCCTATTGCCAGCATAATAAGGGAAAAATGAACTTGCTAGTGCCCAGTTATGCATTGCTTATGTGTGATATATTAACAGTTTCTTGTGTTGCATGCAGTTATTTTGATGGTTTGGGTCACTATTGTAGCAAAGAATGCTTTAGACGAGGCACTGGCTGAGAATGAGATCATAGAAGACGCAGGGTGTGAAGAACAGGAACCCTGCATCTCATATGATCAACGTCATGATCTCGAGAAGTGTCTTATCAGCAAAACAGAGTCATCTCAGGATAATGGTGAAGGCTAAATATCCTAGGGTACTTCTGTAAATTCTTCTTGTTGTGCTTAGAGTGCTCTTGTCCCCATTAAAAGGGCAAGCGTACAACACCACCTTCATTCGTCTGCAGTGCTACTGCAGCATGCCTTGTTAGATTTTGTACAGCGTTATATCTAACATTCCCTTTTAGAATGGAAGAAAAGTTCCTGTACAACCAGTCAATTTAGTAGAACTTCATATGTGCACTATATAAACAGTTACATTGAGATGTGAGACAGGTGAATATTCAGGGTTTCAGGAGGTTTGTATATAGGGATGACAACGGGGTGGGTTGGGGACGGGGAGTCTGGGGACGGGGGCATACTCCCCGTCCCCGTCCTCGCTAGGATCCCCGCCCCGTTCCCCGTTGCGGGGAAAAAATTTCCCCCTCCCCCGTCCCCATCCCAGCGGAGATCTAATCCCCGATGGGGCCCCAACGGGGATTTTTTTCTGCTATTTTTTCCTCTCCTTTGTGAAAGCTATATTATAAGTCTTAAATGAATATCTAATTTGTCATCTCTAAACCCTAGTCCAATTAATTGTACAATAAGCTCTTGTAGGTTTCATGCAACATAAGTGTAACAAATTTCATTAAAGTTTACAATCTAACCTAAATAAAAGTTTAACAAGTTCATAAAGTATAAGTCTGACAATGCATAAATTACACAAAATAAGTCTATACAATTTAGGATTTTTTTAACTTAATTTATTAATATAATTTTAGTATTATGTTCACAAATAAATGGCTCATATATAATTTTAAATTAATACGCAAAGATGATGATGGGGATTTTCCCCCAATTGAGGACGGGGAAGCAGGGATGGGGACGGGGATATTTTCCTGAACGGGAAAGCGGAGACGGAGATGAGAACAGGGTAAATTTTTGCCCCATCCCTGTCCCCATACCCGCTTGGGGATTTATTTCTGTCCCCATCCCCGCCCCCCTCCCCATCGGGGACGGGGATTTATTCCCAATGCGGGGCAGGGCCCCGACGGATGCGGGGATTCCCCGCCCCATTGCCATCTCTATTTGTATATTGATAAGCTTCCCGCAGTTGTTTTAATGTTCAACATTATATATATATATATA
>JACYFF010031958.1:11513271-11552880 GCA_017589665.1 Selenicereus undatus | reverse complement strand
AAAAGTAAAAACAAAAAAAGTGAAAAATGAAAAATGAAAATTAAAAACTACAAATTAAAAATTAAAAATTAAAAATCAAAAAAATGTAAAATAAAAAATAACAAACAAAAATTTCACAAAATTTGGATAACTTCATAAATTATCACACATTAATGATGTTCTCATTATTTTCATCCTTTTCAACACACCACATAAAAAATATACCAAATTCAGCCAACATTAACTCATTTCAGCCTACTTCATCCTATTTCAACTCACTTTCAAAAAAAAAAATACCAACTTCAACCTACCTTAACCCACCTCAACCAACTTCAACCTACTTCACCATTTTACCTACCTAATTTACCCACGAAAACAACAGGCTCTAAATCTCACATGATACTTTACAAATTATTAAAATTATGAAGGGGTGGGTTGAAGTTGGTTGAAGTGGGTTGAAGTGGGTTGAGATAGGTTGAAGTGAGTTGAAGTTGGTATTTTTTTTTCAAGTGGGTTGAAGTAGGTTGAAATGGGTTGAAGTAGGTTGAAGTGGGTAAAAACATATTGACCCACGAAAAGAACAGGCCCTTAGTGTTAGTAAACTCGTAGAAAATATTAGTTCTAATTATGCAACGACCATGTCATATTTTGATTCTTAGAATTAAATATAATCAAAGATTAAAACAATAACAATTAATAAATTCCTCCAATATTGTGCAGACAACTCAGGCAGATGAAATATATAAGAAGTCCATAATTGAAATACCTCTCTGTAGGCAAGTACAAATCAATACAAAAGTGTTATCTTATATTTTTTTGCTCAATGTATAAGCATATAAAAAATCATTACATATATTTAACAAACATTGTTGATGACAAGTAGTTAGGAACAAATGAAAAATCAAAACCTTTAATATAATATATGTTACTTTTGCAGGTTACACAATTTGATAACGGAAGTTGGCGACCAATAGACGGTGAGGACGACAAATCTAATGTGTTATTGAACATTTCATATTAGAACTACTTTTTACACTTCACATTTCACATTACCGTATGATGCATTTCTTAAAATAAAGTCCAAGTTTAAGAAATACAACATTAAATTACTAAAAATACTATGGTTTTTCATTCTTTACTCCTTTGCTCCCACCGTCAATATGGTTATTTCACAAAATCATTTTAAACTTAAAAACATCATGCAGTGTTAAACCACATAACATCTTAAAACAAAAGGACAAAAGCAATTAAAAACTTCTTGACCAATATGATTAAAAAAGATACATTGCACATCAAAAATTTCAATACGTATAATTAAGGTGACTTCATATGAGATAAAGTCATAAAAATGTGCCCCAATCAAGTACATAGAACTCAGTATAGTATAGCACCAACAACAACATATACAACAAGATACTGATATTTATCAACCGAGAAGTGATAGCCATCGTGCAACGTACGGATAAAAAACTAGTACAAAGTAATACTCAAATGAATACAAAATTTTGAAAGTTAGCAAACAATGTGACTCTTATGCTTTCTGTGAAAAACTAACTTCTGGATATTTTCACTGTAGTATGGGTAAATATTTAATTGATCCATTGAAATTGGTTAAAGATTTTTGGAACTATCCAGGTTTAGATAATAATTTTTTGGGGTACAAGTGTTTGGATCAATAATCTTTTGGAGAACAAATATTTTTATTTTTGGCTCAAATGTTTCTGAAATTCTATTTTTGATCCAAATGGGGTTTAAAGTGCAAATTCTCAAACTTTTGGACGTTTTTGACAAAACTAAATTTATATTAACATTTTAACTTCTTATAATGACTTTACTGACATTAGTTATTACAATCCACTGCTTATATCATAAATATTATATTTTCTGTTATTAGAGGCCCTCCAAACTTAGCAAAATGATTAAAACTTAATTAGGAAGTTTCGACCATTATCTGAACTTAGTCGGCATTAGACTGACATTTCTTTAACTGCTAGTTTACAGAGATTGCTAATCCCAACTACTCATTCCTTAGATCAGGCGCATCACAAATTTGTTAAGTTTCTTACATCAGACCATAGTCACTAACCAAGTTTTTTTATATTTTTAAGGATAGTGAGACTTTAATCCAGAAATTATAATATTTAAGACATAAGGTTTGATTGAATAGTGTTCCCTACTAGAAAACTTCTTTTATTGAAAGCTTGAAAGTGGAAATATTATAGTGGAAAGATTGAAGAGGGACTTAAACTACTAAGATCATCAAAGATGCTTGCTCATAGAGAAATAGAGAATCCCGACTTTTCTTTTGCTCAAGTATGCTCAAATGACAGTGTCCCTTCTCAGCACTCAGCCATTCATTTTATATAGGAGATTTACTATATAGGATGCCTTAATGGCTACACTACATATTGATATTTTCACTTGGCTACCGCTGTCCTCACATGGCTACAATAGACAATATTATTTTATTGACTTGACACTTGATAAACTAATACAATAATGGTGTAACCACTTTCCAAAGTCTTTAATTGCTGACGAGACTAGTCATCTATATTGAGATATTGCATACCTTCTTCTCCAATAATCCTTTCTAGTCCTTCATTATCCAGATAATCATCACAATCTTTATCAAGTTGAAATATTTTGGATCATATCTTTCAAATAATTCATGAAGATACTTCTTTTCTTTTTCTGATAAGAATTTTCCAACTCCAACATCAAAGAGATAATCAAAGACATCTTCTAAAGTAACTCCTTCTACTTTCATGTATTTGCTTAATTCATTATGATAGATGAAAGTAGTGTTCCCACAATACATTAGTGTTCCCATAATGCATTAGTGTTCTTTCTTGTTCGATTAATGCCCACATTTTATGACAAATGTTGTAAAATCTTATGGCTCTTACTACAGTAGGATAACTAACTAATTCTAAACATTCTGGAAACCCTTCTTGTTGTTGATCATTGGGATAATCTAAATCAACTAATTGAATAAGGTTGACTTTTCCATTTTCATATTCAATTACTGGGCAATGCCCTTCAACATACAAGCTTATAATGTATGGAACTTTTTTTGGCCGATCAGGAGATGAGAAAATCCAACGGATCCTTTTGAACATGCACTATTAAAGCTTAGTCTTGAGAAGAATGGGCACTTCGGATTTAGGATTTTCATGAAGCAAACTACCATTCCATATTCCCAGCTTTCGTGATGATTCGGAGGGATAGAATTTGATGGAAGACTAACACCATCAACACCATATTTGTCATGAAAAAAGATTGCAGTGCTCCATGACTCCCAAATGTCATAAGAATAATTATGGTAGTAGTCGATGGAAGCTGCATACCACTCATTGAACCATTTTTTTTAACAGGAGAACTTAGTTTTTTCTTGAATATTATAAGGATACCTTAGATAATTCATTTGTAACTCTAAAATGTTGAATCTTTGTACTCTTAGATGGGCAGAAGACAGCAGACCAAAGCATGATTTACTTTTTGTATAAAGTTTCAAAATATCTATAAGGATTCTATTAGAGGGAAGTTAACATTTTCATACCCTTACATATGCAACATTAATATTTTCATACCTCAAGGTTTTAGAGTGAATAATTTCGTACCTCGATGTTTGTTGACTAAATTTTTAGGTACCCTCCAATTTTTCTTTAAGTTCCTAAACTTGTCATATTTGCATTTTAGCCTTAATCCTTAAAAACTTACTTTCGAAAAATCTAAAATTGTATTTGTAGTTTTTTTCCCCGTAATAAATCAGACTGTCCTTTTCCATCTGGTATCAGAGCCACGTGCAATAAAATAATTAAGTTTATTAAGCTAAGTAATGATTGAGCTAATTAACTCTGGTTAATGTAAGAACCATCACCTGCTTGCCCTAGTCCTAATTATTCACATATTGTTCATTCACCGGAAGGTAATATCTCTTTAGCACCACAATTAAACTATATTACTGATATAGTTTTAGAATTAAAATCGGAATTAGCAAAAATTAAGACTGAATTAAAAGATCTTAAGAATCAGTTAACCGTTGTCCATGTTTCTCTTATTAATGAAGTTAGACATAGCGAAAAAGCTACTTCTAGAATTAGTACTCCTTTTCAGCATAAATATCCTTTCCAAAACCCAAAGAATAAGACTTCATTTCCTTTGCAAAAAATAAAAATTCAAAAAGAACTAGGAGAGCAATCTACTGAAAAGAAAGAAAAAGAAGATGGAGTATGAAAAATATAATCTCAAGGAGCTACAAAAAATGTTCGATGAAGAACAAAATCCAGAAGAACTAAACAAAATCATGAGCGTAATTAGTGATAAGCATGATGTCTTATTTGATGATAACGAAGAGACCAATAATGTCAAACTAGAAGAAGAAATATATCAGCAGATGAATCTGATAAAATTAAGAGATCTTAATGTTTTACCATTAGAAGAAATTAGAAGAAAACTGGAAAAGAAATATTCTAAAATGACTGATGAAAATGAAATTAATGAGATTGGAGAAGAGATTGACCTATATGAAACAGAGACTAATCTAGTTAATAATGTCGTTCCTAAACCTGAAGAATTCGGTGAACCATCCAGAAGAAATACTCATTTCTTAAGACCTAGGTATGTTCCTACAGGATGCACAAGCAATTTTTCCTTAGGGTTTATCCCAAGGAAAAACATGACCTATGAAGAAATTGGTCTTATCCCAATTAGCCAAACTGGATATATCTTAAACATTGATGGAGCCCGTAATAGAGAAGAAATATTTGAGCACTGGAAAAGAGGAATGAATAGTGTTTTAAACCTAAACACTACATGGATTGCTGCAAACTTCCTAAATTATATCGAGCATAGTTTCTCTGGCACTATAGCTGACTAGTATGATTCATTAAGTGAAGATGGTAAAAATACATTAAGAATAATGGAAACACCAGCTGCTATGTTCAAAAGTCCGTGCAAAGAAATTGAAACTGAATTTATCGGAGCTAAAATTGATTCTGAAGAAAAAGCCCGAGAATGACAAAGAAAAATTAACAGCATAGAACTATGGGATATAAGGTACCCAGAAAATTATATTGCAGAATTTGGTCAATATTATTACAAAATTGGGCATAATGAAACAAACATTGGCATGCTCTACGACAAGTTGCCATATCCTATAAATTCTATAATTAATGAAAAATACATGGCATGGTTAGAATGAACAGATGTTGTCGATACCCTTGGTTCAAGAATTTCCTATTTGCGAAAATGGGTCAATGAACAATGTCTTGATCTTCAGAAGCAAAAGAAGATTAAGAAGCAATTCTTGACTTGCTGGGATTCACCTAACCAGTGGGAGAAAGAATTTGAGAAAAGAAGAAAGAGAAAATTCTATAAAAAAAAGAGCTTCAACAAGTAGAAAGGCGAAAAATATAGAAGAAAATATTACAACAAACCAAGTCCTAAAAAATGTAGATTTTTTAGGAAAGCTGCTTATTACCCAGCAGGAAAAAACAACTGCAAATGTTGGGCATGTGGAGAAGTAGGACATTATGCTAATGAATGCAAAAACAGAAAGAATAACAAACTTATTGAAACTTTAGGTAGCCTAGATTATGTTGAGCTTAGTGAAGATGAAGCATTAGACCTAGCTTTACGCAATAATAAAGGAATCGTTGAAATCATAAAGGACAGTGAATATGAAGAAAGTGATTATGAAGAAACTAGCCATATGATGGAAAGTAGTTCAGTTAGCCTTAGTGATCTTCAAGGAGAAGAATTTGTTGTAGAGAATGATCATGAAGAAGTCAAAGGAGATTGGGTTCTTCCCATAATCCAAAAAGACATGATCTATAAAAAATTAATTTTTCAATTAAAAAGCAAATACGTATGTGAAATGATGGAAGGAGATCTTGAGATAAAGGATTGTGAGTATGACGTGGGGGAAGTTAATCTGATTAATTGGGATAATATCCTAAAGCATAACAAATATAGAAAGTATAGGTATATCCATGTCGGAAGCGTCCAAGTTCAAATTACTCCATTACAACATTATGGTAAAGATATTGATCTGTACGCTTTACTTTGTGATATTAGGCATACCAAATTTAATAATCAAATAATCACAGGGATAAAAACCAATTTATGTAATGGGTCAATAGGCTTCAATTGTCGACCTGGATATTATGTGAGCCTAAAAGATGAATTTGCGAAAAATTTCTTATCTCTTAAGATTAAAATAGTCAGGATGGATATGAAGAGAGGAGGATATCCCTTAAGGATATTTTGAAAAATTATCTACAAATTAGATAATACGATAGATCCTAAGACTAAGGTAACAATGATTGAGGCAGAAAAATTTGAAAGTCCTACCCCCATGCAAAAGATCCAAAGGATCAAGTCCAATCCACAGGAGATAAAAATTGATCGTTCATGGATATCTAGCTTTGTCAATCCTACAAAGATCAATAAGAAAAATATAATAAAAATTGATGAGGAAGGTAAAATCACCATTAAACCCCAATTACTAAGAAGTATGAGCACAAGGTCAGATTGGAGAGAAGGATCTTCATCCGCTAAAGAAGAGCTTAAAGAAGATGACACAGTTAGCATGACCAGTGAAATGAGTAGAATGAGTTTTGAAGCTACAAGACCCAGTCTAGATCGATTAACTAGTCTAGATAGAAGGGTCATTGGGTACAAAACAAGGACTGTTAGTGAACCAATTTATGAGGATGAATTAGTCAAAAATATGACTATAGAAATATGCTATGAAGCTACCAATACAAACCCTAATAGCATCTACATACCAATAAAGGTATGTTTAGATGGATGTAATAAATATGAACTATGTGTTTACATAGATAGTGGTTGTTCTGTATGCATTGGAAAAAGATCATTATTTCCTGAATTTCTGTGGAAAAAAGCTAAAAATCCGTTACAAATAAGGATAGCTGATAACAGTGTTATGAGCCACAATGAAACCATAGAAGGATTATACATAGAATTAGGAGGAGTTCAATGTATTATACCAGTTCTATGGACTACTAATCAACCATCTCATGATATGATTATTGAAAATAATTTCCAAAGATTATATTCTCCATGCACTCAGACCATAAATCAAATAATATTTACAATTAATGGTCACTCAGTTCCCATTGAAAAATTAAGTAAGACTTACACTCATCAAAAAATTGAATTTATACGCAGTCGGCATGGTAAGAAGGTAATACCTGCACAACGAGAAATAACACTAATAATCTCATTACTTGAATTATCTATTAAAGAGTAGATTGTTGAACAACAAGAAAAATTATGCAAGAAACTCTACTCTGATAATCCTCTAAAATTTTGGGACAAAGACAAAACATTTGTTAAAATCACTTTATTAAAACCCAATACTAACATCCGAGTCAAACAAATGGTGTATACCCACCTGGACATTCAAGAGTTTAATAAACAAATCAAAGAACTTCTGAATAAAGGATTGATTAGAAACAGTAAGAGCCCGCACACTAGTCCTGCTTTCATGGTAAGAAATCATACTGAAGAAAAAAGGGGAAAAGCTAGAATGGTAATCAATTATAAAAAACTTAATGACAATACTGTCTTTGATGGTTATTATATTCCTAACAAAACAGTTCTTTTTAATAGAATTCAAGGAGCCTCTTGGTTCTCGAAAATGGATTGCAAAAGTGGTTATTGGCAGATAAAAATGGATGAAGAAAGTATTCCTTTAACTGCATTTAGTAACCCCACAAGGCCATTATGAATGGATAGTAATGTCGTTTGGTCTTAAAAATGCACCTCAAATATTCCAGAGAAGAATGGATAGCATCTTCAAGGATCTTAATCATTGTTGTTTAGTTTACATTGATGATATCCTTATCTTTTCTAAAACCATAGAACAGCACAAGGACGATGTCTTAGCCATCACCCAAATATGCATTGATCATGGTATTATACTTTGTAAAAACAAATGCATTTATGATGAACAAGAAATTGAGTTTTTAGGACTAGAGATAAAAGCCGGACAGATTATTCTACAAAAACATATTTTGGAAAAAATAGAAAACTTTCCTGAAAAGATCGAAGATAGGAAGCAACTAGAAAGACTTCTAGGATGTCTTACCTATGCGTCTGATTTCATTAAAGATTTGGCTAAACTAAGAAAACCATTGCAGCAAAAACTCAAGAAAGATGTTAGCTGGACATGGACCACTAATGATTCAAAGATTATCCAAAACTTCAAAAAGATGTGTAAAATTCTTCCTGTTCTTAATCTACCTAATGAAGAAGACGATTTAGTTCTTGAAATAGAAGCCAACAATGAACATTGGAGTGCGGTACACAAAATCAAAGAAGGAGAAAAACTCTGCAAATATTGTAGTGGAAGTTTTAATAAGGCATAATGCAACTATCTTACAATGGAAAAAGAAATCATTGCAGTCATAAGGGGAATTGAAAAGTTCTTAATCTTTTTAGCCCCAAAACCTTTTCTTATTTGAACAGATTGCAAATGAATACTTGGTTTTGTAAAAAAGAATTTATCAAACATGCAAGCGCAAGGGAGACTCCTGCGTTAGTAATTATGGCTTAACCAATTTTCCTTCTCTATTGAACATATACAAGGATCGAAGAACTCCCTGGCAGACAGTCTAACTCGAGAAATCGCCAATGGTGATCATCAAAGCCGACCTCCTGCCAGAAAAGGAGAAAATCCTAAATGAAATGTCAGTCATACTAGAACGGGTCACGCCTTCTAGTAAAGTCCTTATTGATAACTTGGAATTCCATACCAAAAGTAGATCACGCTTTGGTTTACTTTCTACTGCCTACCTAATTGCCCAAAGATTTTTCCTTCTAGAATTACAAGTTACTTATCTTCAGTATCCTTATGATATCCAAGAAAAAATAAGTTCTCATGTTAAAGAAAAATGGTTCAATGAATGATATGCAGCCTGCATCGACTTTTATCATCATTATTCCTATGATATTTGAGAGTCTTGGAATACAACGATTTATTTTTCCAACAGATCTGGAGTTGGTGGCATTTGCTTCCCAGCCAATTCATTATCTCCCAATGATCCTGTCTTTAAAGCTTGGAAATATGGGATGGTACTTTATTTCTCAGAAGTCCCAGATCCAAGTTTCCCATTTTTCTCAACCTTAACTAAGTTCCAGCAATATATGTTCAAAAAGTTCCATTGGATTCTTAAATCTCTTGAGGGATCAACAAAAATTCCAGTTCGCAGATACCTAACTTTGAAAGTTTATAGCGCCCTGATTGAATATGAAAATGGAAAAGCCAAACCAGCCCTTTATCTTGTCCAAATCGTTGATTGCAACGATCCAAATAATCAACGATAAAATTGGATTCATGGAGATCCAGTACATCTAGTTATTGATCTAACATTAGCAAGGGCTATTGGATTTTTTAACATTTATCATCAATATTGGGCATTGATCCAAAAAGGAAAAACATTGTGAAAACACTACTTTCGCCTATAGTAATGAGTTCAAATATTACATGAAAGTGGATGGTGCAGAATCAGAAGATATTTTTGATTATCTCTTTGATGTGGGAGCTGGAAAGTTCATATCGGAAAACGGGAAAAAATATTTCCTTGAGTTATTTGAAGAATATGATCCAAAGCATCTTAAGTAAATTGATGAAGATTTTGATGATTATCCAGATAATGATGGTCTGGAAGATATAATTGGAGATGAAGGCATGCAGAATCTCAATAATGATGACTAGTCTTGTCATCATTAAAAGTTCTAAAAAGGTTATCCCATTATTGTACTATTTTGACAAATGTGAAAAATCTGTAGCCATTAGGGCATCCTATGTACCCCCATCCCCTCTATAAATAGAGAGGTCGAAGGCAGAGAGGAGACACGGTTGTTTGAGCATTCTTGAGCAAAAAGAGAAGTTGGGATTCTCCATTTCTCTATGAACAAACATCTCTAATGATCTTAATTTAAGTCTCTCATCAAAGCCTTCCATTGTAATAATTTCACTTTCAAGCTTTTAATAAAAGAAGTTTCCCAGTAGGGAACGCTATCCAATTGAACCTTATATCTTAAATATTATAATTTCTTGATTAAAGTTTCACTATCCTTGAAAAAGATTAAAAACTTGATTAGTGACTACGGTCTGAGGTAGAAAACGAAACAGATCTGTGTTGTGCCTAATCTAAGGAAGGTAGGGTTGAGATTAGCAATCTCTATAAACCGGAAGCTAGAGGAACGCCGGAGTCTAGCGCCGACTAAGTTCAGATAACGGTCAAAATTCTCTAATTAAGTTTTATTTTTATTTTTTTGCTAAGCATGGTGGGCCTATAACCACAGAAAGTATAATATATAAGACATAAGTAGTAGCTTGTGATAACTAGTACTAGTATAGTCTGTATAAGAAAGATAATCAAGCATATTTGTTGAAAAAACCCAAAAAATAGCTTATTTATATATTTTTCCATTCCAGGGATTTTTCTACAATTTCTAAAAAGTTTCGGACTAAAATCTAAAAAGAAGAAAGTAAGGAAGGTAGCTAAAAATCAAAACAACATAACACAGGGTACAAAAAAATTAATTCGCAAACCTGAGAGTTAAAAATATTAACTCACCAAACCACAAGGTATAAAAAATTTAAATATTCTTCTACTAGAAGAATAAACCCGTTCTAATAGTAGTGACATTTCATTTTGAATCTCCTCCTTTTTTCACAGCGGTTCTGCTCTGATGACCATCATTAGTGAGTTTATGAGTTAAACTATCTGCTAGAGAATTCTTTGATCCCTGTATATGATCAATAGAGAAAGAAAACTGATGAAGCCATAATTGCCTACGCAGAAGTTTTCCTTGCGCTTGCATGTTTGATAAATTTTTTTCACAAAATCGAGTATGTCTTTACAATTAGTTTGAATAAGAAAGAGTTTTAGGGCTAAAAAGATTAAGAAAATTTCAATTCTCCTTATAACTGTAAGGATTTCTTTTTCCATCGTGGGATAGTTGCATTCTTCTTTATTAAAACTTCCACCGCAATACTTGCAGAATTTTTCTCTTTCCTTGATTTTGAGTACTGTATTCCAGTGTCCATTGCTGGGATCTGTCTAAAGAATTAGATCATATCATTCATTAGGAAAATTAAGAACATACACATCTTTTTGAAGTTTTAAACAATCTTTGAATCACTAGAGGTCCACATCCAACCTACGTCCTTCTTGAGTTTCTGCTACAATGGTTTTCGTAATTTAGCTAGATTTTTAATGAAATCTGAAGCATAGGTAAGACATCCAAGAAACCTTATAATTGCTTCCTATCTTCAATATTTTCAGGAAAATTTTCTATTTTTTCTGGAATATGTTTTTGTATGATGTTTTGTCCAACTTTTGTTTCTAGAATTAAAAACTCGATTTCTTGTTCATCATTAATGCACTTGTTCTTATCAAGAATACTACCATGATCAATGCATCTTTGGGTGACAACTACGACGTCATCTTTGTACTGTTCCATGGTCTTGGAAAAGACAAAGATATCATTAAACTAGACAACATTGATTAAGATCTTTGAAGATATTATCCATTCTTCTTTAAAATATTTGAGGTGCATTTTTAATACCAAATGAAATTACTATCCACTCATATTGTCCTTAAGGAGCCTAAAAGTGCCTAAAGGAATGCTTTCTTCATCCATTTTTATCTGTCAATATTCACTTTTGCAACCTATTTTTTAGAACCAAAAGGCTCCTTGAATTCTATTGAAAATGATTGTTTTGTTTGAAATATAATAACCATAAAAGACAGTATTATCATTAAGTTTTTTTGTAATTGATTACCATTCTAGCTTTTGCTATTTTTTCTTTAGCATGATTTCTTACCATAAACACAGGACTAGTGTGAGGACTCTTACTATTCCTAATTAATCCTTTATCCCAAAGTTCTTTGATTTTCTTATCAAATTCTTGGATATCTTGGCATGTATACATCATTTGTTTGATTCAGATAATACTGTTGCGATTTAACAAAGTAATTTTTGCAAATGTCTTATCTTTATCCCAAAATTTTGGTGGGTCATCAAAATAGAGTTCTTTACATAATTGCTCTTATTGTCTAGTAATATGCTATTTAATAAATAACTCAAGTAGTGAGATTATTAGTGCTATTTCACATTGTGCAGGCATTACTTTCTTACCACGCTGGTTGTGTGTAAACTCAATCTTCTAATGAGTGTAGGCCTTAATTTTTCAATAAGAATCGAGTGACCATTAATTACAAATATTATTGGTTTATCATCTGTGTGCATGGAGAATATAGTCTCTGGAAATTATTTCTAATCAGCATATCGTGAGAGGGTTTATCAGTAGCCCATAACACTAGTGTAATACATTTGACTCCTCATATTTTTATGGATAACCCTTCTATGGCCTTATTATGGCTCATTATGCTATTGTCAGCTATACTTACTTGTAAAGGATTCTTGGTTATTTTCCACATGAATTCTAGAAATAAAGATCTTTTTCCAAAATAGATAGAACAACCACTCCATAGGTACACAATTCATATTTATTATATCCCTCTAACTATACATTTATTAGGATATGGATGCTATTCGGATTTGTGTTGGTGATTTCATAGCATGCATCCATAGTCATGTTTTTGAGTAGTTCATCTTCATAGATTAGCTCACTACCAGTTCTTATTTTGTACCAAATGACTTTTCTATCTATGCTCATATGTTGGTCTACACTGTGTCTTGCAGGTTCAAAACTTATTCTACTCATTTCACTGGTCATACTAATTGTATGATGATAACCCTTCTCTTCCTTTTGATCTTGCACACATGCTTCTTAATAATTGGGGTTTAATAGTAATTTTACCATTATCATCAACATTTTCCTTACTGATTTTGGTGGGATTAGCAAAGCTAGAAATCCTAGGCCTATTAACTTTATCTTATGTGGATTGGATTTTATCCTTTAAATTTTTTATATTGGAGTAGGACTTTTAAATTTTTCTATCTCTATTATGGTTATCTTGGTCTGTGGATCATTAGTATTGTCTAATTTATAGATTATTTTTCAAAATATCCTTAGTGGGTATCCTCCTCTTTTCATATCCATCCCAACTGTTTTTATCTTGAAGGATATGAATTTTTTGGCAAATTTGTCTTTTCAGTATACTTAATATCCCGGTCGATAATTGAATTATACTGATTCATTCCATAAATTGGTCTTAGCTCTATGATAATTTGATTATTAAATTTTTTATACATGCTATCACAGAGTAAAGTATAAAGATCAATGTCTTTGCCATTGTATTGTAATGGAGTTATTTACACTTGAATACTTCCACTATGGATATACCTATATTCTCTATCTTTTTGTGCATGAGGATGTTTTCCCAATTAATGATATTAACTTCTCCTACATCACACTCATAGTCTTTGATTTCTAGATCTCCTTTCATCATTTCACATACTTATTTATTCTTTAATTAAAAGATCGATTTTTTATAGATCATATCTTTCTTAATTATGAGGAGGATCCAATCTCCTTTGACTTATTTGTTCTCATTATCTATCACAAATTCCTCTCCTTGAAGATCACTGAGACTAATGAAGTCACTATCTATCATATGACTATTTTCTTCATAATCACTTTCTTCATATTCATCTTTTAGTACAATTTCAACAATTCCCTTGTTGTTTTTCTATGCTAGATCTAGTGCTTCTTTTTAGCTAAGCTCAAAATGACCTAGACGTTCTAAAGTTTCAATAAGCTAGTTGTTCTTCTTAAGTTTGCATTCATTTACATAATGACCTACTTCTCCTCATGTCCAACACTTACAGTTGTTTTCCCCTGCAGGACAATAAATGACTTTCCTAAAAAAAATTTCGTTTTTTAGCGTTTGGTTTGTTATAATATTTTCTTTTATACTTCTCTCCCCTTTGTTTGTTAAAACTCTTTTTCTTATAAAATTTTCTTTTTCTTCTCCTTTTAGGTTCTTTTCCCTATTGATGAGGATTATCCCAACAAACTAGAAATTGTTTATTCATTTTCTTTTGCTTTTGAAGATTAGGATTGATCATTGACCCATTTTCTTAGATAAGAAATTCTTATACCAGGCATATCAATGACATTTACTTTCTCAAGCCACGTAACATATTTCTCATTGATTATAGAATTGATTGGATATGGAAGTTTGTCATAAAACATACCAATGTTGGTTTCACATGCCCAATTTTATAATAATATTGACTAAATTCAACAATATGATTATCCAGATACCTCATGTCTCATAATTCTATGTTAATAATCTTTCTCTGTCATTCTCTTACTTTTTCTTCAGAATCAAGTTTAGCTTTGATGAATTCAGTTTCGATTTTCTTACATAGATTTTTGAACATTGCAGTTGATGTTTTCATCATTCTTAGTTCCTTTTTACCATCCTTTAATGAATCATACCAGTTAATTACAGTGACAGGAAAACTATACTCGATATAATTTAAGGAATTTCCAGCAGTTTTTGTAGTATTTGAATTTAGGATACTATTCATGCCTCTTTTTCAATGCTCAAATATTTCTTCTCTATTATGAGCTCCATTGATGTTCAAGATGTATCCTATTTGGACAATCAGGGTAAGTTCAATTTCTTTAAAGGTTGTGGTTTTCTTGGGACAAATCCAAAGGAAAAATTAGTTGTAGCACTTGCTGGAACGTATCTAGGCCTCATACAATGAGTATTTATTCTAGAAGGTTCACCAAATTCTTCAGGATTAAGAACTACATTGTTAACTAGATTGGTATTAATTTCATCTATGTTGGGTTTTTCTCCAATCTCATTAATTTCATCATCAAATACCATTTTACCATATCTTTTATCCAATCTCTTCCTAATTTCCTCTAATGTCTAACATTAAGATCTTCTAATTTAATTAGGTTCATCTGCTGATATTTTTTCTTCTATCTGGACAGTATTTGGCTCTTCATTGTTATCAAATAATACGTCTTGTTTACCAACTATAGTGTCCATAATTTTTCTTTAATTCTTCTGGATTTCGTTCTTTTTGAAACATATTCTAGAATTGTTCAAGATTATACTGCTTATACTCCTTCCCCCTTTTCTTTCTCTGCCTTCTTAGATGATTTTTCAGTTGATTTTCTTCTACTTCTTTTTTTATTTTTATATCACGCAAAGGAAGTGAGTTTTTTTGTTTTTTGGATTTTGAAAACAATACTTATGTTGAAATGGAGTACTAATAATTAAAGTAAATTTTTCACTATGTCTAATTTCGTTAACTAAAGAAAGATGGATTCTACACAATTGCTTCTTAATCTCCTTAACTTCAGTATGGATTTTTGCTAATTCAGCTTTTAATTCAAAAACCATATTAGTAATATAGTTCAATTATGGTGGTACTGAAGTGTTTCCTTTTGGAGTATGCACAATATATGAATAATTGGGTGTGGGACAAGTAGGAGATGATTCAAGTATTAAACATAGTTAATTAGCTTCCTTATTTATTAATTAGCCTTTCTTAATTATTTTTGGGTAATGTGGCTCTGATACCAGTTGAAAGAAGGCTTCGAGTAGTACTTACGAGTGAAATATCACAGACCCAAAATTAAAATTTTCAAAAGTAAGTTTTTAAGGATTGGGGTTTAAAATGAAAATTTTAAAAATTTAGGGTACTTGATGTAATATGATAAGTTATGTTTGGTCACTTTTGGTTTCATAAAATATATGCACAAACTTGGATGGACCTCAAAATATTTTTCCAAAATTGTCATATCAGAAAAATATTAGCCTATAGCTTAATTGTTTGTGATGTAATTTACAGCACAAAAATAATTCAGCCTGCAAAAATTAAATTTAACTTAAACATGATTGAATCTACAAATTATAAAACTACTAATAAGCAAATCGACAGAATTGAATGAACAAGAAAGTAGTAAATTTTATAAAGAGAAGGTCACAGAGAGAGAGAGTGGGGCAAGAGTTTAACAACTAATTGACAGTAGAAACTGAAAGTTGAATCAAATAGATCATTACAAATGTAAACTTGAATTAAATCTAAGTACTTGAATTAAAGGTTTTGGGAGAGAACTAGAGCCTACTCCTAAAATCTAAGGTAAGATGATGATGAATTATGATCGCCAAATTCTCCTTTTACAGTAATGATAGTCATCCTTCACTTTTCAAATTCTAGTAGGAGTGGATCTATTGTTCTCCCCTTTTAATGAAGATTGGAAAAGTCACTATAATAAAGAAATTACTTGGAGCCCACTTGATTTCCAATTTTCATTACTTGGCCACAATTGTCCAAGATCTATTCTAATTAGTCTTGCATTTCAAGTTGGTAACCTCAATATTTAATCAAATCATTATTCCTGCACAAACACTCAAAAACAAGATAAAATCCAAAATTAGTCATGATTGCAATCAAAGTCTAAGTAATTAGAAGCATCTCTCTATTCACTTTTGGTGACTAAACACTTATTATGTTGAATTTATTTTAAATTTTTCTATGTTTATTTTGTGTTAATTTTGCTTCGATGAAAATTTCTGTAGGTTTTTAGGGCTATTTAGAGTGTAGCAAAAGTTTTGTGGGATTTTTTTTTTTGGAATTTCCAAAATTTTGTGCAATTTTCAGGACTATTTTCTGTGTAGTTCTTTATTTTCTACTTTTTCTGTTTGTAATTTTCTATATTATTTTATGTTTGAAAAAGAATGGAAAAAAATTATGTGCATATTTTCTGTGATTTTCCTGAATTTTCTATGTATATAATTCTAAGTGTTGAGTTTTGTTAGATTTTTTGTTTGTTTTTATTTTTGCCATTTTTTTTATTTTTCATTCATTTTCTATTTTTACTTATTTAAAAAAATTCAAAAATTAGAAAAAATAAAAGAAAAAAATACATTTGAGAGGATGTAGTGAATCGTTGGTGAAGCAATATAAGAACTAATAGATTAGTAAGAGTTGAACCCAAACCTGAGCTAAAAGAAATGGTTGAAGGACCACATTAGTGACCTTTACATGAAATTTTCTATCCCCCTTGGTCTTCTGTGCCATCATGCTTCAACTTGCCTGATTCAGGACTAGTGTAACTTTCAAGCAAAACTTCATTGCAGTCACATTCTCCCTAAGTTTACTGGTTTAGATGACGCATATATGCTTTTGAGTGGATTGGAGAAGTATGCTCCATATATGATGCATTTCCGAAATATATACATATTGAGGTGATTAGATTTGATTTTCTTTTACTTTGAAAGATTCTGCTTAAAGATGGATGTACAACTTGGCTACAAACCCTATTTCCACTTGGAATGACTTTTTAAGTTGTCATTGAGAAAATATTTTTCCAATACCAAAACTATAAAGCTAAGGAATGAAATAATAAATTATTCAACTAGAAAAGGAATCATTTTGGAAAGACATAGAGAGGTTTAAGAATATATTACTTCAAGGTCCCCACCATAGTTTACAACAACCATGTCTTTGCAAATCATTTACGAAGGGCTTGGCCAACAACCCAAAACCATAGTAGAGCCCATGTATCCGGGTAACTTTCTTTCTAAGAGTGTTGTTGCTACTTTGGAGTTTTTAGAAGACTCAACTGAAAAGACTATATAGTAGGAAACCAGTAGAAATAATAGCTTTTGTTCTAAGTTTGGTAGTAGTAGGCGTGGAATGCATGCTATTTTTGAGATAAGTTATCTTGAATCTAACATTGCTTCTATAGAGAACCTGTTGAAAGGGTTATTTGTTTAACAATCCTCACTTTCCTAAACTTCTTTGATGTCTTGTACTCTCGTCAGGTCTTAGACCATACATTAAGTTCTTGTTCTTACTATGTTCTTCAGTTGTCTACTGGCAAGAACAAGTAAATATGGCCTACCAGAGACCTAAAAATGAACCATTTTCCCTCTACTTTAACCTCGGGTGGAAAAATAAGCCTAACTTTTTGTGGAGTAATATACTGAAAATTGTGGTTTTGAACTCTCAGCTTGGACTGTTTCTTATAAACATCTCCCAACCCATCTCCTAGAACTCCTATCCTTCTAGTTCTTACCAAAGATCAGCTTATCAGAGTGTGCATAATGCACCTAGACAGCCATGACCCCCTATTGCTTAGACTCAACCCCTCTGGTTACACTGATATTGATAAATTGGAAAAAGGAACTAATAGTAATGTGGAATGAATGATAAATGTTACATGAAATATTAAAAAATTGATGAATGATCGATTCTCTCAAATGACAACGTCCACTAGAGAGCCACATATTTTTCCAATCAGCCAAAGGTAAACCCCAGAGATCTTGCTTCATCTTCTTCCCCTAGACCTACCTCTAATGATAGTGTAAGGAAAGTGGATTCAGTCATATCCCTTTGGTCAAACCGAGAGATTGATAATTAAGTGGGTATTTGAAGAAACCTGCTGATAACCTCACACTTTCTTCCAAGATTCATCTGCTTTCCTCATTTTCTCTTCTGGCAGACTGGTCCATCCAGTGCTTCGATTGATAGTATTGATGATGTCCCTGCTGATTCTCCTTCTTACTGATGTTGTGACCAAAAGGACCCTAAGGAGAAGGGATTAGAACTAGGTTGATAAGATAAGAGATACCTTATCTTAGATAGAAATGTGCATGCCATTCCTTGATGTTGTTCAGTAAATGCCTCTCTATGCTATCTTTTTGAAGGACTTACATGCTATTGAGAGAGCCACTAATGCTCCTAAGAAGACTTTTCTAGCCTCTAGTGCCCTAGTATTTTTGTAATCATAGAAGACCATCTATTTTATCGAGCATTACTTGATTTATTAATCAGTGTCAATTTGGTACATTTCACTGAGTGTGAAAGGCTAAGGTTAGGAGAGCTAAAACTTACCAAGATGGTTATCCAGCTAATTAATTGATTGACCAGATCGCCTCGGGTTATGGTGGAGGACGTGATGACCAAGGTGAGTGAATTCATTTACCCAGTAGACTTGGTTGTAGTTAAAACTAAAAAAGTGGCCAATGTTGCAAATCTGATCCCATTTATTATAGGACAACCTTTTTTAGGACAATTCAAATGCTCTCACAAATTGTGGAAATAAAATGATGAGATTTCCTTTCAAGAACATAAATATAGAGTTGAACATCTTTAAGTTTCAAAGACAACTTCTAGATTTGATGATGTAGAGTTTTCTACACTTAACTAGATCGAGGACTCCATTTATGATGAGTATGAGGGCATGTTTTCTTTTGAGTATGAGTATTTTTAATTGATGATGAGCCTAAAGATGATATGTTTAGGGGTGTTCATCGGTCCAAACATGAACCAGATCGGATCGGGCAGATTTGGACCGATGACCGAATAAGAGGAGAAACATAGGTTGTAGGCCAGACCAAATAAAACTTAGACCAGACTAGGACCGGACCAAAAAAAATTCACACTAAACTGGACCGGATCGAACAAATCAAATTGATTAGGGGATTTTAAGTTTTCGACTTTTATGGATTAAGTAATCTAAACTAAAAAAGAATATCTAGAAGTAGGATTTTTGAGACATTTAATTGTATTCAAAAATTAAAAATTTATTTGAGATTAAAACTTTATTCACAAAAATAAAAATTTTGAGTTTACACGGGTCAACAAAATAGTAAGAGATTAGAGAGAGAGAGAGAAAAAAAAAAGTCAAGTGAAAGAGCACTAGGCGAGTTGGAAGGTTGGGATAGCCAACAAAAATCAAACCAAAAATTCCAATTTTAAATATATACACGCCACTTTGCTAACCGACTTGATAATCCACAATTTTTTTATTCGATTCTCGGTCTGGACAGGTGGATTGGTCCGGACCAAAAAAATTCATGGATCGTGGACCGGACCGAATTTACTCGGTTCGGACCGATTTTGATTGGTCTTCGGTTCGGTCAGGTTTCATACTGAATAATGAACACTCCTAGATGTGTTTGAGTTTGATTACTTATACTCTATGGATTCTAACTCTGAGTCATTTTGTGCTTCTACTCTAGTGCGACGTGAGATTTTCGAAGGGAAGGTGTGGATTGAGGCCTCTATGTCAGCCAGATCCCAGGCTCCAGATAAATTCTCAGCCTCTATTACAGTTAACCTTCATTTTCGTTGTGGTATAGCTTATTACCAACCTCGGCCATAGCTTATTACCAACCTCGGTCGTGCGAATTGATTCCCTTACTGTATCTCTTAACTTGAAACCTCTTCCTAATTCTCAAAAGTATTCATTTTTGGGACCTGATGAATCTTTCATTGTGATTATTGCTTCTAACTTAAACTTAGACTAAGTGATAGGGCTGCAAGCACATGGTGGCGTTGTAATAAATCAAGGTTGTCTCCTATAAAGACTAAGTTAATCTACTAGGCTTTGTCCCCTTAAGATAGGCTAAGTGAATCAAAATTTGAAATTGAAATTAAATTAGTATATTATCTAATCTAATGAATAAATAATCAAGGAATTATACAAAATTAACAATCTCTTAATTCATATATCAATCAAGCATTTCTTCCTTAATAGATTATTTTAAAATTGACAATCGAAGTACTCAACCCTCTTTTAAGGTGGAATGAAATACCTAAATCTAACCAATTACCATTTCTTAAGGGCTTTCCATTTGTTTAGGATCATTAAGCATGCCATTATCATATTCATGGTTTCTCAATTGGTGTGACTTTCTCAAGACTCCACACAATCAAGTCAAATCCGAGGGTTCTAGTAATGAATTTCACCTTTCAATTCTTCATGCAACACCCAAAATATGCAAGAAGGTGATCAAATTTCTTACAAAATAATAATCTTCTGAGATTCGATAAAACAATCCAACAATTCCAAAATTCTCAAAAAGATGAACAGCAAATCAAGAATTTAACTAGTGCTTGCATAAATCCAAAATCAAAACACCAAAGAATAATCAAAATTACAAAACATAAATCCAAAGATAATGAGAAAAGAAAAGAGAAGTGAAGAAAAGAGAAATGTTGAGCCAAATAACACACTTGAATCTCTCAATTGCAAACCTGGCATGGAATCCTTACAAACCTTCACTTCAATTCACTCTCTCTTCCTCTGATCTAAATTATAATCTAGGTAGAATAGAATGGAGTATGGAGATGGAATGATGGGTATTGAAATGAGGTTGAAAACAACCTTTTTATAGCAAAACCACCTGAAAGTCGAACAACCGTAAGAAATAAAGAGGCTGAGGGGAAAGAGGTCCAGCACATACCGTGGGCACCACTATAGACCATTTGTGGTAAGCTCTGTTTCAACATTCTTATGTTCTTTCTTCCTTCCAAGGGCATAGTGACTTACAAGTGCCCGTGGGGGGTCAAGCTACACTCATTTAGTGGTCAATATGTGATAAAATGGTCCAAAAACCTGCAAAACACATAAAAGAACCATACCTGAGCGTACAATAAAAAAGGAGTGCATAATATAGCATAAAATACATAATTCTCCCTAAAAATGGTACAAAATGACCTCAAAATAGAGTGCACTTTAAGGACTTATCAAACTCTCTCATACTTAAACTGTTGCTTGTCCTTAAGCAAATACTATATAAAACCGATAAGAGAAGATGCATTTAGGACTCAAAACATAACAACCTCCTTAAAGTAGGCAGGTCATAGCATATCACAAGCAAGAGTGACAATCAACGACAACTTCAAGTAGTGCGTAAAACATTTTAAAATTAGTAGGAAGAAAAGATTTTCAAAAAAGTATGAGATCACAAGCTCGACATCAAGCTTGATCACCCCCAAAGAACCACGAAGCATGTCATGCAAGCACATGGAATTGATTAGAGTCAAATAGACTAGTAGAACCTCACTTTTGGGGAAACATAGATCACTCCCGCTCATGTGTTTGAAATATAGCATAGGTTCACTCAAGACTCATTCCAAAGATACAATCTACTATAGGCTTGCAAAGACTCTCAAATTCTCCACTACCAAAATGCAATGTGTACAAGACAATCAAGAGAACTTTGTATGGGTTGTAATGTGGAGTAGAAAGGTTAAAGAAAAGGAGTGGACAAATGCATTTGGATAATGTGGAGCTAGGTACCCAAATGACTTGAAGCAACTAACAAACCACCAAGAAACTATGAAGTTTATCAACCCTCCAAACCCCAACAATTGAATAAACAAACCCTGCGAATGAAATAGGAAATTAGTTAACAAAGAAAGGAACTCAAGCTATTTAAATATCCAATGCCAATTACTTAGGTTTTTTTCTGGGTTTTTTTTTTCTTTTGGTCTTTTCTCTTTGTTTTTTCAACATGATTTCTTCTTCTTGTTTTTTTTTTCTTTTAGGGTGTGTTTGGTAGGGGGGAAAATCATTTTCCCGGAAAATGATTTTCCTATTTTACGCCGTTTGGTAAAACAAGGAGGGGAAAATCATTTTCAGGGGAAAATCATTTTACCCCATTTGAAGGAAATTGTTTTCCCTTGAAAAAGTAGGGAAAACGATTTTCCAAGCTCAATTTTCGTTGCCCAATTTTGTCTTTCGTTCTATTTTCTTTTAATTGTGCCTATAATCACTCTATTTTCATTCTTATTTTGTCTCTCATTCTTCTCATCTTCTTCATGTTCATCATGTTCATCGATGATTTCCATCGTTAATCTCTGTAATTATTTCTTGAGTTCTCTGATCTTGTTACAGTTGCCCTTTTGAAGAACTTCGCAATCTGGGATACTCATCATCTCCCCGTTCATCATTTTCTTTAATCTGGATTTAATATCCCTTAAAGTCAACTGGGTAATCCCTGGGAATAGTGAAAAAATTGAGATTCATTAATGTTGACTCTCTCTTTTGTTGGGTTTGTTACTGGGTATATTTCTTACTGATGTTTTGGGTTTGATTTTGAAGAGGAGAGAGAAACAGAATTCGTTGGCTAGGTCGGGTGAGATTAGTGAGCAGGGAAGGGGGTTGATGGTAAAAAGAAATGAAGTGAGGACGGATGGTTCATTCTATCAAATAGCAAAAAATGAAGTGGAAAGAAAATGATTTTTCATTCTACCAAACAGCTGAAAATGTAAGTGAAAAATCATTTTCCTTGGGAAAATATTTTTCATGGAAAATGATTTTCTGGGAAAATGATTTCCCCCCTACCAAACACACCCTTAGTCTTCTTTGGGAAATGAAATGAAAATTTCAACTAGTGAAAGGCATATGATTATGAACTATTAACTCACAACCTAATACATAGATGAAGTGATGCTTCATAGATTTGGCTTAAAGTTGGGAATATGTGTTTGGCTAAGGGCTAATATGAAGGGATCACAACAAAGACGAATATAAGCTCAAAAAGGGTAACAAAGGGAATAAACATGTTACACAAGGGTGGGCTATTTGGCTACATGGCTAAAATGACCAAAGAAAGAAATCCCTCTATCATATCATCAAATATGCACATGCGGATGTGGTTTTGAAAAAAAGTGAAGGCAAGTTCTAAAGATGCAACATGGAAGAGTCACACACATGAAAGAATATGAGACTAAACATAATAATTACTCCAAATAAGGCTCTAAGTCTCACGAAATATCGACCAAAGTCTCAACTAGCTCATTAATGACTCTCATATACCAATGTGCTAACGATTCCTATGGATAACAAAATTCTCAACCAAGACAATGATCAAAACAAGAATATTTACAAAACTTTCACAAAAGTTTTCACACCAAAGAGATTACACATCAAAAGTTACTCAAACTTATGAAAGCTATTGTACCTAAAGAATCATCACTTAAGGTTATCTCCAACAATCCACACCACCGCTTCATAAATCAAGAAATACAAATCTAAAATGTAACTAAATACAACACAACAGTGTAAACAAAAGGAAACCTAAACCTACAAGCTCTAACTAGTATGAAAACTAACAACAAAAATAGAAAACATGAAACCACCCTTCGTCCATGCTTGGATAAAACATTATTATTCAAAGGAAAGAAAGTGAAAGAAGGGAAAGGAAACAAAACATAACGATCTCACCAAGTTAGGTGTTGGATGCACCTAAGCTAAGACCTCCTCGCAAACGGGGCACATGGAGCATCAACCACTCCATCACATCTTTAAGACCTTGCCCACCACATCAAACTCCGTCAACGCACGTAGAGGCTTAATGGACGCCACCACATGGGATTTGCAATCATGGCGGTGAGAAAGCAACAAGATAAGAACATTGAAGAAAGTTAGCGCTATCCTCATCAAATCAAATACAATATAAAAATCAAAAGAGAAATAAAAAAAAGTGTTCCACATAATTTTTCTAGGCTTATCCACTAGGTATATGTAATATGGATCAAGGGAGGCATTATATCCACTAAAGTAACCTAAGGACATAAAATTATCAACAATCCCATCAAGCATATTAAACATGTTATCCTCAGAGCCCAAATCAACATTAGCATCACAAATCATAAGATTATCAAAGGGCATATTGATATAATACTCGGGGGAAGGAGAGGGTTGTAAATACATAGGTGAAATGTGGGAATGATCAAGAGAATTGGGGAGAACACTATTATCAAAATCAAGTCTAAGAGACTCCTCATGCATAAACACATCACATGACCCCTCCAAGGTGTCTTAACTAGATCGTGCACCTCATCAAAAGTATCTTTTGACTCAAAACATGCATCATTAACATTAAACTTGGCAACTACCCCAAAAGGCTCATCTACCTCAAGCCCTGTGCATTGAGCTAAAGGGAAGGATCAATCAGGTAAGGTCAGGACAACATCAACATTGTCCCAGGGCGATGCAAAGTCAGATTGAGCATAGCATGCATAATAAGGACACCAATGTATATTGTGGTCAGAAGAATTACACAAATCACACTAAAAAGGGGCATAATAAGATGTACAATAGAATGCGCAGGGATCAGAGAATATATATCTAGAATACAACTAGCCTTCTCAAACTCAAATGAATCCGAAGCAATCCATTCCAACAAATACCATGCCTCATCGACATTTTTAGCAAGAAAATCCCAATACTCTAAAAAAATACAGGTTTTACTATTCACACTCTCATCAACAATGTCCAATATTTTTCATTTACCCACACAATAACCACATTGAGCAAGAAAAGCATACAAATGCTTAAAATATCTCCAAAATAATTCATGGTCAAATTGGGGAAAATGGAGAATGGCCATTGTTTTTTTTTAAATTTTTAAATTTTTTTTTTCAAAGAAAAACAAAATACTTAGTCAAACCTATTGAGAAAAACCCAATATTTAACACTAATCCTCAACAACGGCGCCAAAAACTTGATAGGCCTGCAAAAGCATGGTGACATTGTAACAAATCAAGGTCGTCTCCCACAAGGACTAGGTTAATCTACTGGGCTTTGTCCCCTTAAGATAGGCTAAGCGAATCAACATTTGAGATTGAAACTAAATTAATCCATTATCTAATCTAATGAATAAATAGTTAAGGAATTATACAAAACTAGCAATCTCTCACTTCATGTATCAATCAAGCATTTCTCTCACTTATGATTCATTCTCATGGGACTTCATTAGCCAATTATTGAGTAAACTGCAATTTCCACCCAAAGTTAGACAATAGATCCTACTACTGATAACTACCTGCAATTTTAGCCTGAGTATTGATGGCCACACATATGGCAACTTTCATGGAAGGAAGGGCTTAAGACAAGGGGATCCTATATCACCATTGATATTTGTGCTTGCAATGGAGTACTTAACTAGAATCCTTCTATTCAAGGCTAAGTAACACCCTTTCAGGTGTCATCCTCTCTACAAAGGCATGAAGCTAATCAATCTTTGTTTTGCTGATGATCTAATGATATTTAGCAAGGGGCATATATATACTATCCAGCTTATCATGGAAGCAATTCAGCAATTCTCTAATACTACAGGGCTATCTACCAACACACAGAAATCCTATGTTTATATGTCCGGTATAAATGCAGCTACACAACAGCAGACCCTCCAACTTACAGGGTTTGCTCTAGGAACCTTCCATGTGAATTACCTTGGCATTCCACTCTCATCAAGGAAATAGAGTACTGCAGAATGTCATGCATTGGTGGAAACATCACCAAAAGGATCAACACATGGACAAAAAGACACCTATCCTATGCTAGGAGAGTGCAATTGATAAATTCAGTCCTGTTTTCACTAAATACCTATTGGTCTTCCTTGTTTATATTACCCAAGAAAATCATCAAGCAAATAGAGGCAATTTGCAAGAATTTTCTATGGGGTCAGAGTACAAACTATCAAAAAACTCCTCAAGTTACCTGGGACACTATATGCAAGCCAAAAGCACAAGGGGGATTGGGTATAAAGAACTACCATCTGTGGAATATAATAGCAATTCGAAAGCATGTGTGGTTTCTGGTAGAAGGGAAACAAAGCTTATGGGTAAAATGGATACATGAAATCTACTTAAAAGGAACACAGTTTTGGTAAATGCAGAGTTCCCCTAACTCCTCATGGTACTAGAGAAAGATACTACAAGTCTAGGATAAGATGGCTGAGGGATATAGCTAAGGTCAATGGGAAGGGACCAAAACTAAACAATACTCTATAGCTAGTGGATACAAATGGTTGATGGGGCCCAAACAAAAGTTTTCTATGGCCGAGAATGTTTGGAGTAGGTATAACATACCTAGACACTCCATATGTTTGTGGAAAATATGTTTAAGGAAGCTCCCAACTTGTGACTATATAATGAAGTGGAAGCAAAAACTCCAAAAACCAATGTGTCTGTTGTGCTATGAATAGCTTGAAACCCAACAACACCTCTTCTACCAATGTCAGTACAGTCATAGAGTGTTGCAAAATGTTCTCGGTACTATGCAGCTACCAGGGCCTATCATACATATACAACATGCCAGACTGAGGTGGAAGAAGGCCAAAAATGCAACCAAACAGAAAATGTTAAGCCTCTGCATAGCAGGAGTTACTTACTCTTGTGGCAGGAGAGAAATGCCCGAAAATCAACCAGGTCACAACAAGCTGCTTACAAACAATCGGGAGTCGTATACAGTACATAGGCAAAGTTGCTAGAAAGGAAAAAACAAAACTCGAACTAGCCCCTTATGTAAAGAAGGCTGAGACAACCTTAGTTTCATATAACACTGTATAGCTACAAAGTTTTGAATTCAATGCAATACACATACTTTTCTACCCAAAAAAAAAAAACTGACAATCAAAGTATCACAACCCTCTTTCAAGGTGAAGTGAAATACCTAAATCTAACCAATTACCATTTCTCAAGGGCTCTCGATTTGTTTAGGATCATTAAACATGCGATTATCATATTCATGGTTTCTCAATTGGTGTGATTTTATCAAGACTCCTTACAATCAAGTCAAATCCTAGGATTCTAGTATTAAATTCACCTTTCAATTCCTCATCCAACACTCAAAACATGCAAGAAGGTGATCAATTTTTTTGCTAGGCAATAATCTTCTAAGATTCTATAAAACAATCCAACAATTTCAAAATATTCAAAGAGATGAAAAGCAAATCAAGAATTTAATTATTATTTGCATAAATCCAAAATCAAAACAACAAGAGATAATCAAAATTACAAAAAATAAATCCAAAGATAATGAGAAAAGATAAGAGAAAAGAAATGCTGAGCCAAAAAATGCAAAGTGCGTAATATAGTATAAAACACATAATTCTCCTTAAAAATGGTACAAAAGAACCTCAAAATAGAGTGCACTTTAAGGACTTATCACTAAGAGGCAAAATTGATTGTCTTATTAAGAGAGAATAAGGAAGATATATGTTGGACTTTAAGGGATATCAAGGGTATTAGTTCCCTGATTGTGCAGCGTAGGATCCAGTGGGCGGATAATGATAAGCCTTACCATGAATGTCAAAGGGTCTGAACCCTACCTTGCCGGAAGTAGTTGGAAAGGAAGTCCTAAAGTCTTCAGACCATGGGATCATCTATCCTTTTCTAATAGTAAATGATTTTGTCCAGTTTAAGTTGTTCCTAAAAAGATTGGTACTCCTACGATTAGGAATGATATGATTGAGCTAGTTTCCACCTAAGTTCAGTTTGGGTGGTAGTTTTGTATTAGCTATAGAAAATTGAATGTCACTACTAGGAAGCACCATTTCCCTCTTTGGTTCTTTGATTAGCTGTTAGTTGGAGATCCATTCTATTGCTTTTTCGATAGATGCAACAAGATCTCTATTATTCTTGAGGATTAGGAGCATATTACTTTCATATGCCCTTTTGGTACTTATGCTTTTAGGGGAATGCAATTGGGGCGTGATTTTCATTTTCTTGGACTTAGTTAAACAATGGATGGAAATTTTTATGGATGACTTCTCTATGTTTGGATCTTCCTTTCATGATTGTTTGTTTATTCTGAGTAAAGTGCTAAAAAGGTGTAGGAGAAAAATCTGAATTTAAACTTGGAGAAATCTCATTTCATGGTAAAAAGGGGATATCTTTGGCCATATTATTTCTAAATATGGAATTGAGGTTGATAAAACTAAGATTGACATAATTGTTAATCATCCTCCTCTAGCTTGTGTGAAAGAAATGAGGTCATTTCTTAGACAAGATGACTTTTATCAATGGTTCATTTAACACTTTAGCAAGATACCGAGACCTTTGACCAACCTTTTAGCTAAGGTTGTTCTATTTCACTTCTTCGAGGAGTGTCATGCGACATATGCTAAGCTGAAGGAAACCTTGGTCACTTCTTTCAATCATTACCCTCCCACTTGGGAGAACCTTTTAGGTTGATGTGTAAAACATCTAATTATCCTATTGGGGTTGTCTTAGGGCATCGTATTAATAGGAAACTCCTTTTAATTTATTATGTTAGTCACATCGTAAATGATGCCTAAGTAAATTACACTGTAGGTGAGAAAGAATTTTTGCCTATGATATTTAGTTACGAGAAGTTTAGACTCTATTTGATTTAGTCTCCTGCCATTCTCCATATGAACAATTTTACTCTTAAGCATCTTCTTTCTGAGAATGATGATAAACCTAGACTTTTAAGATGCATTTTGCGTTTGTAAGAATTCGATTGTGAGATTAGAGATAAGAAAGGTTCTGAGAACCTAGTGGCTGAACACTTGTCTGGGGTTGTCCATGATAGCAAGTTTGAGCCTTGTACTTTTGAATATTTCCTTGATGAGTAGTTGTTTCCAGTCCACCCTAGCCCTTGGTATGCTCATATTGTGAACTATTTGGTGTCTGGAAGGGTACTTGTGGGTTGGACTAAGAATGATAGGGACTGATTCTTCCACCTTGTGAAATTCTTTGTTTGGGGTGCCCTTTAATTGTTTAAGTATTGTTCTGACCAAGTCTTTAGAAGATGTGTTCTAGACTATGAGGTCAAGAGTGACCTTTCTTTTTATCATGACCAAGTATCTATGGGATATATCACTGGGAAAAAGACAACGATCAAAGTTCTTTAGTGTGGTTTCTATTGGCCTATTGTATTTAGGGATGCTTTTGAGTACTGCTAGAATTGTCCTAGGAGCCAACAATTGGGTAGGATTAGCAAGAGCAATATGATGTCATTCAATCCCATCATGATGATAGAGATTTTTGATGTATCAGAGACATACTTTGTGCGACCATGTCTATTGTCTATTCGGAATGAGTATATTTTGTTTGTAGTGGACTACGTTTCTCAATGGGTATAGGTCATCACAAATAGGATAAATGATGCTACAATGGTTGTGAAATTCCTTACATAGAACTTTTTTGCTAGATTTAGCACGCCCTTGAGCTGTCATTAGTGATCAGGGTGCAAACTTTACTAGTAGGACTTTTGGTGCTTTATTGTGGAGGTATTCTATAGTGCATAGACTTGTTCCCATATCATTTCTAGAACAGTGGACATGTAAAAGTGTTCAGTAGCCAAATTAAGAAAATTCTAGAAAAAAACTGTGAGTATGAACCGAAAAGATTGGGCTAAGAAGCTTACAGAGCTTTATGGGCTTACATTACAACTTCTAAGATTCCCTTATCTATTTCAGCTTATAGGGCTGTCTATTGTAAACCTTCTCATCTCCTTGTTGGAATTAAACATCAAAGTTGGTGGACTATCAAGATGCTTAACTATGATTTGACTAAGGCTAATGAGGAGAGAAGACTGCAATATAGTGAGCTGGAGGAGATTAGAGTTTAGGCATATGATAATGTTAGATCTTATAAGGAGAGGGTCAAGTCATTTATGATAGACACATTCTTAAGAAGGAGTTTGCCTCAACTTAGGCATGAAAGTACTCTTATATGACTCTAAGCTCCATCTTTTTTCAACGAAATTGAGGTCCTATTGGACAATTTCACGTGTTATGTTTTTTCCTATGGTGCAGGTGAAATGCAGGATATTGAGAGTGGTGTTGGGTTTAAAGTGAACGACCACATATTGAATCAGTTTTCAAAGCTACCAAGTATAGAGGATGTAGAGTGTCTGATACTCTGCGAGTCGGCCTATGATGAGTGATGTACTACAGAGTTAGCTCGATTATACTTAGCACCCGACCTAGTTTGATAGAGTTTTTTTTTTTTTGCTTTTTTTTATTCCGTCTTTTATTTTATTTTATTTTTGTATTTGTTTGGTGCTTTTTATTCTCTTTTGTTTATATATTTTTCTTTTTAAGTCTTAGATTGTAACGTTTTCTTGTCATTTGACTCTTAATTTCTTTTTGTATATTTGTTTATCTTTTTATTTTTTATATTTTCATTCACTCTCAATGAGGATATTGTGTGATCTTGGTATGGGGGTAGGGAATTTATATTCTAAATTTTTTTAAAATAATAAAAAAAGGAAGATTTTTAAAAAATGCCAAAAATATTTTTCTACTTTTATGTTTGTTTTGGGAATATGTGCTATTTTTACTAACTTTATCCACTTGTACCGTAGCTATTAGGCTATATATACGTATGGTGTGCATGATAGAAATTGAACCAAAGTGTGCATTCTATCCTAGTCCTAACACCCGTTATCTTAGAGCAAGATGTTTTGACTTAGGTATATGAACGTATGAGACTTTGAGCCTTAAAGACTAATTCATCAATTGTTAGTCTCATATTTTGTTTCATGTGTGTCTCTTCTGTGATTATGTCTGTAGAACTTGCTTTGGTTCTATTCAAAATCACATTTAGCATGTGCATTGTGATAAAGTGATGAAGGCATTCTTTGTTTTGCAAGCCACATAAGCCAAATGACCGCCTAAGTTGAATGTTTTATCCCTTGCTAGTCCTTTGGGCTTTTGACCACTTTCAGTTGTTGTGGACCCTTGCCCAAACGCATTTTATATCACCTAAGCAAAGACTAGTGGAGGAACGCTTCAATATTTTATGGTGGGTAGTCCTTTGGTGTTCATGAAATTTGTTGGTTGCTTTGGCCTTTTGGTCTGGTGAGGGGATGATGTTTACTTGTATTTGAGAGAGTTTCCCTTCTTAATTGTACGATTTCTTTTCATTGTGACTATGGAAATTGAGTTATGTTCCTCCATGGCATTCATTCATCTTATTTTTTCCAAAAAAAGAAAAAAAGATTCTTACAAAAAAAGTGTTATGAATAAGAGTATTTGGCACGGTCATTGTACATACTTTGGTTTAGATTATTTCAACTCATTTCCAATGATTCACTTTTGAGAGGTGTGTATTGCGTAATATGTGATTAGGAGATTGTGCATGCATGGTATAGTTAGTGGAGGTGTTTGGTTGCTGATGAGTCATTTAGTTTTTAGCTCCTCATTTTCCAAATCGATCCTTAGCCTCTTTACAACCCTTCTAAGTCCTCCTGATTATTATCTTGCATTTTTGCATATGAGTGATAAAGAGTTAGGATTCCTAGCATGCATATAGTAGTTTGTACGATTGGAATATGAATTTAGTGAACCTCATCATATCCTAAACATATAAGCGGGATTTGGAAAGTGAGGTAACTTGTAAAATAAAAAATTATGTAATTTGAAAAGTTAAGGGGGGCTAGCTCAGTATTAATAGAGGTCCTAAGCACACTCATCAAATCATCAATTCCTTTCCTTTTTTTTTTCTAGGTTTAGAGTAGCCTCTGTATGACCCCTTTGTTGTTAGAATAATTAGCTTAGATTAATGTATACTGATGTACGAAATTAATGATTGTAAGTTTCAGGAATAAGTTTTCCTTTCTCTTTCTCCTTTTATTTCATGTTTATTTGTTTGCAAGCTAGATTAATTTTCTCTGTGTTCAATTACACTTTTATGTTTATTACTAGTTAGATTTGGCTATTGGGATTGTGATTAATATGTTTGATGGTTTGGATGGTTTTTGATAGTGCAACCCACCATTCCTTAATACTTTTAATACTCTTTGGTGGGTTAGGCCTTGTCTAGATTAATTTGTTTATTAAATGATGAAACACAACTCAAGCTTCCTTTTATCACTTTCTTACTTATTTTAGTTTTCATTACCATCTCCTTTGGTAAGAAAAACACAACTCTTTGTGGATAAGGCCCGTGTTTGCTGACCATTACTTATAGCTACACCGTGCACTTGCAGCGTGACCATCTCCTTTGGTAATGAAAACACAACTCTTTGTGGATGAGGGCCTTATTTGTCAATTATTAGCTATAGCTACACCGTGCACTTATGGTTTTGAATTAGCATGGGGATTAGAGATTCTTGATGTGTGCATTGCGCTTATAGGCTAGCTAATGCTTAGGTTACTGGAGCAGTGTGGTAGATTGAAATGTGTGATATTTTCCTTCTGTAGTGTATATATGACATTTTAAAACCTAAAGATATTTTCTATTTTTTATTCTCTTTTCTTCTCTTATTTAAATATTTTGTGGGTATATTTTCTGCAAATGCTCACCAGACCACACTCGTCCACTGAGGGCCGTGATTTTTATGAAAGTGGGCTAAGGTTTTTCTTTTTTATTTTTCAAGATTGTTAACTTTATTTTACTCAAGACAAGCAAAATTTAGGTGTGGGGATATTTGTTTGACCCAAAAATGGTACCTTTCTACACCCTCATTTAGCTAATTTTGGCTCAAAATAATTCTAATGTTAGCATTTTTTACTAGAAATATAGTATTAATAATAAAGTGTCGCATATAAATCATTTTTAGATTAATGGGACCAATTTATCTTTGTTTTTGTTCATTTTGCCTTGCATATAATTTAGGCCAATGTGAGTCACAAACCCAAATTGCTTCACTCTTACTTCTCGCGTGCTTTTCCTCATCCCATTTTCTCTCTTGTCCTCTTAATTTTCCTTGCTTGCTCCTACTATAACTTACGAAACACCATCCCTCCCCCAATCCCTTTCTTCTCCTCCTTTCTTCATTAGTCATAATGATTGCCCAAGCACTTTAACTTTCTTTCGTTCTCTCTCTTTCTTCAATTCTCTTTTTCTCTTTTCACTAGCAATCACCGATCAAGTCTCTCATAATCATTCATCATCAATTGGAGAGTTATGATATCAAAATCAATTGGGTTTAGTTAGAGCAACATAGGGTTCACGTTTGGGATATAAATTGGGATGCAAAGTCAAAACGATAAAAGTAGGAAGTAATACATAGTGTTAGAGTTGATTTATATCATTTTTATTCAATTTATTTGCTTTTTAAATCTAGACTCAATTTCCAAATTTTATTTCTTGAAATAGACCTGAGATATACTTAATTTTAATCAACAATTTGGTATTTTGAAGTTCTTTATTGTGTTGACTTCGGATACAGACTTTGTTCCTAAATGGGTTGCTTACTTTTGAGCTATCATTGGTATAAATTTTAATCCACTTTTGATTCTATGCCCTACTACCATTAAAAGATGACCAAAACTTGCTAAGGTTTTTTTTTTAAATCTCATATTGTGTTTGCTTTAACCACTTCAATTCCAAACCCAGTTCTCGGTTTTTGTTATGGTTCAGGACTGAAAGGGTTTCAGACTAAGGTCAAAGGATCTTGATCTTTCTTTTTTATACTCAAGTTTAGTTTTTACTTAGTTGCCCAGTTTTGTAGTTGATTAGTACTAAACAGATGTGAGTTTCATTGTGTTCTTGTAGTTTAGTGGTTCTAAATTGATTATGTTTTATGAGTCTAATTAGTTTAATTTATTTGAGTCAAAGTAGCCAAAATTCAGTTCCTATTCCTAACGACACCCTTAAGTATTACGGCGATAAACCATATGCTTCCGAAAATTTCACAACAATACTTAACTTGACCAATAGATTATCAATCCCATCAAATGCATCATTCCATTTCTCACATTCTCACTCCCATAAAGCACTCGGACTAAAGAAGGTCGAAGATTTTTGAACGTTAATCGCTTATCCAGAAGTGTTTTCATAGGCCTTCGAAATCACCTTAAACTTTAGGGCCTTCTTCGCACATGCATTACAAAAAGAAAACAATCATATACTAATAAAAGGTGAGAAACATTCAAAATCCTCCTAGACACTCTGATTCCTTAGATGTCCCTTCGTTCGTTGCTTGGTTAAGTCTACGAAATAATCCCTCAGCATAAGAATAAAAAGATACGATGAGAGGGGATTACCATGTCTAATTCCCCTACTGGGGACACAGGATCCTGCTTGATTACCATTCACAAGCACCCCAAAAGACACAAAAGTTACACATTTCATGACCTTGTTAATCCACTCCTAGCAAAGCCTAGTTTAACCATTATCCCCTCAAGATATCCCTAATCCACTCGAACATCAGCTTTTGCTAAGTCCAATTTAATAGCTGTTTAACCCCCTTTGCCACATTTATGATGCTTCAAAAGCACACGTTGTCTCAAATGCAATAATAATATTATATGTAATTAAACATCCAGAGATAGAAGCACAATGATTAAGGGCTATTAAATTATGGGAATATTTTTTAGTCTATTAGCTAGAGTTTTGGAAATGATTTTATAAATAACATTACAAAAACTAATAGGTTAAAAATTACTCACATTCTCAGGGCTATGTACTGAGGGATCAAGACAATATCATTAATACTCAGAAGTAGTACACTATGATTAAGAAAATTTAAGCAATATTCAATCATATCCCTACTAAAAATTTTTGAAATATTTTGAAAAAAGAAAATGACATACCATCAGGTCTAACTACTTTTGGGGGGTGCATATGGGATAGGGCCCGTCGAATCCTATCATCTGTGAATTCCTTAGTGAAAAGCTCATTTATCTTCTAGGTAATGCAAGGTTTAATGCTTCCCATAATTAGATCAAGATCTAGCGAATCAACCAGGTTCACTTATTTCTATAATTAAGTCTAGATCTGGTGAACCAATTGCCTTAAATATCCCTTGAAAATATTCAACAACCATCACCCCCTCCTAATTTCCTTTTCCTCTTTCCATACTCCATTATTATCCATAAGCCCTTTTCTCAATTTTTCCTCCTTTGTTGTTTGAAATTCTAATGAAAATATCGGGTGTTCCTATCTATATATTTAAGTTTGCTCCCTTCATTCTGGAAGGCCAAAACATTTCTTCTTTTTGTAGTATTTTTTTGGGAAAAAAGGCAAAGCACAAGTGGAACTTAAACAACCCTTTTCATAAGGGCTCTACGCAAGTTATCATCATCCAAAATAGAAGATAAAACATGTGATTCACATGAGGACCGCATGATAGTGTTGGATATAGATTGGCCAAACTGTGTCACCTCATCCGCCGCCATGTTGCCTTCCTTAAATATGTGGTGGATCTTGAAACATGAAACTTTCTCCAATAGTGTTTTGATGTCTTTGTTAATGAAATCAACATGCCAGGGATAATGGATCTTCCCTTGTAATTCATCGATGATTATACCTTTCAATGTTCAGATGATTCAAACCTTTTTTGACCACTTCATGGAGACCAAAATGTAATGTCAAATCTTCTGCTACTACTATAGAAATAATCCCTAAATTTATAACCCTTGCTCGGATAAGCTACCCTTTCTAATCTTGAATTATAAAACCTCGGCTGCTTTGTTGAACATCAAAGACCCATCACAATTGAGCTTGACAAAACCCCCCACCGACGTATTCCATTAGACAAAATGATTCTATCTCTAGCCTAGGGAAGCATTGGCTTAAGGGTTCAATATTTGATTGAGTTGATCATGCTCTCTACTCAGCATTAACCATCTTTGTTCGAATAAGAGTACCAATGGTGTTGAAGGTGCTAATGCTGAATGTGGTTTTGTTCTTTTCTTTTCGGATACTGCATAGGATGAATAAGGCCTTTCAGAATTGTCTACCGGATAGGCTATCCTTGAAGAAATGAAGAATCTCTTTACCTTCACTATCAATTGGATAATTCCTATTGATAGTGATGATATTCTGCTTCACACCATATTTTCTTAACAAATTGACAGCTAAGAAATGTATGATCACATGTTTTACCATCCCCTTTGGCCTTTGCACATTGAACAAAGAAGGTCCACCTATATCCCTCTTCTAATAGGAGTACCTTTTAAAGGCAAACCATTATGATAGATTTGTCAAAGAAAAATTTTCAATTTTGGCGATACATCTACCTTCTAAGTCCAATTACCAACGCAAAGTTCTTTCTTTCAAATCTCATGGCGTAACCATGTAACGCCCCAAATGTACATAAATCACTGTTTGCATTTCTTTCATTAGTTTTTCCAATTAGAAATGATAACCCAAATGATTAGGCGTTACCGCTGTCCAACAAGGACAAGGCTTTGCTTGTACATGATAAACTTAGCCATAATAATCAATGTTTACCATCAAAGGCATTCACACCATCACAACCCATCATATCATTTAGATAAATATAGAAATTGTTCTAACTTCAAAACCATTTAAACATCTCAAGGATTACACCAAAACATAGAATTCCGATAAAATATACAGTCTCAACACCAAAATATATCACAATACGGTGTTATAAACATCTCAACGATAATACACCATCATTGCATATAGACTTCCCAGCTCACTTATCATCTTCAGCCGTCCTGCTCGCCTGAGGGCGATTCACTGAACACTTCTCTAAAACAAAACATAAAAACATTTCGAACTATGAGCCGAAGCTCAATACATGCATTCATGTATTGTTAAACATTCATGGAAAAACTGGTTGGGCCCATACTGCAATTTATTTTTAATTAAAAATAGGGAATGAGATAAATATGAAACTGCGTTGTCAATTATTATCTGATAGTGAACCCCTAGTAACTGTTACGATATGAAGATAGGTGTACACCTGCCAAGCTAACCGGAGAACCTGGCCTGAAGCCGCGCGGGTAACTGAAGGGCTATGCCTTGTAACTGATAACTGATGGGATCACTAATTATGTGATAAATTATTGATTAAACTGATTCATTGATGTGCTTACCAAAACAGTATAATTTTGATAAACACGTGCTGATTTCTAAAGATACAGACAATGAACGTACATGGAATTTTTAAATGTAAGCTCACTGAATAATATTATGCACAATAGTAAAAGGAATGATAGATTAGGCCTTGATTCTATACAAAATTATCATTGTAGGAATATATAGTTAGCAAAAATATTTATTTCATAGCTGATAATTCAGTAAAAGAAAAGTTAGGCATAATAGGCTTAGAAAGAATGACTCGAAACTTAGTCATTCAACCTCTGATCGAGACTCAAAACCCCAATATGGAGAGATTAGGAAGTCCCAAAAATCTTTCATTTAGAATACCAAGCTTGATTCTGACAATGGAATTCCCAAAATGAGGCTAGAATACAAACATGTCAGTTTTGGTCCATTCTGCACAGTTTTGGTAAAACGACCAGACTTTTTCCACAGACCTCGATTAAGTCGATTCAAAAGGCATTTGAAAGTTAACACACTGAAACATCTACCCACCAAAAATCATAATTTTCCAATGGGCCTATCATTACCAATTTAATCGTGAAATCTGTCATGTTTTCCTGAAATTTTCAGTCCTCACTGTTTTAGTTTTTCCCTATCTTTTTACACAAATCCTCAATTAAACCATTCCTTAAAAGCATGTAAACAAGCTTTGGTCCATCCTAACATCATACAAAATCACCACACTCAAGTTCACTTCATAATCATATCTAATAAAGATCATTTTTCAATCAAATACACACATAAACCAAGCTTAAAGCTAATTTGATCCAAACCATACATTATTTGCCAAAACCCTAGTTTATGGCCAACTTGGATTCACTCCAACTCATTTCAAATCATTCAAAAATATCATCATAAACACCAATAAGTTAGAAGATGACCAAATCAAAGATAAAACAATCAAAATCTAACACTTTATCATCAAGCTTGCATGATTAAAGATTAACCCTAACCCTGGCATGATCCAACCTCAACTCCACCATGATCGACAGCAAAACAACTCTTATTTATTATCAAAATATCATGATCAAAGATCACAAATATCAAAACAAGAATCAAAACTAAAATAAAAAATAAAACCAACAAGATCAAGTTTCAAGATTACTCACTTTGCTTGAAGATAAGTAGGGATAGGGGTGATGTTTAGTGGTTTTGATGATGGAGGATGGTGACTAGGGTTAGAAGGATGTTGGAGGGGTCGGAGATCACCGGAGCTGGCTGAAAAACTGGCTGAAAAACAACCAAACAGTGGGTTGTTGTTGCTGCTGTGGGGGAGAGAAAGAGGAGAGAGAAAATGGAGTTTTTGGATTGAGTTGTGATTTTTTAACTAATCCACAACTCGACTGAATTTTTAACTAGAAAAGTAACCTTTTTGAGCTAACCTTAGTTAAGTTTAATCATGGTAATTAGTTAGATTGATAAGCAAACTTGTTGGGCTTCAAATTGGCTGAAATAAGTTGGGTTCTAGAACAAAACATTTCGTAACGATAGTGTTTTTACGAAACTCAAAATTAAAATTTTGTAATATTACGGAAAACAAAATAAATTACTTAGATTAAACTTGTTGGGGCCTACTATTAATTCTTCCAAAGTTTTTGTTAATCAGTTAAATAAACAAATAAAATCCGAATTACCAAGTGATGGCACAAATAAAATTTTTCCCATCGGGGTGAATAAATGCAATAAATAAATATGAGAAAAAAAATCATGAATATGAGGTAATTAAATAAATAAACATAATTAAATAATTTAGGGTTGGGCTCTTACAAACCAAGTGGCTAATTTAGTTGAAAATTTTCCATTTCTTGTGAGACCCTAACATGGAAGATCTTGAACAGGTTCAATAGGCAATGGTACACTAATGACTAGTGTGACAAGCTTGGGTTGAAGAATGAACTAGAGTTTAGGCATATCCCAACTATGATCACTAGAGATAGTTAAGGCACTCAATAGAACTTGTTGGTAAATATGAGAATAGTCAATATCCAACAGAGTGGTTAAGTTTCAATCGTGACACCAACCATCCATCCAAAGCTTAACGTGGCTTCCATCCCCTAATTTCCAATGGATATCTTTTTGGAAAGTAGGGTAACACTTATTGAGTGTTTTCCATACTCAAGAGTCAATGTTTTTGGCTTTTCTATTGAAAAGGCCTATAGTTTGGGTGGGTGGGCGTCTGTGTGTGTGTGTGTGTGTGTGTATACACACAAACATACATACATACATACATACATACATACATACATATATATATGCATATATATATATATATATATATATATATAT
>JACYFF010031958.1:11422012-11503271 GCA_017589665.1 Selenicereus undatus | reverse complement strand
TACATACATACATACATACATACATACATACACACACACACATGTGTGTGTGTATACATACATATGTATGTGTGTGTGTGTGCGTGTGCGTGTGCGTGTGCGTGCGTGGTGTGTGTGTGTGTATACATACATACATATGTATGTGTGTGTGTGTGTGTGTGTGTGTGTGTGTGTTTATGTGCATGTGCGTGCGTGTGTGTGTATGGGCAATCGTATTTTGTGCGCATTTGAGACACCCAAAAACTATCTTGCTCTTAAAAGATTTTCCAAATGAGCTTACTCCAAAAAGCCAAATTAATGGCTTCAAACTAGCGAAGACTTGATCCCCCTATATTTCTGGGAAGCGCATCTTGTCCTAAGTAGTTAGTGGGACACCTTGATTAGGGGTGGATGTTTTTCATTTAAAAAACAAACTCTATTAATTATGTCTAACTAATGACATGTTTTTTAGTCATTTGAAAGCATTGCATAATGTGGGTGGGTAGTAATGTCGGGTTTGATTGAATGAGCACTAGGCTCCCTGCTTTGGAAAGATGTTGAACTTTCTAGTTTCTAAGCTTTTGAATTGATTTATCTATAATTGTGTCAAAAAACTAGATCTTTTTATGCACATCAATAGTCAGGCAAACCAAGTATTTCTCAAATGAGTCTTTAGTAGGTATTTGAAATAGCCCCATAAGCCAAAAATTTATTGTGCGAGAAGCATTAGCCAAAAAAAAAACCATACATGAATTTTGATAATTAATGAGCTAACCAAAGGTAGCACAATAGTCAAAACTCATGAAGAGCTCAACTTTGCTTTACAAAAAAGCAAGCTATCGTCGACAGAAAATAAACATGGAATCAAAGAGCCTTTGGGGCGGATCGTGATACGTAGTCCATGTTTTTTGTACAAGCTAGCTTTCACAGGTCACTAAGTAAGGCTTCCATGCACATCAAGAACAAGTACGGAGATAAAGGATCACCTAGTTTTAGCCTCGTAGTGGGTTTACAAAATCGATTTGGTTGGCCATTGACCATGATTGATAAGAGACATTGTAGATGCATTTATGGATCCACGTAGTCCATTTGGGAGGAAATCCCAATGGGTTCAAATATTTAGTTACGAATACTGATCAACCTATTAGAAGTTTACTCCATACCTAATTTCAATGCTACCTAAGCATTCTTGCCTTTAGTATTTTCAAATTTACTCATAATTTCATGAGTAAGAAGGATATCATCATGAATTTGGGGCCCACCAACAAAACCACTTCAAAAAGGGCTAATGATTGAGTCCGGATGCAGTCAAAGTCTATGAAGTAATAATAGTTTAGATATGATTTTATTAAAGTGTTGCACAGACTAATGGTTCTAAAATGATTTGTTACTTATGAATCCTCTACCTTTGGTAAATGCTATAAAAGTGTGTAAAAACATCTGTCTTTTATATTAAATAATTAACATAATTGCCGAACTCCCTATACTTGTTTATGGTAAACAGGTGAGTCTCTCTAATTTAGCTTAGGCATCTCTTATACAATGCTTGAGGCTTCTAGATTTCTCCTTGCTCCCTTGAGATAAAGCATATGCTATAGCTTTAATTTTGTATTCCCGACTTACATCTTTAGCACTCCAAGTCCATTGCACCACTTCTTGACATCTAGTCTTTGACAACTGATATAGTTCAAACAAGAGTTTTCTCCTTTATGTTGGTGCTACATCTCTGCCCCTCAAAGTTAAGCAATAAGGACAATTTATCAGACGTAGAATCACCAATGTGCTAGAATAACAAATCAAGGTAGAGTTCCATCCATATTGAGGTTACAACAACTCTATCAAGTTGCTATTGTACATTTTTGGCTCAAGGCATCGATGTTCCATGTGACAAGAATATCCTGAGAACCCCAAATTCATTGGCGCACAATCGTTAATAGCTTCTTTGAAACCCACCAACATCAAAGGCTCACGTTCCAACGTCTCATACTTCTTCTCTATTTGTAAGATATCGGTAAGTCCCCTATCACACACCATAGAAGATGGTCAACATTTGCTTTAGTCCTAAGAAAGTCCCTACTTGTCGCCTTTGAGTTTTTTCATAGAATGCATAGTAGCAGGTTAAGCAACATTTATCCAAACCACTAGTATCCAGAAAAACAACATCAGTATGATCACGAAAATGCGATGAAATCCTCAATTGAAGCTCCTTCTTCCAAATAAATGTCAAGCCTCCTGGCCTCCCAACATAGTTTGCCAGAAGCACATAATCAAAGCCTACCATCGCTTTAATGACCTACATATTTCTGCACTTACTTAAGGTCTCCATAAGAAAACAAATATCAAGCTTTGTAGCAGAAATTAATTTAGAGAGAACACTGACTGTCCAGGGCCACCTAAGTCCCTAACAATTCCAACTTAAGCTGATCATGGTGATTGATGGTTCCATTTCACCTGAGCTCGTCAATTTGGAATGAGTGAGGTCAGTTTATACATTTGCAGTCACAACACATTCATATATGATGCAAGTCCTTTCATGCTATTAGGTTTAAGCTATTTCACATATTCATCTATTGTTATCAATATTCTACAGTCCTATGTTGTAATGTCACGCACAACAAGGCCCACCCACTATTTATATCAGGTCCAAGTTCTCCCCATCACCTTAGTTTCTTCACACGCGACTTGGATGACTTCATTATAGGCCTTTTCTGTTGACCCATGTTCCACATTACCTTCATTATCCCTGATAACTGTCGTTATGTAATTCTCACATTTTAACATAATCACTTCATTCAAACTGCAGTTTTTCCCCGTTGCTAAAGGGCAATTACCATGCCCTTGTACTCATTTGCAACCCATCTATTCAAAGTTACTTGTTATAGGATACCACAATAGCTATTTGTCACCATTGCAAGTAGTGGCCACTATTGTATTAGTACTCGTAGCCATGCTCAATACTGGAGTTTCTCGCTAGCTACCTCAAGATAGGCTAGAAAGAGCTCATTCCCATTTACTATAAGCCATACACTCAAAGATATAGCTGAAAGTCGGATGCCTTTAATGTTTGAAGTATACCCATACCCTACCGCGATCTTCATTTCTAAGTCTCATGCTCATCTTCAAAGGTTGCACTGTATTGATTTCCACCCGGATTGAGACATACAAACCATAATCCTCCTTATCAAACTTCGTCACCGACTCACTTATAACAAGTCTGACAATGTCCTCGTCTAGGCTATTGAACAGAAGTCATAAACATGCATCCAGAATGCTACTTTGTCAAGAGCAAGATGAGATGATTATTCCCCTCCTGCACAGTCCTTTAAGACCAAAAGATTTTGATCAAAACACCAAAGCCTACTATCTAGCACCGTTTTTATGTCTATCTCATAGTAAGACTTGACTAAATTGGGTTAAGTTCCTATTGACTTCCTTTTGTCTCATGGTAAGATTGGACTAAATAGGGTTAAGTTCCAATCTAAATAGGTTATCCCATATCTCGCCTACAAACATGTCTCTCAAAAGTCATCTCAGCGATTCTATGATTTCTTCATTAGTGTAACATTAAACACACTCTCAATATATATTAGCGAAAATCGGGTACTTAATTCCAGACCCAGAATTGGTGTGGACCTAGTGGGTATTGACCCGAACCCAGTTAGAACAGTTCCAAGATCAATTACAAAATTTAGGACCCAGTTACAACCGGGTCCTAAAATTTTGGAACCGAAATCGGACCTAGTAATTGGTACCCAGTCAAAATTTAAAGAATTTTGATGAAAAAAAAAGTAACCCTCATTCCCCATGTGATGTATCTTCTGTGCCCAGATCCAACCCACCAACCACCACAATTTAAAGCTTTTTTTTTTTTTGCTTTCAATTTTCCCGACTTATTCTTCATGCATCTTGACCACTATGGATTTCTTCTTTCATGCTTTGGTTCTTCTCCTCGTTAGCCTTGGTGTTGACTAGGTATTTGTTTTTATGTTATTTTGACCATTTTTCGCTCATTCTATCTCTATTTTTTAAGTGAATTAAAATAATTTTCAGGTTTTTCGTTCGTTTCATAATCTTGTGGGTTTCTGATTAACATTGTTTCTAGTTCTCTGAGTTTATTTTATAGTACGTGAATTTTTTTTACTGATTACAGCGTATTTGATTTAGTCTTATAATTTGGTTATTAGGAATTTGGCTTCAAATATGGATTCTCGATTTCTCTCAGTCCCTCCCTCTCTATATTTTCTTAGAGAGTGAAAAAAAACCTTTGATTTAGGAACTGGGTACCTAGAAGTGGACCCTGACCCTATGGGTTCCCTCGTTAGTAGGCCGCACCGACCCTTAAACCTTACTTGATTGAATGATTTCAATTCAAAAATAATGACACATTTCCACACCCTTTGAACATCAATTCAACTAAATACATCAACAAATTTAATAAATTTGCATGTGTATATCCCGATTTATTAACTTTTACAAAAGACATATAAAATCATTAACCCTACTAAAGTAGAATATGTTTACTCATGGGTTTTAGAAAAGCTACTCACTCATAACAAAGTCAAATATGCAACAAAACAACCACAACAAAAATATCAATATTCATTTCAATTTCAATAATGAGACAAACACCCAAACTCAAAATTCTTCAATTAGGAAATAAAAATGCGCTACATTTTTGTTTTTTAATCTTCAACCCACCTGAAAATGTATAACCAAAAGGATCACAATGATGCCCATTTATAGAATTAGGTCAAATATTAAAAATTTAAAAGATTTTGATTAAGCTATCCAACCTTTCAAGGGTCAATAGGATGAGTTAACGGGTTAGATTTCGACCCAATTTGCCCCTTTTTATAGTTGAATATCCATAGTTTGAGGCTCAGGACAGATTGGAAGTAAACAAGGATTAATCTTGACCTTCATTTTTACGGGTTAAATCAAGCCAGATTAGATGTGGCCCTAATCAAACATCACATCTAATAATGATCATAAAATACAAGTAATAGTTATCAACTGTTAAATCATTGTTCAGACAATTGGACTAGAGCATAAGTGACAAGTGGGCTAACTTGGATTATAAAACTGATCGAATGTAAGGCCTGATCATGCTGTATATCAGTACTTGAGGATTGAGCCTAACAGATGCTTCGAAATGATTTTCTCTTTTGTTTTCTTGGAAATTAATTTACTAATTTCAGATTTTGGTTTTGTTTTAAAGGAAAATATATGTTTTGTTTTGGTTACATATGGATGATTTAGATCATGATGAGGATTTAGTTTAGTTTTTCTATGCCTATATTAGTTTAAACAAATTATTATAGATATGATCTTAGTAGTTATTCAACAACTACAACAATGGATTATTTTCAATAAAAACTTGAAATCAAGCATTCGAAGATTTCAAGTAACATTTTCCCCCATATATTTGTATTCGTAAAAAATTACACTAAAAGTACATTAATCAGTTTTGATTGCTAATTTAAATTATTATCTTTAAATCCCTTATTTGTATGATTATACATTCTATACACATCATGTAAGGATGACCAAAAAAATATCTAATCAATAAGTCAAACTCAAAACCAACAAAACCCAATTAATTTAAAAATCTGATTAACAAAATTGGATAATCGACAAGTTACTCGGTTTCGTTCCCTATTATGAATCAAACCCAAACAATTGTTTGCCAGTCCCTTCTTTTCTAAAAAAATAAATAAATTAAGATGTTATATTACCAGTGAAAATCAAGTTTCTGCTAGTGTAGAAATACTAGATGGAATATCAGTACAAAACAACTGTTCATTAGCCCATATTGGGACCCCTCTTGTTAACTTGTACGCTTCGAAACTTAGTAAATTGGGGAATAGGGCATTTGAATTGGAATTTAGACAAAGATAGCAATCCAAACCAATTTAGAACTTCGACCAGGTTCCTGCCCGCCTTGGTTTCTGTGTAATTGAACTCGACCTGTTTTGCTATTACGAACCCGACTAGGTTCTTGCCCGCCTCAAGTTTCATTCTCAACTCTTTACCATTAGACTTTTTTTACTAGTTAATTTAAATTTGATGCTCGCAAAAAATTTAAATTAGCCTAGCATCTCCGCTTGTTGTAAATTTTTGTTTTGTTGTTTTTTCAGTTAAACATTTGGTATAAAACTACGAATGTTGTTTTTTTAATTTTAATTTTGATTTTGTAATATTTTGCATACATGCTTTCTTTTGGTATAACCTTTTCAATTTTCAGATTTGACTAGTAGTGGTCGTTAGTGATGAGGGGTATTGTCGGGATTCATTCAATCCTAGCATCATGTCTTCACCCCCTAAACCTCGACCTTTGGTTTGAGTCAATAGAGTGATTGATCCTCACACCAAGGATTATTTGGGGAGCCTTAAAAAACCTTTTCTTATAAATACATGTCTCTTTCAATATTCCCGGGAGCCCATTCGTGCTCTCTATCTAGCAACTTAGTTGGGTTCCTTAGTTGGAGCATGAATAGTGTAGGTCTCTGCCTCAAAGAAGGAATTCTGGTTCAGTTGTTTGGGGCAGCACCTAAACAACTCATGGTTCATTTGATTATTCCTTTCTACCATAGAAAACCACATTTTTTAAAGAAAATTAAAATCTTAATAAAGCACACCAAACAACGTGACGACCCATTTGTAGGAGATCGCACCTAGTGGTCCGAGCCAAGGTCCTTACACTCATGTATACATTTGGAATTGTCCTCCAATGTAACTCGTGGACATTTTGTTTTCTGTATTGTTAGGTTTGAAATACAACCGTTCATTTTATGTTCACAATTGTGCAATAGCTAAAAACCCACTATCATATGTGAGGGTTTTTTTTTTTTTTTGGGTGAATTGTTGATTACTTTCTATGTGGATAGAAGTATAGAACACCATTATCCTGTGCGATATCTTTTCAGTCCTTTTTTAGTGTGCATGTATAAATAATCTTTCGCCCCTTTCACTTATAGGTAAAATATTTAAAATATTTAAAGGAATGCTTAAAGGAGTCTCTTAAATTTTAAAAAATAAAATATTTTTACATCATATCAAATAATTAAAAAATATTTTCAAATAATTTGTATCTTCCTTTACAAAAAAACAAAAAAAATATATCTTTTACATCCTAGACTTTTGTAGGGGAAGTTAAGTACTTATGTTTCATACTAAAAATTTAAAAAAAATAAAGATTAATGCTTAAACCATGAGCAATATGAAAATCTAAATTGAGATATTAAGAGAAAAGGGAACTAATTTCTTTTGAATTAATTAAAAATAGTTCTATTGATAACAACAACTTTCATTGTAGGTCCTGCTTTGTGAGTCTAAGCAAATGCAAATGTAAATGACTTTATCCCTACGCGTGCCCATGCAAACAAAGAGATAAAAGATAGTTCTACTAAATTTATTAAAAATATTTAATCAAATATTAAATTATCGTCACGGCAATAATTTGTGTCCTAAATTTTTCTAAAAAAATTGTTCAAAATCAAAATAGTTCATATTCAAAATCATTGCGAATAGTTTAGTTAGGAATATGATTCGGAAGAAAGAAAAACTCATTTGATTACGATCCCTTTCCCTTTATGATCAAGTCACAAGGCCCGCTTGTCCGCCCCGCTTGTCCGGCATTACCGCCTTGAAGTGTTCAGTAGCAGTGTCACCTTCATGACCAAGTCAACCATAACCATGACAGGGACCAAGATGAATATTTTTGTGAAGCTCAAACGTTACTTAGCGTCATGGATGGGAGGAGCGTGGAGAATGATTTCGAGGGACTCTTGGATGGGAGGGAGCAGTTAAATAAGTGGGTCCACACACACACACACACACAGACAGAAAGAGAGAGAAAGAGAGATGTGACAAACCTTACAATGGGTACGTGATTGTATATCCCAAACAAAATGGAGTAAAAGTGTGAGAGATATAGGGTGCGGTTACTTCTTTTTTTTAAAAAAATAATTTGGGGTTGGGGGGGGGATCAAAATATGCTTGAGATTAGTTATTGTGCATGAGATTAGTATTTAGAGAAATAGAAGAATCAGAGAGAGGAATTTTTGAATTTCAAGAAGGAAGAAGTTCTGCGTTATTTAGACTTTAAAAAAATTAAAAAAATAATCATACGTGATTACCAAACAGCCGTAAGATCTACAAAAGTAGATAGTTATAGGATAAAATTAAGCATTTTTCCTTCTTTTTTGGCATGGTGTGTTATCAACAACATAGATTTGAAATTCAAACACATTAAGATCAGGTCCTAAACAGATTTTTGGTGGGATTGCATAGAATTGCACGGATGAGGGAGAGAAGGCTTATTAAAGCCTTGTCATTCTACAACTCGTAATATAAAGACTTGTGGAAATCCCTCCGAAAATCAGCACGTAAATTGATAAATGTAGATCATTAGATTTGAATACTATGGTTAAGATTTACTCCTCTTACTCTCAATCTATCTCCCTCATCTTATTCCACACATACATTTTAACTGAAATACAAATATTCAAATGAACATTATAAGTCAAACAATGATAGTATTTAGTTTGGTAATATACAATCAATAAATATACCTTCGATAGGATGATCAACATATACCTATAACTAATTCTCACCAAAAAAAAGAAAAAAACCAACTCCGATAGGATGATTAACATATACCTCTAACTAATTCTCACCACAAAAAAAGAAAACAACTAACTAAATACGTGTTAATGTTGGGTTTAGTATGACCCAAATTCCGTTCCCTAATCCACCACGGAGCATCAGAAGTCTTGGCCACGTTCCGTGGCCATATGTACTTCAGCAATGGCCTCCACGGATAGTTCGTGGGCCAGACCATGGTCCGTGGTGAGTGCGGTGACTATTTCTACGAGGGTTTCCTCAATCTTGACCCTTTGATTTCTTTATATGGGGCCTAGCCTTAGGCTCCAAGAGGCAACAAACACATCAACACACAAGGATCATTTGAGCATCTAGAAGACTGTTCTTCTCTTTGATTAGCCAATAGTTCCAGTATTCTTATTTTGAGAGAGAGCATTATGAGTAAATTTGTAATCACTAGGTGATCTCTTCTTAGGGCACATCACTCTGAAATCAATTATGTACTCTCCCATCACTATAGTGGATTTTCACTCATTACCGCTCGTGTTTTTTCCCGTTTAAGATTTTCCACGTAAATCTTTGTGTTTGTTTTCTTATCTTGTTATTATCATATTTTGTGATTCCTTATTGTTTTCACTCAAATTCTAACCAATCCTAATAGTTAACTTAGATATATTAATGGTTTGTGATCTTAGATTAGCTGATTTAATTAGGGAATACAAAAAATATCCAACTATGAGGTCATTTAGTTCAACCTCTTTTTGGGGGGGGGGGTTGTATTCATGGTTTTATTTAAAAAAAATTAAAATTGAAATCGCATTTTTGAATAATCACTCTAACATTGAGGTATGGGCTCCAAGTAATCACATCCTCCTTCCTCCCCTCGACCCTATACCTATTCAAATTTTCTAATTTCATGGATAAACTAAACAATAATGTGTCTATAATAGAAAAGCAATTGGTGGTTGGATGGTTAGTGTTGTCTTTCCCACACTCTCCACTAGAGTCCGACTCGGGGGGGGGGGGGAGGAACGTGTGGTGATGTATGCATGAGGCTATGTGATTGAGCGTTCCCAGGCTTCTTGCCTAAGCATTGGTATCCCTTATTCCTTGGCATGTTCCGATCCATTGTGTACCGTTGAGATATGTGCTCAGTGGGTTAGGCATGCTTACCAAAAAGATGTGTCTATTAAAAAAAAAATAAAGTTGACAATGAAAAATGAGAAACATAACTTCCATACCTATTCGCATAAAAAATAAAATGTCTCTAAACTTTTCATCAAGGGGGGAAAATACCCTCAATCTTTAAAAAGAAGGTGCATGCCCTTTGGCTGCATTAAATCTTTTATCTTTTATTGTAATATTGATGATGTGGCCGTTTTTCTTTTTGGAAATAGATGACATGATATGTAAAGAAGTTGAATTAATTATTTTGAAACAATATCTTATATTACCATAAATTATTTTACGCCAAGTAACTTTGAACAAACATACATTTAATTATCCAACGTAGATTGACAATAGAATCACATGTTTTCAGGTCTAAACTTGTGTAATTCAAATTGTAACAATGTTAATGTATCAAGTCATGTTAACGATGAAATTAATTTCAATAATTCCAATTATTTGAATGGAATTTGTAAAATAAATTAGCTTTAGAATGATACCACAAAACTTATGGTAATATTCTCCAACTAGGTTACTAATTAAGACTTAGTTAGCATAAATATATTCTCCCATTATTTTATTCTTGTTAAGTTGGAGTGGGATTAATTGGAATTTGTTCATAATTGAGTCTCCTTTGATGTTCTATGGACACACAAGCAATGCAATGGATATGCATTAAATATATTTTTGGAGCAGCTTGATTTTTATCATATTACCTTTAATTTAGATTGGATCAATTTAAATTTGATTAAATAATTAAATTTGTAATATTTCCTAATGAATTGAAAATTTTGAGTCTAGTACTTGTTGTTTCTAATGATATTGAGTGGGTTTGTAATTATTATTATTATTATTATTATTTATTTAGCAAGTTATGTCACCAAATTTATTTACATACTATCCATGACATCATAACTTTAATTAAAAGTTCAACGATATAAAATTTGTAGAACTCTTTCCGATTTCACTGCATTCCAACTTTTTGAAACGATTCTTTGCGTAAGGTATGAGGTATGATGAAGGCACGTAATTGTCTTCTCGAACATGTTCATCTTTATTTCCTGTTTATTTTTATTTTTCCCTCTCTGTAGCGCACCATCTTGTTTGGGCTTTTGTTTTTTGACCGTTTCAGCCGGCATACGCAAGAACGCTTCCATTTTCTACCATGCCAACCACCATGATCTGAAAACCTTTGTTCCGTCCCTCTTTTTCCTCTCTCTTGTTCATCTTGAAATAGCCATCTTTTTACCTAAAAGACATGGGATCTTCTTTCAGTTCTGAGTCTGGCTCCAATCGAAACACCCACCACCATTATCATCGCCCACACCACCCTCCTCCTTACTACCCCGCCGCGCCGCCGCCACAACCACCGTACTTCCACCCCACCTCCTCCCCTCAGCCGCCGTTGCCACCGCCAAACACCAACTATGGCTATGCATCTTCAAACCCTTACCACAACTCCCCCACCACCACCACCACCACAGCCCCACCGCCAAACAACTACTATGGCTATGCATCTTCAAACCCTTACCCCAACCCCTACCCAACGACCACGACCACCTCAACCCAGTACAATTACAATTACCCACCTCCTATTCCTTCAAATCATTACAACCCAGGTTGGCAGAATTCGTTCAACTACCCAAATCCCTTAATGGGTCGCCCCAATTATGCGTATTCTTACGGTAGTCATGGAAATGGGTGGCCTCCGATGGGTCCACCGATGAATGCCGGCCCGCCGCCGCTTTATGTGGATCATCAGAACGCAAAAGTCGTAAAGAATGATGTCAATGTTCATAAGGGTACAATCAAGCTTGAGATTGATGAGAATTACCCTGATCATCACTTGGTTTCCTTCGTCTTTGATGCCCGATTTGATGGCAGGTTTGTTGTCATTGTTTCTTTGTCGGATTGATGCTTACTGATTCCTCTTTTTTTTCTGTGTTTGGTTGATTTTGATTATTTCAAGTATGGTTTGAATTTTCTTTGCTAACGAATGAAATTGATTTTGTGTATGAATGATGGGTTAGCATTGGCTAGTATATTCGTTAGATTTTTTTTTGGTTTAACCAAAGGTATCCACCGCCAATCGCAGTGATTAATCCCTTCGCCCCGGGAGCTCCACTTAAGGGTAAAGGGCTGACCAATAATTGCTCTCCATTCCCAAAGGCCAAGGATCGAACCCCTGATCAATTGGTTAAGGGACGAAATGAGCTACCACTAGGCCACAACCCTTTGGTTATATTCGTTGGATTATGCTGTTAGTTATCAGGATTGTGGCTTGCGGCCACGATCTTTCTTTTTAGAAATTGATAATTATCAAAATTTTTTTGTGGGATTTCACTTGATAATTTTTAAGGAGCACAGAAGGTTTCAGAATGCTATCATGATTTTCTTTGTGGGATTGATGCTTATTGATTGATTCCTCTTTGTTTCTGTGGTTGGTTATTATTTCAAGTAGTATTTGGATTTTTTTTTGGCGAATGAATCAAATTACTTCTGTATCTGGGATGATGAGTTAGGCTTGGCTAGCGTAGTGGTTAGATTATGCTGTTAGCTGTCAGGATTGTTTCTTGCAGCCAGGATCCTTTTTATTAGACTTTCATTAATAGCTATTAGTTTTTTTTTTTTTTGGTGGGATTTCAATTTAAAAATTCTAAGAACTATGTGGAGTTCTCATTTTTTTCGACTAATAGCTGCATGGGTGATGTAGGACGCTCTGAGAGCAATCTCTACTCCGGGAGAATTCACATGCAAAACACTCAAATAATTCTCAATTCAATTTAATTCAATTCAAGTTTGACTCCCTGATATATAATTGGGAATTTAAATAGGGGAGTACATCCTAATGCGATATGGAAACTAAATAACAATGTAATCAAAGGGATGTTATTTGCTACCTAAACGATAAAATAAACTAATAGTTTCTTACTAAATAAAAATTCCTAAATTTTTAGATTTTTTATTTGTCCTAGAATAGAATTTTGCATGATATCTATTTGCGTCATACATCATACTCCCCCAGTGGAAAAGAACTCGACTCTGGCTAGTTATCTTGAAGGTACCACTCCAAGAGTGCAAGGTTTAGCTCACGAAACTCATCTTCCGTAATCCAAGTGGGATCTGCTAGTGGGCGGCCAAACCATTGCACCAAGAAGCGACGAAAGCCACTGGGAGAAGACGACATGAACTCATCATCCGACACAACCTCAATATCATTGTGTGACCGCAGGAAAGGAGGGAGCTTAGGAACCTGCGTGCCTGCAGGAGCACCAAAAGGAAGACTAGGAGACTCAAAAGTACCTCGGTGAAGGGTTAGATCTTCCACATTGAAAATAGGACTAATACCCAAGTTTTCAGGTAAATCAAGTACTTACGCGTTAGATCCCAACTTCCGGACAATCTGATAAGGACTCATGGCTCGAGTGTGGAGCTTTTTGTGGATTTTTGGGTAGTCATTCAAGTCGAATACGAGCTATAACAAAGTCACCCACCTCAAAAGAAATGTCTTTGTGACACACATTAGCTGAAAGCTTATAACTACCATTCCTCATTGCAATTTTATGACGAATCTCAGCATGCAAATCATGTATGTGCTGGGCAAATGTTGAGGCAGATCGGGATCCTCGGGCATCCGGAGGGAGGGAAACAAAGTCAGTAGGAGTAAGGGGGAATACCCATGGACAATCTCAAAAGGACTCTTACCTATTGATCTATTGACAACATTGTTGTAAGCAAACTCAACAAGTGGTAAGGTTAAGTCCCATGTACCCTATTTCTTTCCTATGACACATCTAAGTCAGTCACCAAGGCTTTGATTGACAACCTCTGTTTGCCCATCAATTAGGAGTGAAAAACTGCGGAAAATTTGAGAGTAGTTAGTGCCACACAGTTTTCATAATGCCTTTCAGAAATAACTCATGAATTTTACATCCCTATCAGACACAATTGAAACTTGAAGACCATGCAACCGAACAATCTCGTGAAAGACTAATTTAGCAACAAGTGATGCGTGTTATGCTTCCTGGCCTTAGCCAGTTGGTATGTATGTACGACATTGAGATACAATGCGGGAGACATACCTCTTAAGAGAAGGCCAATGGAAGCGATTTTTCACAAGTGCAATGGTCCTATCCTTGCCTAAGTGAGCAGCTAACCCCCATGCATGCATTTCCCAAATTAGGAAGTCTCTGAATGAAGTCCGGGGGATACATAATTGAGAACCTTGAAACAGATAACCATCATGGAGAGCAAAGTCAGCATAGGGTTGACAATTACCCGTCAAAAGTTATGAATAAACAAGGCCAAAATCAAGACAAGAAGAGTAAGGATCCTTTACTTTGTCAAAGCCTACGACCTCAACCCTCATTGTGTGTAGAAGACAATCAATACGACTGAGGGCATCGGCGACCTTGTTCTCAACCCTAGACTTATGCTTAAGCTCAAAAGAGTACTCATTGATATACTGAACCCACCTTGCATGCTTAGGATTGACATTAGTATGAGAGTTCTAATACTTAAGGGCTTCATGGTCAGAGTATGCAACAAACTCTTAAGGTAAAAGGTAATACCGCCAATGGCGGAGGGACTAAAGCAAGACATATAACTCTTTCTCAAATGTTGTGTACTTCACCCGCCTAAAGGCATTGAGCTTTTCACTAAAAAATGCAGGGTGCCCCTCTTGACTTAACTAGAGGCATCATAGGCAACCTCAAATACCTTGCTAAAATTAGGGTGTCTAAGGATTAGGTAGATGACATTCTCTGGTTAATCTCCCTAAAAGCAAATGATGCTTTAGTTGTCCATTGAAATGGTCCCTTCTTTAAGCAATCTGTAATAGGTGTCATAATGGAGCTGAAGTGCCTAATGAATCTCCTATAGAAGGAGACAAGGCCATTGAAACTCCGAGCCTCGGTAATGGTTTTGGGTTTAGGCCACTCCTTAATAGCTTTAACTTTGTCAGGGTTAGCAGAGATACCTTGCGCAAACACAATGAACCCTAAAAAGTGGACCTGAGGTTGAGGGAAGACACACTTTTTTAAATTAGCAAAGAACTTAGCTTCTCTCAATGTGCAAAAATGTTGTCTAAGATGGTGAACATGATCTATTCGAGACTTACTATACACCAAGGTGTCTTCAAAATAAACAATTAGGAATTTCCCCATAAATGGCTGAAGAACATGGATCATGAGTCTCATCAAAGTACTAGGGGCGTTGGTTAACCCAAAAGGCATAACCATCCACTCAAATAGGTCGTCTTGATTCTTAAAAGTGGTCTTCTATTCATCTTTGGGCCTAATGCGAACTTGGAGGCAACCACTACGTAAGTCAATCTTAAAGAACTAGCTAGCCCCAGTAAGACAGGCAAGCATGTCCTCTAACCTTGGAATGGAAAACCTATACTTGACGGTGATCTTATAGATGACTCTACTATCGACATACATCTGCCAAGATCCATCCTTTTTAGGGGTAAGGAGGGGACAAGGACTCATGCTATGACAAACGAAACCCTTAGACAATAGTTCCTGAACCTGTCTATTCAATTCCGCTTGCTCAGTAGGGTTCAAACTATAATGAGGAAGATTAGGGAGTTAGGAACTAGGGATTAGGTCAATAGCATGCTGCATGTCTCTAGAGGGGGAGCTCACTAGGAAGCTCTTCAGGAACAATATCACAAACTCTTTAAGAAGGTCCGTAATCTCAGCTGTGGGGCCTTGGGAAGGCGGTTCATTTGAAGGGGACTGAGGGAAGGTAATGTGGTCAACAGATGCCTCCCTAGCGAGTATTGTAAGATAAAACTTATTAGAGTTCCCTAATTTCTCGAAGGGTTTGTATTGAAGAAGAGAGATGGTGCCCTTCGTTGGAGGTAAAATGTAGGAAGCCACAGGCGACAACAAGGTTGGTGATGGCTTTGTGTTGGGGGAAGACAACTCTTTAGGTCGATATGGGGTAAGAGTAATGTTCTTGTTCTGGAACCTAAAAGTTTAGGGATTTTCCCTACCACGAGGAATGACATTTCGGTCATACATCCAGGGTTGACCTAACATAAGGTGAGCTGCATCCATAGTAGGATATCACATAAGATTTCATCCTTGTACCCCTAGGATAGGGACGTTATACCTAATGGGAAATTGTAGGGGTGGTCTTGTCGACCCAATTTACCTTAAAGGGATAAGGTTGGAGTTCAACCTTTAGGTTACAACCCTTAATAGTGAACTATGCTACAGTATTCATGGTGCTTCCCCTGTATATAACCAATTTCATCAAAGTGTCTCCCGACCTAGCAAGATGAGAATGAGATGGTGGTACTTTTCACTCCTCACTCCCAAATGGATTGGACAAAAGGCACCTATCAACCCAAGATGAGAATCGCCTTGAAGGAGACTGTTTCCAACATTGACAAGATCCTCATAACTTCTCTTGGGCACCAAAATCTCATCCTCACAGTCAATGGGCTCATGCTCTAAGGCAAGGGTGTGATGGGGGCACTCGAAAGCACAATGACCTCTCCACCGACAACTAAAACATTGGACAGCCTTGTCAGTTGGGGTTCGGGAAGCACTAACAGACGGGTGAGTTAGAGGAAGCAGGAAGGCTAGAGCCCTTTGCATTAGAAGCACTCGTCGAAAATTGTGGTGCCTTAGAGGCAACTTGGGTGGAAGGCCTAGTTGGAAGGGTGGGACGCCTCACAAGAACGAGCTTATTGAGTCTTTCAGCTTCTAACGCTTTGTGGTAAGCCTCATCTAATGTGAAAGGAGAAGATAAAGTCACATCACGTTTAAGATTGGGCCGTAGGCCACGGATGAATTGGGCTATAAGGATGGGTCTTCCACTAACTCACAACGTTGAATGAACTCCTCAAAGACGTTAATATATTCCGACACACAAGAAGTAGGCTGCCAAAGGTCAAGCATTTGGTCCACAAGGTGAGCTCTAGGAAAAGAGGGGAGGTAGTTTTCTTTCAATCTATCCTTCATGACTTCCCATTAGTTGATGGGAGGTTGATGCATTCGCTCACGGTACTCGTGACAGTGTGCCAAAACTTCCTAGTAGGTCCAGCGAGTTTCATCTTAGCAAATCGAACTCGCTTTCATACCAATCAAAGTAATCCTCCATGGAAACCATCCAGTTAGAAAAAGGGGTGGCATCTATCTTTCCATCAAAAGAGGGCACATTTACTTTCACCTTTTGAGTAATATCAGAATAACTCTCGCGAACATTCTTATGATCAATTTCGGGGGTCCGTGTTTCTAGGCTCCTTATAGTTATTTGACCTTCTGCCATCTCTAGGGGTGGCAAACCTATGACTTCTAAGATCTCCTTGACCATGTCTCTAACTACTTCCCAAAGTCAAGGAGGAAGTTATGGGTTTTTTTGCTGATTTTCATAATAAAGGTGTCTTTGAGAAAAGTTTAAATCCCACTTTTATTAGTTTAAATGATGTAATCAGGGGCTTAGCTAAAGTGGCCCCCATAGAAGAGAAGATGAGGGAATCAAGACTGTGATGGTTCGGCCACGTGAAAAGGAGAAGTATAACCGCCCTAGTGATGAGGTGTGAGTTGATCGACCTCCCCGGGGGTAAGAGAGGAGGGGGTAGACTGAAGAAGAGTTTGGACGAGGTGATAGAGGAGACTTGAAGGTAGTGGGTTTGACGGAGGACCTGACTCAGGATAGGAGGCTGTGGCGGAATAGGATTAGAATTTTAGATGGCAGAGGAGTAGCTCTGTAGTTGTCAGTAGTTTTAGTGGCTTAGTGCCGGTAGGGGTTTGTCGTGCTCGTATGCAGGTTGTGCTTTTTTCTGGGAGTGACGGCTGATGCTCAACGTGGATTATTGAGGTACGTTCTTTCAGCGGTCTTTCAGCTTCCGCTTCTTTGGCACTGATTTTCCTCTTTAATTGCTTTGTAAGCGCTTTCATTTATAAAATTTTTTCACAAAACTTTTTTCGTGGGTCTCTTGGAATCAACCTCTCTATGGGTAGGAATACCGGTAGAGGTAAGGTTGCCTACCGTTGCATCTCCACATACCCCACGAAAGTGGGACCCACGCTGGGAGGTGGTGTTGTTGTTTTATTAGTTTGATTTCCAAAGTGGCTGGCGCAGATGATATTAAGCATTTTAGGCCTATCAGTTTGGTAGGGAGTGTTTATAAGATCCTTGCCAAAGTCCTCGCTTCAAGATTGAGGAAATTTGTTGGAAAAATTGTGGGTCCCTCGCAACATGCTTTTGTTCCTGGTCGTCAAATCTTGGATGCTGCCTTGATTGCCAATGAGTGCATCGATTCTTATTTAAGATCTGGGATTTCCGGTATCCTGTGTAAGCTTGACATTGAGAAGGCTTATGATCATGTCTCTTGGAGTTTTCTTTTGGCTATTCTTGAGGAAATGGGTTTTTCTAACAAGTGGAGGAAATGAATCTCTTTTTGTATTTTCACGGTGTGTTTCTCTATCTTGATTAATGGTGAAGCATCTGGTTTTTTCTCTAGTTCAAGAGGTATAAGACAGGTGGACCCTTTGTCACCTTTATTGTTCATTTTGGTTATGGAGACGCTTAGTAAGTTAGTGATCAAAGCAGGTGAGGAGGGTTTCTTGAATGGCTTTCAGATTAGCAGCCCTCATTCCGAGGGTTTGTTGATTTCTCATTTGCTCTTTGCCGATGATACCCTTGTTTTTTGCAAGCCGGATGAAAGTAATTTTGGTTATTTAAGGTGCATCCTTCTGCTGTTTGAAGCTATGTCTGGGCTAAGGGTTAACCTTTCCAAAAGTGCACTTATCCCTGTTGGTGAGGTGCCTAATGTTCATGATTTGGCCTGGTTCTTTGGGTGTGGAGTTGAGTATTTGCCTTCTTCTTGTCTTGGTTTTTCTCTTGGTGCTTCTTATAAGAGCTTAGCTGTCTGGGACCCAGTTATTGAGAGGTTCCATAAAAAATTGGTAGGTTGGAAGTCTAAGCTTTTGTCCAGAGGGGGCAGATTGACTCATTTGAAGAGCACTTTGAGTAGCTTACCTATCTACTTCATGTCTTTATTCACTATCCCAGCTAGCATTGCTAATCGGTTAGAGAAAATCATGAGAGATTTTTTTTGGAATTCTATTGATAATGGTAATGGCTTCCATTGGGTTAATTGGAACGATGTGTGTCGTCCTAGGCAAGAGGGAGGACTTGGCATAAGACCTCTCCGTGTTATGAACGATGCTTTGAAGACCAAATGGTTGTGGAGGTTTGCAAAGGAGGATGATGCTATGTGGAGAAACGTGATGAAGGCAAAATATGGGGTTGATGAGAGGGGTTGGTGGAGTAAGAAGAGTTCTTATGCCCACGGTGTTGGTTGTTGGAAATCTATCTTATCAGGTCTTGGGCGGTTCAAATCTTTAGTACATTTTGAGTTGAAGGATGGTTCAAGGGTTTTATTTTGGCATAATGTGTGGTGTGGGGAGTGGCCTTTAAAGAATCTTTTTCCAAATCTTTTTAGGATGGCTCGTCTGAAGTATGCCACGGTCCAAGAAGTTGTTTCTTGGAATGGGGACATTAGCCATTGGAATTTGACTTTTGTGAGGAATCTTAATGATTGGGAAGAGGACAGTTTTTGTGATTTTTTAGCCGTACTTGCTGACAAAGAGGTTCTATCGCAAGAAAAGGATGAGATTGTGTGGCCATTTAACTCTAAGGGGTCCTTTAGCATCAAGAGTTTTTGTTCCACACATTCTGATGCCTTGGATGGTTATGATTTTGCAGCTAAGTCCATTTGGAAGTCTAAAGCTCCCACAAAAGTGTGTTTCTTTGCGTGGGCAGCCACCATAGGAAAGATCCCTACTGATGACATGCTTAAAAGAAGAAATTTTAGAGGTCCAAGCAGATGCTCTTTGTACTTGGAGGAGGAAGAAACCGCAAATCATCTTCTTGTACATTGTCGATGGGTTTCCGCACTTTGGGATTTAGCTCTCTCTATTATGGGGATTAGTTGGGTTAAACCTTCTAATGTTAGAGATGTGGTAGTAGCTTGGAGGAGAATGACGAAGAAGAGTTGGGTCCTCGGAGTTTGGAACATGGTGGCTTTGGCTATTTGATGGACTACATGGAAGGAGAGAAATCGTCGTATCTTTGACGATAAAGCCGTGTCACTTCAAGATTTTAAGCTTTATTTTTTGAGGTGGTTGTATAGTTGGAGTGTCAGGCTTTGTGGTAACAAAAATTTAAATTTTTTGACTTTTGTCGATTGCATTATAAATGAGAGCTTAAGGGCATAATGTTTTTGTATTTGCCCCTTTTGTAAATGGGTGACATCCCCTTGGTGTTCTTTTAATATACCTCTTGATTACTTACCAAAAAAAAAAAAAAATGTCCCCAACCACTTCCTTGCTCGCGATCGCGACGGCGATAGTAAAGTGGTTGTTTGGGCTCCTCAAACTCAAACTCCTCATGTTGGCCTGACTTATACATGAGCCATTTACGACTATCACTATCCCCAACTATAAAGTCCGTAGTAGTGTGTGGGGAGGTCTTGGGTTGGTCATACATGGACGATTTTTCAAAGGCTCGAATGAGGTGATCTAACTTAGACTCAAGTTGATCTGACCTTTTATCTTGGTGGTCAAGTCTTTCAGAGAGTGCATTAGTCTTTCAGAGAGTGCATTAATTTGGAACTGGTAAGGTTGTTTGGGAGAAGACGACATGCTTAATGCGACAAGAATATGTGCTGAGATAAATCCAAATTGCAACAATAATGATAGCAAGAAACAATCACTATGCACACAGCACGACAATTGATATGGATTATTGATATGACTCGAGCGTAATAGGGAATTTAAAACAGGGAAGTTGGGTTTACCGCTAGTGCTCGAAGACTTAAGTAATTAGATATTAGTCTAATTTCCGCAGTAGAAAACTCTTACGCAAACACCTAAGCGGATTGAGTTCCTCATACCTCGTAGGGATTGGTGAGTCAAGGATTTGGCTCCACGCCTTCCACAATAGCCAAATTGACCTGCGAATGGACGGAGATAGGCTGGGAGTCCTTGGTGTGGTGGTGGAGACAGCAGCACAGCAACAATGCACCTCGGCACCTATTAATAGTCTACAACAACTTCAGCAGCAACAGTAGCCGGCAGGCTGAAATCAGCCGAAGAAAATTCCGGCGAGAAGGGGTCGGCTGTGACTGGGTGGCCGGCCAGCCCTCTCTGTCTCAGGTCTCAGCCTTCTCTGTCTCTGACCGAAGGCCTACAAGCCTCCAATTGTCAAGCACAAGTATGTCGAGATTTAGGGTTTCCTGACACGCACTCAATTGGAGGATAAAAGTAAGTCTTTTCTTGCAATTGATGGAGGTTTTTGGAACGAAATGGAAAGGTAAGTGGTGGGATGAAACTGATTTGGGAATGTCTTGATGGGTGCGGGCTGAATTTGGGGAAGAGTTTTCAAAATTAGGGTTAGGATTTCACAGTTTGAGGAACAATCAATTGCAGCAAAAGTTGATGCGATTTGCTTCACTTGATGTGGGGCTTTTGTGCGAAAATCAGCGAATTGTTGAGGAATGAAGTCGATTTTGTGATTCGATGACGGATTGGGGTTGAATGGAAAATCTAAGGTTCGAAATTGGCGACGCATGCTAGGGTTCACGAAATTGGGGTTTCAGGGGATGGCGAGTAGCGGTGGTGGTCAACCGGAGATGGGTGGTCTATGGGTGGCGGTGTGTGGTGGTGGTCGACTGCTTGGAGGTGCAAACAAGGGCTGGCAGGTCACGCACGCTGTGAAATTAGGGTTTCTGGGTTTTGTATTTTTTTTTCCTCTGATGAACATGGAAGGGAAAAAAGGGAACACAAAGGGCAGCGGTTAGGAACGAATCGCTCTGAGATTAAATTTGATGTAGGATGCTCGGAGAGCAATTCCTACATCGGGAGAATTCGCACACAAAACACTCAAATAATTCTCAATTCAATTTAATTCAAATTCAAGTCTGACTCCCTAATGCTTAATCAGGAGTTTAAGTAGGGGAACACATCCTAATGCAATAAGGAAACTAGATAATAATATAATCAAAAGGACATTATTTGCTACCTGAACGATAAAATAAAATAACTAAAAGATAGTGTCTTCCTAAATAAAAATTCCTAAATTTTTAAATTTCCTATTTCTCCTGCAATAGAATTTTCCATGATATCTGTTTGCATCAGCGGGACACCGTCTGGATCATGCAGCTAACATGGAATGAGAACGTTCAATGCTGTGGGGAAACAATTTATGGGCCAAAAATTAAAAAAACACTATGAAAGTGAAATTTATGTAGGAAACTTTACATGGTTCAATTCTTTAAATTCCTACCCTACAATCCCAATGAAGGTGGGGTAATATCTACTAGCATATTTTGTAACAAATATAATGACAACTTTGAACGCAACAGATTGAAGAACCTGTTTTCTCGCCTGAAGGATTGATCAACCCTACTGCTGATAAGATCACTAGGGTATTGTTGCTTTTCTACATAGTTGTAGTTTTTGTGCTTTTCTACATAGTTGTGGCTTATACACTCTCTCAGTATTTTCAATGTTCTACTACATGTCAAGTTCTTTTCTCTCTCATATATTGAGTTTATTCCTTCTCTGGTGTTTCCTCGATGCAATTGCTAGAGAAATTTGTAGAAAATCCTGGTGGGGAATATTCAAACAATGTTGCATCTCTACTATATTGTATAATTTATAGGGCTTTGATACTTTGAACAATTCTCATTGCTCCAAAATTTAGGTGTTGCAAAAATTCTTCCTTATTTAGTTATTATTTTTAATTTGTTTATTCATTGGCTTTAGCAATACAGAGGGACACTTAATGAATCTCCACCTCTGACCATTTAAAGGCACTGCCAAACTCTTGTTCTCTCCTCCAAACTTGCCCAAAAAAAAAAAAATTGACAACTTGACAAAGTTTTGAGCATCAGACAACCAATTATGTGACATATATTGTTCTTGTCCTTCTAGACGATCACCTGATTACTTTATTTTGCTCTAGTTACCAACTGCAAGAAATTAGCTCCTTTTGTGATGTCAGCTCTCGTAATGAACTGAGATGAAGTTGATGTTTGCACTAGGTACATGCTTGATATCATGAAATTGTTTGACTACACCATCTTGGAGTTTTAGATGGCACTTCGAACACTTAACCATCAACTCCTATTGCCCACAATGACAGCCATACTCACTCTTTGGTTGCAAATTATTAAAGGAACTTTTGTCCTTGCAAATATGCATGGAGATGTTGATTGTAATACCTAAGAACTGTAGCCCTTAAAAGAGTCTCAATTATCTCATTGGCACTTCCAGCAAAGAATACGTTCCTCCTCCTGGTCACATTTGCATTTGAGTCATATTCAATCTATAACTTCACTTACCTTTCATTTTTTTCTTAGAACAATAGAACTTTCATCAAATTTCCTAAATCCTCCATTAACTTGGGATGACAATTTGGATGTGGGCTTTTCTCCGCAATAATAACATAGACTTACGGCTTTCAGCCAAGTTTTTGATCTTTATCTTGGCCCGCCCCTTTTCTTTGATTGACTTCGTCCTCATTCATTTTCAGCCACAGCTAATGCACAACCTTCTTGGTCCTTCTCATTCTCTCATTCTTTTGCAGCTCTCATTACCTCATTTACCTTTAATGTCGTTTTGCAGATGAGCATCGTTTACATGATTAGATTGGAGGACTTCGGTGATGAGGCAAATAATAGCAGGGGGAAATAATAGCTGTCTTCTTTGTTCTCATCAACATTTAACAATTGACATGCTAGCAGTTTGAGTGAATTAATGTGATCTTCGATTTCATCTCTTTCTTCCATTTGAAAGGAGTATAACTCCATCTTCAGACAAAACCGGCTAGTTAGCTTTTATGGTGCATACATTTTTTTTTAAAGCTTATCCGTCAACTCATTTTGGTTTGCCTTTTCAACATAATGTATCTTTATTTAGGAGGCGAGAGCTTACTAGATTATACTTGTGGCCTTGTTTTGCATAGCGCTCCATATTTCAACATTAGCTTTGCAGGTTTATCTGTCTTCAAACTTCACAGCCTCTGGTATTGTTGCATCATGAGATCTTTAATGGTACTTTGCCACAATGCAGAGTTTGATTCCTATTAAATGACAGGAACTCAAAGTTGGTAACCATTGTTCTTGTATCACCAAATCTGGCAGCTGTTCATTGCATGGTTCACTACCACTATTAGGAATGACATATGGCCAACAAATAAAATAAGACCATGAAAGGGAGGAAATGACACAATATTTTACATAGTTCATCAATAGACCTGCTCAGTGGTCTTGATCAGAGTGGGATAATATCCCCTTGAATATTTTCTAAAAATGCAATGGCAACCGTCGGACAGAAAAACATTGTGCACCATGCCACTATTACCGAAGAATGGATCATTGCTCTTGCCAATAAGATCAATAGGATATTTGTGCACTCCACAAACTTTGTGGGTTTTGCACTTCCTTAGTCTTTGCTGATGGAGTTTTATCCTTTGAATTTCGAGAACGGTGCGAAGTTCAAGACCACACCCAGTAATGTGTCGATTCTTGAATGTTGATAAGATCATGAAGGGTGAGGGGGCAGCCATTGCTTTTATTTGCCTCATTGTCGAAGTCTTGCGAACCGATTGGACGAAGATTTCTTGTGGCCTGGATGACATCGAAGGTGGATGAGGTGGTATGACACTAGCTACGAGAGAATTAAAAGATGCTAGAATGCTGAGGAGGAGGAATGGTTAACGAGAATGTGCATTAGCTGTGTAGGAAACTAATGAGGAAAGTGCTAGTCCAAGAAGAGGGTAGTTCAAGAGAAAGATTAAAATCTTGGTGTAAAGAAGTAACATATAGTGTTAAATTTAGAAATAGAAAAGAGTCTAAAGTCAGTTTCTTAGGTTATGGGAAGATTTAGTGAACTTGATTAAGTTACCTTAAAAAATGAAAGGTGAAATGAATCTAGAGGTTGAGAATGACTTGGATGGAAGTGCTAATGATTTTGTTGATAATGAGGGTTTTCTTGGATGTTGGATTCAGCTCCATGCATATTTAGAAGGATAAAGGTTTGTTTAACACTGTGGATTCAGAGGGTACTATGGTTTTGCCGTTCTGGCTATAAATAGAGATTAAAGGCTGATGGTGTTGGAACTGTTTGGTGTTCACTGTAGTCAAAATATACCATAATTTCAAGCATGTGCCTGTCATTGTATCAACTTGTTTTATTTTGTACTGATAGCTGACATCAGATGGGTCAAGTATACTGGAGTTGGCAAAGCATAGTAACATGGGTTGCCATACGATTTGGTATCTAGTATGGGAATGGGAATGTGGGATGCTACCTGTGATGAATCGGGTACGTAGCAGCATGTTGTTAGGTACATGGTAAAATTTGAGGACGATAGGTTTTTTAATTGTCTTATTTAGACCTAAATTTTAGCCTTGGAGCAACGGTAAGGTTGTCTCCGTGTGACCAAAAGGTCACAGGTTCGAGCCGTGGAATCAGCCACTGACAAAGTCAGGTTAGGTTGCCTACAATTCACCCCATGGGGTGCGGCCCTTCCCCGGACCCTGCGTGAACGCGGGATGCTTGTGCACCGGGCTGCCCTTATTTAGACCTAGATTTTACTTCATTATGTAATTTCTTGAATAAATAGTTATGTATGTTTAATTTATCTTTCAACATTTTTTCTTTTTTAAAAAATAGTTAATCAACCAAGACTGATTTGTAATTGATGTTTCATCAGTTTCCAAGATGATTTAGTTCCGCAGAATGTCCAATTAATTCTTATTAAGAATAAATTGAAGGTCTGAAATGGAGTGATGTAATGAAGCCTTGGAATTGTGTCAACATAAACAACTGCTTTGTGCATGCCTCCCCAGTTGCGTCTCTCTCCTGAACTGGGGAAAAGTTTGAGCTGTCCCCTTCTCTCGCCTGATCTACAGCCCACCTGTTGTCTCTTTATTGTTCCTCGTTTTCTCCTAAGCCCTACCATATAGCTCCATTGTCAACGACTTCAACTCAAATGCACGGTCAAATGTTTGAATTTCTCTGCCCTCCTCTTAGTATCGTCGGAAAAACACAACCTCATACAACTTCTAGGTCGCGAATTGAGACATAAATAAACCGTATTTGGGTCATTTTTGACCCACATTTGGGCACAGATGAACCAATTTGTTGTTACATTGGGTGACTTGTGACCCGGTATCAATGGTGCGAAGTACATTAAGGCAATTGAGTGATTCTTCAGAGAGAGAGAGACGAGAAAAAATATATGTTGCTTAATTTGTTGAATTGGTTGTTTTGAGGACAACTGAACAGTAGGGATTTGGGAAGAGGAATTGAGCTTGTGTTTGGGGCATGGTTGTAATTTTGGAACAAAGACCAAGAATTTGGTGTTGACCCCTAAATATTCTGATGGGATGACTGTTTAAAAAAAGGAAGGATTCTTGCGTCGGAGAATTGTTCTAAGTATCAAAGGCTTTATTGCAGGAGAGACATAACTAGTCATTACATTGTTTGAATAACTTTTGCCATTTGTCGATGTTCACCCCATAGAATGGCGAACCAGTTTGTTTGTCCCTAAACAGGGGCCCAAAATGACCTAAATCAGTCTGGGTCATGTCCCAATTCGGCTGTGTTAATGATCTAGAAGTTGTAAGAAGAGGCTTTGTTCTTTCGGCGATGGAGATTTTCTGGCGGTAGAAGAGAGGAACAATGAAGAAATTAAAGTTGAGGAGATAGAGTGGGAAAGAGGCAGGGCTGTGGAAGAGGATTTGCTCACTACGTAGTCAATTTTGGCTAGTTCAAGAGAGGCAAATGGAGAGCCATGCCTAAGGCAGCTCTAAACCTCTGGTCGGCCACCACCCATTTATCGCTGGAGTCCCACCATCGCCAGAATCCTAAACCCTAAAAAATTGCAAACCCTAAGTGCGATTTTGGCCCAATTTTCGATCCTAAAGCTCCGATTTGCCCTCAATCCACCCAAGACTCCCGAAATTGACCTAGCCCTTCGATTTCCCCCTAGATTTCGACCACAAGCCCCAAATCATTTGCGGTAAATTGCATCAATTCTTGTTTCAATTGGTTAGCACCAAGTCGCGAAACCCTAAGTGGCGAGCCATCCTTTGCTTGCAAACTAAAGTTTACGGCTCCTTCGCTCAGTTGCAGAGAAGGTCGACCCCCTCTTCTGCCTCGCTGCCGCCGGACCCCCATGTGTCGGAAACTGTTCTCGGAGGCTTGTCTCCAAGTCGCTGTCCATGGTTGCTATTTGCTGCTGCCGCTGTTGCTTGTTGAAACCCTTATTGCTACTGTTCGACTCCTTGTTGCTGTCCTTGTACTGTTCTGCTGTACTCGTTGGCAAGAGGTATTTAAGGAGAACCTATGTCCTGGCTATTTAAAGCTCGCTGCCACCAATTGAATACTGTCAGCTTGTCAGCAGCTCATCATGTTCACGTTTAGTTTTGCTTGCTGCTGTGGAAGGTTTTCAGGTACTGGCTTGCTGATTTGTTGCCATGGTGACACTCAGACCAGCATGGTTGTTGGAGAGAGAACTTCAAAGTCAACTTCTACAAGTTGGAACTCAATTGCTAACTCTCCCATCATCTTTCAAAGATCTTATCAGGTTGTCGGATAAAGTTGGAGGTCTTTTGCCTCAGGTATGCCAGAATCCGTTAAAAACCACATAAGCGCTAGTGCCTATAAAGGGAATTTTGATCTCAGAAGTGCTTACAAATCAAGCAGATTTTTATGTGCAAATTTCTCTTGCTTTATGCCTTTCTGAGCTCATTCATATCACAATACCGAATTCCCTTTTTGAAGATAAGCTATGAAGAAAGCCTTTCGAGTCATTGTGTCATCTTTTGAAGCCCTACCTGATAGTGATGACAAATCGTGCCATAAGAGACATCGCATACTTTAATCAATGTCCCGAGTTAAGTCTTATGTGGTGGTGTTAGACCTTGAATGTGATGCTCTTGTCTTGGACATTTTCCACCATCTTTTAGCATCAATTGAAGATGATCATTCTCCTCTACTGCTTGCACATATAGAGTCTATCCTCGTTGGTATTCTTGAAGAAGTAGATGATCCCTTGTTGGAGTTTCTTATTTCCATACTCTCTCGCAGTGAAGCTATGGGTAGTCCCTAAGGTACAGAAATTATAGAAAGTGATGCATGTAATGCTACACTAGATGAGGAGTGTCGGAAAGCTACTTATAAATGCAAGCCTGCGCCAACTACTAAGGATATTTAGTTTTGGTATCTAGAAGTTCAACAAGATGTCAAGTCTAGCAAGTGAGCAGGTTGATTCATTTATCCCTAACAAACTCCTAGTTGGCAATAAGCTACACCCGCTACTGGCATTGTTACTTTTCTTGGAGAAGTTGCAAGCACTGCAGTTTTTCCATTTATGAAGCATTGTGAAGTTGGTTTCTTGCTTGGTTTTCTTCATTCTGTCCTTCTATAAAAGTCCAAGATGTGTTTTTTCCAACCAGGGGAGAATGATGCAGGATAAAGACAAAGAAGAAATAAAAGATATTAATATTGGCGTATGAGAAGTATTTTGATATTTTATTATCTTGTGGTTTATGTTTTATGAATATATTATCTTTTAGGTATCTTCTTAGCTAGCAAAATAATATCTTCGTGATTAGGTTATCTATTTGTTTCTTTAATGTTTTAGGTTTCTTCTCTAGTTAAACTCCTTTGTTATGTATTTGAATGAATTGAAATATTGTATATTTGAAATTTTCTCGGTGTGGGGATTGCTCTTAGACCGTCCTACATCAATTGTTTCCTTTGTAGCAATTAATCTTAGAGCTTCCTGCTTCATTGTGTTAACACAAATTCCATAACTCCTTTACATCACTACACAATTTCAAATTTGTAATTTACTTGAAAGGAATTGATTGGACAATTGGGGTTCTAAATTATCTTGAAAAACTGATGAAACATTAATTAGAACCCTTGGAACTTTAGGCTAAATCCATTTGTGGATTTTACTATTGAGTGGGCAAAATCTTTGGTCGAAATAACAAATATGTATTGGTTTATAAGTTATTTTATGGGAAAAAAATACTGAACGGTAAAATTAAAATTATTTTTATTTATTCAAAAAATTGTAATTTAAAGTAAATTATGAATCTAGGTAAGAAATTTTTTTACAAAAAACTATCATCTTGGAATCGTGCTGCATACATAACAACTTAGCCATACATACCCGATTCATCATAGGCATTTTTCCTCGTTCCCTTTCCCATACCACGTACCAATTACCAAAGCGTATGGCAACCCATGTAACTATGATTTGAGTTATTCTCATTAAGGTTGCTGGAAATTCTCTTGATATTGCCATTCGAGAAATTAAGGGAAAAGAGCAAGCTTATCTCAGAGGGGGTAAAAAGCTTGACATATAAACATGTGGACAAATGAATTAAACAATATTGCTACATGGGAGGGAAGGAGGGGCAAAGAAAAGAGTAATGAAAGGAGAGAAAAAGCAAGAAGTTGACAGATAATCCTACTTTGTGGGTGGTAAACTGGCACTGTTGCATTTTTAAAGACACTGGTTACAGAGGTCTTGCCTCATCCTCAACCTGGAAGAACTTTCTTTTCTCTTTCTCTTGTCATTACGGATGCACCATGTTCCCCCTTTTCACTGCCTTGTTTGCTTTTATTCCTTTTGGCTGTTTTCCCCCCCATCCTGTTTGTTTTCTTTATCCCAGTTAGTGATAGATTAATGAGCAATCGCTAGAACTTAGGGGTATCTAAATACTTTGTTTTCTAAAGATTTAGCCTATTTGAGGTTTGAATTTAATCCCTCAGATTAATGGCTTGTTTGATTTCTAATTAACCTTAGGTAGCTTTAAATTTATTCTAAATTACCAAATAAGGTCTAGCCTAGTAGCTTCTGTTGAGACACTAATAAATTCATTACGTTCCAAGTTCCACATTGTATTTTATATGAGATATAACTTTGTGTTGCCCCTGCCCCTCCAAAAAAAAAAAAAATCTAGTTAATAATGTGATTTAGTTAGTTTGTCTGTCCGTAAGTATCTTCTGTTTAGAATTTAGGTCCAATGGTATATTGAAACCTTCTGGAATTATTTTGCTGCTTTGTACTGGAATGTTTTGAGTTTTAATGTTACGAGATATAACTACATTCCGAGGTGTGCACTAAGTTCCTTGACGGTGTCACTTATCTATGTGTGCCCTCTGAAACATGAATTGCTGGCAGTGTGCACTGAACTAAAGTTTGGTATTGCACTCCCCCCCCCCCCCCCCCCCCTCCCTGTACAGCATAACCATTCATTACTTTGCAAAGGAGGAAAAAGAGAGGGGCAAGTTCATTCCAGTGCATCCTGGAGCACCCTGGCCAGTCAAAGTCCCATTTCAAGAAGGGGCTGGGCAGAGATTTTGTCAGCCTTCCGGGACAGGTGTGAACTTGAGCCATTATGATGTGGGAGCTCTTGGGAAACCATCAGCAGATGGTGCTTCTCCACTTGTCATATTTGCTGAGGTGACCTCTTCATCACAAGCAGCAGAGACCTCTGAGAGGGCACAGATTACTCATGCTGTAATAGAGAGACAGAATGATGGTTCCTTCAACGTGAAAGTCATCAAGCAAATCGTGTCCATTGATGGCGAAGAATATGAAGTACGCGAATTATATGGAATTGGGAGTTCTTCTGCGGAGGGGTTTAATGATGATGACCTGGGGAAAGAGTGTGTAATTTGCATGACGGAGCCGAAGAACACAGCTGTGATGCCTTGCCGGCATTTGGTAAGTGTTCCTTAAGCATGACTAGGTACTTGGGTACTGTCATTCTTGTGAACAGTATAATTCTATGCATCATCTTACAGTCCAGTCATAGAGGTGTTACTATCAAAGAAATCTTCTATTGCTACCAGTTGCCCACCTCGTGGGTCCTCTGTTCATTGTATCCATCCTGATTCTCTGTTTGGTTGCTCAGAGATTAACATTTATAGGAGGATAAATAACTTGAGGATTTCAATATTCTGAGACTATATATTCAGTTAAAGTGATGACTACATTCGCACTGGTCCACAAATACACTATGAACCTTTTGATTTCACATGAGCATGAGACATAACTTGATAAGTCTCTAGAATATCTTCTGATCTGTAATAATTTAAGTTTTTGACCTAATGCTTGATACCACTTGCATAGTTGCATTCCATTTAACATTGAGGGAAATTTGCTCTTTGTGCCCCCGTACTGGAGGGGGGCGGGGGTCTTGTTCCAGTCTTGGTGTATTCAGTTGCTGAGATGGACTTGGGTTATGTAGTAGCCTAGTGGGCCTGTCAGCACTCAATACATAGTGGAGCAGTACCAGGGTTCTCTTTTTTTTTGTTATTCATTATTTATTTTTTGTAATTTTTTATTGTAAAACATAGGTTAACAAACCTTTAGAACATGATAGCCTTGAAGTCACTTAAATGAGAATGTGTGAAAAAGGCCACATGGAGATCCGCCATATGTGGTTGATTGATGTGGTGGGGTATGGGCTGTGGATAACTGGATGATACAAACAGGGTCTTGCTACATGGAGAGCTGAGCCCAGCTGGGAACTTTGCTAAAGTTTTGAGTGAGTTTTACAAGTGCACAGTTTGTTGTTTTAGAATGGATGCAACTTCAGAAGCTACGAGAAACCATCAACCTACTTCACCAAATGCACTTGACCAAGTCCTACCGGTTAAATGTAGTTATGCTTAATACATATTGTGATAAACGGTGTAAGGCATCTTCGATGTAGATTTTGCCCACATCAGAAAATTCGTAGCTGCCTATTGATATTCCAGCTTGAGTTGAAGTCCAATCAAAAGTAAAACGTCCGATAAAACTTTCATTTATTTTTGTTGTGGAAGTTAATAGTCTATGCCTTTTAACTCTAGGGTTCCAAGAATAACCTCTTTGTAGTTCTATTCCACAGTTGTGTTACATCCAAACACCTCCACCCTGCTGACGGCAGGATTTCGGGTGTTGGTTTATAGTTTGGTCTGGTAATTTCTGATTGCGAAAAATATTACCTCATTCTTTTCCCCCACCACATAGGTTTTCATTGTTTCCTTTCTTCTTGTATTCCTTTTCCCCACCGGATAGGTGTTGCTTGGAAAAAATGTTACTGCTTTTCTGTTTTATGGAATGATTCAGGGTATTTTTACTGTTTCTGTCATGATGACTAGGTTGTACTAGATTCCTGCCTAGTAACTGGCCCTAAGGGAGAAAGGTTGGGCTAGATGGAGAGGAAATAGTGTCATTGGTACTATGGTTCAGTTAGGAAAGGGATGTGACATCGATGTGGACTGGTCAACTTGAGGTGCACTTGGCCATAAAGCAGCGCACCAGATACATCACCAATCTGCAGTCTTCAATACTTCCCCCCCCCCCCCCCCAAAAAAAAATTCCTTTCTTTTTTCTTTCTTTCAAGTTTTTAAGAGCAGGGTGGGGAACTGATTTAACCGGTTAGCTGGTTGACATTATTTGCGAAACTTTTTTGAAACCTTTTGGGATGCAAATTCTGGATGTCTTATGTTTTCATATCATTTGATAGGGATGATCATGTTTTCATATTCCTATGCGTTTGTGTTCACTTGACCGTACCTTACGTAATGTTATTTTTCAATTTTGGGTAAAATGTAAGCTATTTTGAAGGCCAATGCAAAGTCGACCCATTGATTAAATGTTTCGACCTGAACTTATCCATTTGTCAGCTCTGCTCTCACTACATCCCTGCTCATGACAAGACATTCCTCTTACAGGCATATGTTGCAAATTGATCAGTATTTTGGGCAGATTGGGATCCCGTTGCCCTGTCAGATTGTTCAATAAATTTTTTGGGAGAGTCAGGGTGTTGTCGATATTTGTTAGATGAATTTACAGTTGGCACTGTTATGCTTGGAGTAATCCAGATTTGGCTTGAATTCAAATTTGATTACCATATTATGAATCTTAGTTGGTTATGCCTTTGGCCATTAAGTCTGGTGATCACACACGGGTCAATTTAGCCCAGTCTAGTTGCTGCGCATGACTTGAGCAGATGTTGCCTATTTGGTAGTTTGTGTTATGTTACGTAATTGTCATGACGAGCCAACTTCTCTGTTGCAGTGCATGTGCAGTGACTGTGCCAAGGAGCTAAGACTTCAGACGAAGAAGTGCCCGATCTGCCGCGAAGAAATAAGTGAGCTTATCGAGATCAAGATAAACAACGCCAGTGACCACTAACTTGGAAGATCTCCATCTTTTGTCTTGTATATATCCATCCTTTGTCATATTTCTCTTGCTGTATTCGACCTCAGTCTTTTTTCCTTTTTTCGGTAAATGCCAACCTCGGTTGTTTAGGAGCAAAATGTGTTCATTTTTGGCGCCTGTACATGTCTTCTGTTACTGAAATCCAACTTGTGAAAATCTTCTATTCTAGTTCGGTAAAAGAGCGGGGAATTGTTTTAGGTTGTCATTGTGTTTGGTTAAATATCTTCTTGAAGCAAAATTAATGCATAATCATGAGAATATCACACGACTGTGTTCTGGGGTCAAATTGTGAGTCTCTTAGAATCAACTTCTCTACGGGCATGGATGTCTGTAGTGGCATGGTTGCTTATATCTGAATTTTTTCAGACCTCACGAAAGTAGGACCCACAGTGAAAGGTGTTGTTGTCATTGTCGTCGTGGTCTTCTGGGGTGATCATGTTTTTGTGTTCTGTTAATTTGAATCTTTATTTTTCGGTGGTCTGACATAATTCTTTAAATTCAATGGTATAACTGGTTTAAGAATACGATGACATAGTGCACTTTAGATTGAGAATATGCAGTAGAGATCTCTTATTTTATTTTAGATTTAGAGTATTCCATGAACCAAAAAAACGAAAAGATTTGGCTCCACTATCCCATTCTATTTAATGTCAATGAAGCAAGTGCTTTGGCAGGCTAACTCTAATTGAATATTCATGGCTTTTACACTTTTCAGATTCAGAGTCAAATTCCTCATGAATGTGCAAGTCTCCTTGCTGCCCTCTTCTCAGTGTTCCATACAACGTTACCAGACTTCGCATCATTCCCTACACTTTAAGAGGGGAGGGAGAGAGAGAGAGAGAGACATTCGCAGACAGTCAATAACTTTAGGTGCTCTCTTTCTTTGTTTTGGAGAGTGGTAGAAGCCAAAAAGAGAGAGTGTGAAGAGCATGTTTGCTGAACAAGTTAGCATAAAGACCAACAATGTACAAATTTTGGGGGTGGGGGGACTTTAAAAAAGGGGGCTTGGGTATTCACCTCCTTTTTTTTTTTGGGCAGAGGATGAGAATGAATCTAATATCCAATCTTTGAACCTAAACAAAAATGTGCAAAAAAAATTTCACTGTAGTGTAGAATGGAGTGTTACATTAAAATAGGACGGTTGGGAATAAATTCATGAAGGTAAATAACATTTTTTTTTTTGAAAAAAATATTGGTAAGTATGTTTATCTAAAGGCTCATATCTAACGAAAATATTCTACATCGAAAAGGAATGGCGGAGGGGGAAAAGGGTACGAAAAATTCCTCCATGCATGAGATCTGAACATGTCATTTCTTGTTGGAAGGTAGATCAACTCCTACTAAACCATCCCTAATATTAATAGTCCGAAAGATAAATATTAGATGTGGTACGAATTTAGATATTTCAAATATTAGTAAAAGATGTTTAGCTCCACAAGAGTCTAAAATAAGATGCATAAAAATTTTTCAACTTTATGGGATGAAACACTACCGACCTTTTGCCAAGGATTTTTAACTTTACTGTTCATTTTTTGATTCAAAATAAGAACATGGCAAACTACCAAACAAGACCACTGGCTTTAACGTTCTTGGCACCAAAACCAAAAACAACTGTAGAGCACAGCCTCCTCCCAGCATCAACATAATGCTGTGTTTGCTCACCATAATCATTACTTAAGGATGGGTAAAGTTTCCAATTAGATTTTGGTTTACAGATTATGAATTGGGCCCAAGATAGAAAAGTATAAGGCTCATTCCCCCCCTCGATTTGTTACATACTAATTTTGTGCCTCCCCTACTCAAGGAGGGGGGAAAGAGTTAAGATCGGAGCGAATTAATGAACTTGATGCTGCGAATAGAAAAAGTCAAATTATGATCCAATTAAACCTTAGTCACAAGTTGTACGATACGTTTAAAAGTTATTTCAAGATGTTGAAATTTGGAAGGATTCACTTGACTTGTTGCACAAACTGAGAATAGATTAGAATATAATTCAATCAAGAAATGATTACAGTTGAACTTCAAAAATTTTGAAAATTTTGATGTTTGTTAACTCATTCTAACTTATTTGAAAATGACCTGTTGTTCAGATCTAGACGTCTCCTAAGGGCTTCATGTGAATAAAGCGAGTCTTGATCTCCCATTCTCAAGAATGAGTATTAACTATTGATTTTTATTGGAAAGTTTTGCACATAAAAAACGAGGGTGGAAGGAACGCAGAAAAAGGCATATTCATGATAAGGGAAGGTTAACCATCTCCCAATGCCTGTCCCTTAACACACAAAAATTGAACAAAGCACTGCAAGTGCCATGTGATGGTTGGATTGGTTAGAAATAGACCTGATCAACGGGTTGAGGACCCGCCTGATCCGCCTTGACCCGGCTTTTTTTTGTCTCCAACCTGCCCCAACGCTCAAATTGAGGGTACCTGACTATGATGAGGATCGGGCTTGGGTAAAGGTTTTGACCCGCTAACCCGACTTGCTAACCCTCACTTTTTTAAAAAAAATTTAAAATTAAAATAAAAGTAAGATACTTTTGGTTTCATTTGTTCAAATTTTTTTCGCTTTCACTTTCCCATCTCCTTATAACATCTTCCCCCCATTTACCTTACCAAATCTCATTGGTTCGTAATCTTCTAACGCTTCCTCTCTAATGTTTGGAGCAGACTAGGTAGTCAATTTAATGAACTAATCGGTCTATTAATTTAATGACTAAATTATGCATTAAAGTGTTTGTAGTAGTGATACGCTTCATCAGAGCATTATATTATCGTTTGAATTTTTATTTTGTAAAATATTTAATGTTGACCTTTATATTAAAAAGAAACTTAGTGAAAAATCTCATTTTCTATATCGAGAGGTTTGAGGGTCGGGTCTGACCCGATGACCGGAGGGTACCCGCAAGGTCAGAGTCACGGGTATGCTGACCCGCATGAGGGTCGGGTAGGATCAGGGTCGAGAAAATCCTATCAACCGACCTTCATGACCCGACCCTTAACCTGATCCGACTCTCAATTTGATCAGGTCTAGTTAGAAAGCATTCACTTCTAAAAGCACATATATTTTGGGCTTGGATTTTTTCCAGTTGACGAGAAAATTTAATCTTACAATTTCTCCATCCAACCGTTGGGATACTTTTTATAAAAAAAAATATTTTAACACTTAAGAAATATGAACACCGATTACATGGCAAGAATAAGGCGCGACAATGACATGTGGACACATGACTATTCAAAATAATAGGCCATGACACGTATAGGTGTACAGCAGATACATATAGTTAGAAAACATTTACTGTGTTTATGACAGCCTTGAAAAATGTCATATTTGAATAAGAACAACAACAATCAATATCAAAAACCACAATTTTTTCATGCTGTCTATATGTTTGGCACGTATTTGAGATTTTGCAAAGAGTATCTGGAAAATCAATGTTCAACATGTGGTGGACATGGACACGTGAAGCCATGGAAAGTACGGATATGTGAAGCCATGAGGAGTATATGTGCTTCATACATCACCACCGTCAATTTATTAACTGCTCACAAACTTAATTTTTAAAAGATTGAATTATTAGATTACAATTTTCCTTCAGACACAGAGGATTCATATTCGATTCTGGTGATAAACTCACTCATCTTTGTCTTTCATTTTGTCAATCATTGTCTCAAACGCTGTGGTTGTTCATGTGATGGTTTACCTTAGAAGGCAATTTCACATTTTCGTCATCACGCTTGAAAAACCCTTTAATTTCCCCAATTTTAACATTGAGACAAACATGTCAATTTTGAAATTTCCCTATCTCATTTAAAATTTACCTCCTTTTTTTATGAGTGTGATTTGGTGCACGCAACTGTGTAAACAACCCCCAATTTGTCTTTGTGCGTCTGTTCAAAGTAAATTGCATAACTGCTATGACTTGCGTTCTAAGGGTGGTCCTAAATTTAAGACACTATTTTCTTCATTTGGATTACTAGTCTGGACCCATGTTTTACACGTGACATATTTAAATAGACATTCTGTAGATATGTTATCGAAATAATAAACAAATAGTTATAGTAGACATGATTAATATTATAATTTAGATAAGATAATGGAAAAACTCAATGAAAAACTTAAGTATACAGCAACTTCGTGCATAACCAACGAGATTAACAATTGAAAACTATATGATTGTGGAAAAAGTCTATATAAGTATGATGGAGACAGTAGATAGTGAATTTGTCACAAAACACGCTAAATTGGGTGATGATAAGTCATTCTATGATGCCAATAACAAAAAATCCACCTTCTCCTCTTGTTGTTGAGCAAAAATTTATGAAGTCGTTAATTGTCTAGTGAATTTAGGTAAAAACTATTTTGAAATCGGTTTAGTTTGAATTTCGCATGTAACAGAAACGAAAATTTTCTTTCAACGAAAATAATTTGAACATTATATTTACGCTAATAGATAACTTTTTTGGCTATTTAAAGTGGCCCATTAGGGGGTGCTACTATAATTATGTGTTCATAGTTTGTACATTTGGTTTTCATGTCAACTCAATATTTTCATGGGTTTTGATATAAACTTCCCATGCCCTTATGTTGTCTTACAAGAGATGGGTTGAGTTTAGATTTGTGGGTTGAGATATTTCTTAGTTTGAAGTGTTATGGTGATTTGGGGCATTTTATTTTAAACGGTAAAAGATAAATTATAATTTTAGGTGTTTTATGAAGAGAATTTGATTATTGGATTTGTATGGTTTAAAAGAAAACGAAAATTATTTCATTATTTCTTGTGCGTTAAATATATTAGATTTTGGTCAATTTATTTGAAATGTTAAAAAATTAATTTTACTTTTAAGATTTACATGAATTAAATTTAACTATAAGATATGTATGCTTTGAAACAAAAATAAAAAGAGTTCGTTAATTTCCTTCTGTTAAATAGATTATATTAAATGTGAAAGAAATTTAGCTTTACGAGCCTAATATGATGTTCGTGTTTTATTTTTAATTTTTTTATATTTCACATTCAACCCTTACAATATGTTATATTATGCTTACAATATATAATTTTTCAGCACAACCCTTATATGTATATGATCATAATTAATAATGACTGTGTTATCAAATTCAAAGAGAAAGATAACAGCGATGATAACTACAATGACAACAACAACAGCAATAGTAAGAATGGAAATAATAATGGAAATCATATTTATATTTATATTATATCTAATAATACATGCTCAAATGTATATTTGTATCGAAAAAGACAAAATAGTAATAATAATAATGGAAATCAATTATATTATGTGTTAATAATAAGGTGTCACATAAGGTTTTACGGCTTGTTCAGTAATTACAATTCGGTTTCCTTAAGTTAAAACTTCTAACACATGAACTTATTCTATAATAATGAAATAATAAAAACTTTTATATCCATTATAATCCCTTAATTTCTATTTGATAATTAGATGATCATAATTAATATTGACCATGTTATCAAATTCAAAGAGAAAGATAACATCGCCAACAACGACAATGAAAATAATAAGAACAACAGTAATAATGAAAATAATCATGGAAATCATATTTATTTTTCTATTATCTCCAATAATACATGTTCAAATTTATATTTGTATCGAAAAATAAAAAATATTAATAATAATAATGGAAATCAAAAATGTTTATTATTTCTTTATAATTGTGTATATTATATTATGTGTTAACAATAAGGTGTCACATATGGTTTTATGACTTGTTCAGTAATTATAATTTGGTTTCTTTAAGTTAAAACTTCTAAAATATGAACGTATTTTATAATAATAAACTAATAAAATTTTTTATATCCATTATAATCTCTTAATCTCTCTTGGATAATTTGATGATCATTATTAATATTGATTATGTTATCAAATTCGAACGGAAAGATACTAATGACGACAACGATAATGACGACAACAACAACAATAGTAATAATAGAAATAATCATAGAAATCGTATTTATTATTCTATTATATCTAATAATACATGCTCAAATTTATATTTGTATTGAAAAATACAAAATATTAATAATAATGATCGAAATTAAAAATATTTTGGTCCGTAGGAACCACAATGGGCAATACAATATAATAAGGGAGGAAAAAATTGAACCTGAGACCTAATGTGCCTAGTAAAGAGTACAATACAATGAGGGATGGGGAAATCGAATCTGAGATCTAATGTCCCTAGTAAAGATAGAGAGATTATTGTATATGTTATCTATTGAGGCGGTTATCGAGATAAATTCAAGTGCTAAGATTGTTTAAGATTTTAATCCAACGGTTGTGAAACATCATATACCCGAAATTTACTCCCATGTTAGCATTTTTCATTTTCTCAACACTCAGCGCCTTACACATTTTAGCATTTATAATATAAAGATTTACCAATCTAATTAACTTTGTCTTGAATTTGGATAAAGCATTAATTAATATCTGAATAAATGAAGGGAAACCCCTCGATAAGTATAGGTCGTGTTTTTTATAGATATTTTTTTGGAAGTAGGTGGGTTTCAAGTGACACTTTAAGTATATTAAATAAATGATGACATTTTGAAAAGAAGATTATAATTCAGATAAATTGGGTTATTAAATTGATGGAAGCTTATAGACATTTTGCGGGGTCAAATTATCTTCAGGGCCAGATGTCTGTTGGACTTATGGTGATTATTCTCACTTTCTCTTATCTACTACTAGTACATGTGGTCAATTTTATAGAGTAGGCCCAACATAAGGACAACTTACCTTACACAATCTTTCATAATTAACTCACAGCGAACTAACTATTTCCCACTCAGGAATAAAATTCTCTCTACACTTGTAAAACTCAAACTAAATACCTTGTTTAGTAAAAAAATGATTAAATTCTTTGTATATCAATTGTGCTTCAACAAAGAGTCATGCATATGAGCTCAAATGAGGTTCTAATTAAAAACTAATTGATAAATTTTTTAATTTTAAAAATGTAGGACCAGTGGCGGATCCACACATTTAGGATATGAGTGTCCATAAATTAATATCGTTATTAATATACACTATTTTATTTTTTTAAGGGTGTCCATAAACCAACATTGTATCCAGACATTTAGGATATGGGTGTCCATAAATTAATATCGTTACTAATATACACTATTTTATTTTTTTAGGGGTGTCCATAAACCAACATCGTTACTAAATTAACCTATTTTAAAATAGATTTTTTTTTTTTGGAGTTTAGGGGTGTCCATGGACACCCCTACACTCAATGTGGATCTGCCAGTGTGTGGGACAATACCCATTTTCATACTACGTGTGCGTTATTATCAAGACCCAACATGTGCACACAATTTTAATTAAACGGAGACGATAATAAATCAAGATCGAGCAACTTGCTCTGATACCATCTTAATTATTTTTTTTTATATCAATTGGGTTTCAACAAAGAGTTATACATATGAGTTCAAATGAGGTTCCAACCCAAAATCAATTAGTAATGGGTGGAGTAATTCACAAGCTTATATATATATATTCAAACTCTTTAATTTTATCAATATGGAACAATACCCAATTTTATACTCCAACAGAAACAATTACCGAATAGAAAACACTTATATGTTTACTAGCCTAAAACCTCATTGATTGTTCTTTTCAATAATTTAAACTTTGTGCTCATAGTGTGAACATTAAACTAGTAGGGCATCATTTTTCTCTAGAGCTTGCATTCTTTGAAAACGAAATTTGTACGATCTTGCATGAATTTGGGAAAACTTTCAGTCAATTTGTCTCATGGAAAGCCAAGCCAACCTCACCTCAAACTATCATTATGTTTTCCTTGGGCTTCAAATATCTAGGTTTTGCTTTTTCCTTTTTCCCTGTGCTATCATAACGTTGAAGTCTTGAGAAGGGGCGAGTTTTTTAACTGTACAAATCAATTATTATTAGTTATTTGACTACAAAATTTTGAATTTTTTAGATTTTCAATTTAGGGTGTAGCTAGCCATCTTTTCTGAAATTTAAATATGTTTTTCATCCTCAGGTGCCCTAACTATTGTTTTTTGAGACCTTTAGGGCCTATTCTTTTTATAGGTAAACTGAGGTGAATAAAAAGATGAAGTGAGTAGAGGTGGATTGAAGTTGTTATTTTTTTTTTAGGTGAATTGAAGTTGGTTGAAATTGGTATATTTTTTTGGTGGTGAGTTAAAGTGCGTGAAAATAATGAGAATGTAATTATGAAGGGGTGGGTTGAGGTTGGTTGAAGTTGGTATTTTTTTCAGGTGGGTTGAAGTTGGTTGAAGTTGATTGAAGTAAGTTGAAGTAAGTTGAGGTTGATAAATTCATAAAGACCTACGAAAAGAACAGGGCTTTAAAATGGAAGAAATTGGTGGGGATAGACGCTTGGTGCAAGATGTGTATGCATGGAGGGATGTTTTGTGCAAGAGGATGTACGAATAGAACTGCAGTAGGCCTTGTAGATTTGCTTTCGTTTTCATTCTTGAAGTCTAAAAGAGAAAAGATAAATAATGAATTTGTATTTTGGTCAAGTTAAAAAAAACAAAAAGAAAAAAAGAAGAGAGGAATTCATTCAACTTCAATTGTCCCTAAATATTAAAAAAGGGTTGTTAATATTAGAGTGCATCGAAGATTAATATACAAATTAACCATGCCTATTGAATCAAGCTAGAGCAAACTAGTTCAGGTCAAATCCAATTCTTGGTACTTAAGAGTCTAACCTGACACCAAGAACCTAAGTAAATGTTCCGACTACCGTACTTTTTGAACATTATCTGGCCAAGGCAGATTGGAGCCAACCCAACCCAACCCAGACGAATTAAACTAGTGCCCCTTGCATGTTGATTTGAGTAGGTCTAGCCAATTTTGTTTAACTAATTAGAACCAATAATTATCTCCAACAAACATGCGACACAATAAGCTAACAACATTGGTTGTGCATAGAGCTGGGTAATAGGTCGTGTCGGGTCAGGTTCGTGTTCGTGTCGAACTTAAACGGGTTGAGAATTCCTCAACCTAAATCTAACCCGTTTATTAAACGGGTTGAAAAATCTTGACCTGTACCCATTTAATTTTTAAACGGGTTGACCCACTTAACCCGTTTAAGATAAACAGGTCAAGTTCAGTCGCTTAATTGACTATTTACGCATTTAATATTTTCAACTAATACGTAATTACAGTGTTAAAAATTAGGTTTACGTATCACATTAAATAACTACTCTTTGAAATTCCCAGATTCATCATAATTCATAATTTCTAAAAATTTTTATATTCTTAATTATCTAATAAAAAGTAAATGGATAAATAAAAAATGAAAAATTGAGTTGACTTATTTAACTCATTTAATTAAACGGGTTAAATAGGTACTTTTTCGTGTCGAGAATCTCGACCTGAACCTAACCCATTTAATTAAACGGGTTGAACGTGTCAACCCATTTAATTAAACGGGTCGAAAATTTATACCCAAACCCACTTAACTTCGTGTCGGTTTCGGGTCGGTAATCGTGTCGGGTCAGCTTTTCCCAGCTCTAGTTGTGCAACTCATCATATTTGGAACAAGATAAGGGTGCTCATTTTCTACTTATTGGATTAAAAACTATTGCTTTAATTAATTCGGCTAACCGAAATTTTGATTTAGTAAATTCTTAAACTATAACCAAAATCATAAAAATCAGTCAACTGTTTTGGATTAATCCTTTTTATTTATTTTTACCAATGTGGGTTTTTGGTTTTAGTTTTTTACTAGGGGCCTGTTCTTTTCGTGGGTAAATTGAAGTTGATAAAAGAATAAAGTAGGTTGAGGTTGGTTGAGATGAGTTGAAGTTGATTGAAGTGGGTTGAAGTTGGTTGAAGTTGATATATTTTTTTATGGTGGGTTGAAGTTTGTTATAATAATGAGAATGTAATTATAAAAGGGTAGGTTGAAGTGGATTGAAGTAGATTGAGGTAGGTTGAAGTGGGTTAAGGTTAATTTTTTTTTTTTAGATGTGTTAAAATTGATTAAAGTAGATTGAAATAAATTGAAATAGATTATAATTAACAAATTTAAAAGGACCTATAAAAAGAAAAAGTGGTTACTTACCCAGTGGCCATATTGGGTATGTGCTCCCCCACCCTCCAGGCCAAGTATATAGTATTAGTTACGACTTTGAAGATGGTTTCAATTCCATCTTTCAATTCTTGAGCCTCCTTTTTTGACATTCTCTGTCCTTTCTTTCCCTTAACTTTTTTTTTAAAATTTTAAATTTGATCTTTTTTATTACTCTTGCTCTCTTGTTCTCAATTTTCACTTTGTGTTATTTATTAGTTTTTCCTCTTTTAGCTAATTTTTTTTGGTTTTATTCCTCCTTTTTTTTTCGATTATTATACAATCTTGATAATTAGATTGAAAATCAAAGACTTATTAGATCGATACTGCAATACGCAATAAAAAAACTATTGAGCAAATCTGCTACATGAAAAACCAAAGCTAGAATTCTAGAAACAAAAACAAATGAACAGAAAACATCCATGATGGTTGCTTTGTCTTTGTAACTAACTTGTGTCCATCAAGCTCAAACGCATCATCACATATACTTCACCAAAATTCCATAGTAGAATTCCATTATCATCATCAATAGATAAAGAAATTTCATTCTATAGTAAAGTCTATCCATGCTCTTTACCCTCGTTATGTTCCCATTTCGCAGCCAAATTTGGGTTGTTTTTGGAGGAATTCAAGAAGGAAAGCAATGGTTGATCAATTGAAATGAAAGACCAATTACCTAACTGATTCAACCACGAAGCCAACTTGGAGACTTTATAATAAGTTATGAAGGAGAGGGTATTAGGAGTCTCTACTGATAAAATTACTAGAAATTATTTTCAGATACTTAAATTCAAATTTCAATTATATCAATCCTTGTACGTCATTTTCAAAAAATCATAAGAGAAATCAATTGAGTTATTGAGCTAATTGGTTGGTTGATTGAGCTGAAGGGTCAATCGCACGTTCAATATCAAATTTAAATCTCTATCAACATGAAGTTGATTTTAAATTATCCATTTGGGAACTACTTAATTGTTAATCAATTGACTAATTTTTGTTGAAAAACTATTTAATTACTAAGTAATTGACTAATTTTTGTTATATTCATTCATGGTTCTAAATCTTTTTCAAACAAATATTTATAATTGATTTGAAATTATTTATTTTGAGTGAATTTTAACAAAGTCTATTGATGCTTTTATTATATTTCCTTGACCTAGTGAATTTAATTTGAACTAATTGCCATTCATGGCACTTTTTTACAAAAAAGAGTGAAAGGTTGATGTTTATTGTTTGTTTGCCATGTTTGGTGCAAGAACTGAAAAATCGAGGGAAGTGGAAGTTAAATAATGGAGGGCATTGGAATCTCATATATGAATATGATATTTATAATACAATACATGTGCCTTTCTCCAGGTGATGAGGGCCCCTTGGGTTGAAATTCAAAAAGACGAGGGGGTTTTATTCACGGGTTAGGCTTTTAAGGACGGCAATAATGATTTTAGCTTGTAAAAGTAGCACCCCCCACACCCAAAAACCCCAGCTTAGCTAAATTAGCCACCTCTATGATGTCGACTTCTTCCACATTTTATTATTCGGCAATTCCTACTCCAAAAGTCTCCTCCACAGAACCATTGGGGTTTCGTTCTTAAATTGCAGGGAATTGAATTTAGTTAATTGTAAAGGTATTTATGAAGGCAACGACAATAACAATAATAATTCTTAATGTGGGTTTTACTTCTACGAAATTTGTGGAGAACTAGATATAGGCAGTCTTACCCTTACGCACATAACTGCACGTAGAGAGACCGTTTTCGATAGATCCACATAAAAAATTTTAAGAAAATATTTAGATGTTGAAAATCGGTGGGTAAAATACTTTAGCAAACACAAGTCCTGAATACTTAAAATAACATAAGTTAACATGAACAATATATGAGGGGTAAGAGCTTTGCGTACTTTGAGTAGCAAGTAGTGATATACTACTAATATGACCAATAGCAGTCGATGATGAAACAATCGGAGGTAGAAGGAGGGAGCCACAGTTGCGAAGTGGCTACGACTCAAGCAAACAGAGGTGTGATAATAACACCACTGCTAAGGTCAATCTACTGGCCTACAACATTGCATCACACGCTGGACAGAATAATAGCGAGTACAATATGACAACAATCCCTACTCAAACAAAATCCAAAGAAAGGACTAAAAGCACACTACCTATAATATGCAACCTTAATCCTATATCTCCACAGACTTCTATCCCAAGCCATGTCCTCCGTTAGACCTGCAAACTTCAAATAGTTTCTAATCACCTTGTTCCAACTTTTCTTTGATCATCCTCTACCTCTTCTACAACCCGAAAGGCTAATTATCTCGCACCTCCTGACTGGTCCATTCTCACTTTTCCTCTTAACATGGTCAAACCATCTAAATCTAGTCTCCGTCATCTTATCTTCTATAGATGCAGCTCCTACTTTTTCTCTAATAACTTCATTCTTAATTCTATCCAATCTTATACATCTACACATCTATAGGATCATTCTTATCTCTGCTACCATCAACCTCTAGATTTGAGGTTTCTTGGTTGGGCAGCACTCTGAACCATATAACAAAGCTAATCTAACTACCACACGATAGACCATCCCTTTCAATCATATGGAAATTTTCTTATCACATAATACTCCCGAAGCACTCCTCCATTTTTGTCATCTCACTCTAATACGTTGATTAATATCTTCGTCAATATCTCCTTTCTCCTTAATGATGGAGCCTAAATACCTGAACTTCTCGGCCCTTGGTATTGCCATCCCACCCATGGTGACTTCTTCCCTCCCCAATCGCTTCCTCACTACTGAACCCACCTTTTACATATTCAATATTTGATCTGCTCAATCTAAATCCCCTAGATTCTAAGGTAAGTCTCCATTGCTCTAACTTGCTGTTAAGACCACCCCTAGTCTCATCGATGAGAACAACATCATCAGGAAATAGCATACACCATTGTACCTCGTTTTGAATTCTTTTTATAAGTACATCCATAATAATAGTGAAAAGGATAGGGCTTAAAGCTGACCCTTATTTTTACTCCCTAATATATATCCTTGATAGCTCAGATATACATCTCTGACACCTCTTTCTGCTGCAAAAACTCACATAACACCTTAAGCAGTACTTTATCATACGTTTTCTCTATATCTATGAATACCATGTGGAGATATTTTTTTCTATCCCTATACACTTTCATGAGCCTTCTTATGAGATGGATTGCTTAGGTAGTCGATCTACCTGGCATAAAACAAAACTGATTTTTCGAAATGGAAATATCCTTTATCAACCTTCCCTCAATTACCCTTTCTCACAACTTCATATTGCGACTAAACAGTTTAATACCTCTATAATTATCATAATATTGAATATCACCCTTATTCTTGTAAAGCGAGATGATTGTACTAAATCTCCATTTGCGGGGCATCTTTGCAGTCCTAAGAATGAAACTAAAAAGCTCAGTTAACCACTTTATCCCTTCTTCACCCAAATACTTTCATATTTCTATAGGGATACAATTTGGGCCTACAACCTTTCCAGTCTTCATTGTTCTTGAAGCATCTCTAACCTGCTCTTTTTCAATACGATTGCAAAACCTATAGTTTTGTTGGCCCTCTAGTGCCCTCTCTCATTTCTCCGTGAATACTCACTCAACTCGCCATTAAAGAGCTTAAAAAAGCAACTTCGCCAACGCTCCCTTATTTTAGTATCCTATATTAAAACCTTATTGTCATCCCCTTTGATGCACCTTACATTTCCCAAGTCTTTTGTTTTCGTTTTCCTGGCCCTTGCTAACTTGAAGACATCCTTCTCCCCTTCCTTAGTCTCTAGTTTCTGATATAACCTTTCATATGTGTTGTTCTTTGCTAAAGTGATAGCTGTCTTTGCTATCTTTTTAGTCTCCTTATACCTAACAAAAATTAATTTCTTTTTCTTCATCCAATCTACTACCGATTAGAGTGACGTATGCATCTTGTTTCTCCTTAACCCTCTCTTTTACCTTTTCATTTCACCACCAAGCTCATGTTATTCTGCCTTCACCCACTTTAGAGATTCTTGAGACTTCCCTAACTAACCTTCAAATGCACTTAGCCATTGTTTACTACATTGTATCTGCATTATCCGCTTGCTTCCAACTCCCTTCTGCTTTAATCTTCTCTGCTAATATAGTAGCGTTCTCTGTAGTAAGATTCCATCATCTAAATCTAGGATTTGTGACACTTCTCTTCTTTTGATTCGAATTATTAATCACCACATCCATCACTAATAGTATGTTGAGTCCCTAAATATTCATTGTGTATCACTTTACAATCTTTACACAACATCCTATTGTTTGCCCTAATTAGAAAGTAGTCTAATTGAGTCTAGTAAGACCAGTCCTCAAAGTCAACAAGTGATCCTTCCCCATCTTAAAATGAGAGTTAATAATCATCAAATCATATGCAACCGCAAAGTCTAGAATTGACACTCCTCCACTGTTTCTTTCCCCATAATTGAAACCTCCATGTGTCTCATCATATCTATCTGCCTTAGTTTCGGCATGTCCATTAAAATCGCTACCCAAGAAAACTTGCTTTTTTCTTGGGATGAACCCAAAGCAAAAGTTAGTTGTTCATCCTGCTAGAACATGTCAAGGTCTCATAAAACGGGTATCTCTTCTAGATGATTTACCAAACTCTTCAGGTTTCAAAATTATATCGTTAACTAAATTGCATTCAAATTTGTTGATGTTAAGTTCTTCACCAATTCCTTAGTTTCACTTTCAACCACCAATTTTCCATCTTTTTTTCCCTAGTTTTATCCTAATTTCTTCTAAAGGAATGATGTTGTATCTCAGAAACTGCAAAAATAAGCCGCAAGTGTTTAACCATAGTTGTAGCATTATATTGGTCTTCCACAGAGATGAGTTAAGTTTAATTACTAGTATTAAATACCAAACTAATCTAAAAATTATCTAACTAAAATTAATTTTGAATATTTGCAAGTAACCTCAAAAAACCCTATTCTAAATCATGAAACTGAAATAAAAACTATATGAGAGGAGAAAGAACTTACCTTGACTACTTAGAATTAATGGATGTAGAAAATTCGAACATTGAACAAGACATCACCTCAAGACTTCAATATCCACCATCGACTTCAAAGGATAATAAAAGTTGAAACTTTGAATGAAGAAATTTTTGGGAAGATTAGAATTGAAACTAATAAACTTGAATTAAAACTAAAAGTAGAAAACTCTTAATTGAAACTAGAACTAAAGAAATTGAAACTAAAGAATTCATATTCAAATTAAAAGAATTTCGGGTCACAATAATCTTTCAAATTCTAAAACTAATGCTAAGAGAGAGATAGAGAATTTGATGATTTACAAGCACCCCCAAGAACTCCGAGTGCCAACCCTCATTTTTTCTAATTATACCGGAATTCTAATTTTCAAGCAATTTTTCTACTTTCCTAAATACTAATGCCATTTACTTCCTAGACTAATTGGAAGTAGACTTGGAAGATAATTTCGGTGCCTTGCCAACTCCATATCTGCTTAGGAAACAACAATTGAATTTTTCAATTTCAAATCGAATCAAATTGTTGGACCGTTTTCTTGTTGCTCGCTGATTAGGCCTTAACCCAGAGAACTAGAAGTTGACTAGGCAGTGATGAACTTGGACTAGAAATTGGGCTGTGCAGATTGATCTGCTAGGCATTGCGCAGTGCATGTCGGGCTGCAGGTGCAACATTAAGGGAGAGGCGATACCTGGTGTGTAATGTGATGGGCTGCAAGCAACAATAATCAAGCCCACATGGAGGCATCTACAGCTAGATACTAGGCCATGCGTATAGGCCTACACGAAGCCTTTGTTCTTTTCCTTCTTTCAGCCGAGTTGGCCGCTAGCTGGGCAAGCGCTTCTCTCTATTTTTCTTCTTTTTTTTTCCTTTAAATGTTGCTTGGTGTTTGACACGGGCTGCTGGGTGTTTCACTCGGGATGCTGGATCAAGTCGAAGACAGGCTGCTAGCCGGTCCGACACGGTGTTGGGCTAGATTTTCTCTTGACTTCCATCTCTTTGTCGTGTGCCTTTTATAATCCTTATTTCCTAAAAATAAAAATACAAAACCCAAATAAAATCTAAAAATAATCTCGATTACGAGTGTAAACTAAGTTATTGGAAGTACTTAAATGGACACTTTTGATGCCCAAACACATACCTCCACATCAAGAGTTTGCTCGTCCTCGAGTAAAATAAAAGAAAATAAAAATATATCTTAGGCAACTAACTCACTTTTGTAGGAATCACGGTCGCACTTAGCACGTGCAACAAGCCCTTTAAATCCCTAGGTTCCCCTTAGTGGAAGAGTGTAATCTCGTGAGGGTTTGCAGAAGATGTACCTACAAAATCTTTGAACAAGGAAAAAAAAAGAGCAATAACAATAGAAAATCTTTTTAATTTTTTTTCAAATATATGAAAAGGTGCACAATGGAAAAACTATACACTCTTAATCAACGTATCACCTTTACAACCCAAATATGAGATCACACGCAAACACAATGTACATATCAAGTCTCTTAGCCTCCAAGCATAACACTTATACATCGATTTTTCACCCCACCATTAAAATTATGAATCTATCCCAGCGCACAGTGTGCAAGTGTACCATTACTTTACGCATTCAGCTTACCAAGGTTCGACTCAATCCTACTTGACTATTATTATATTGACTTATTGACTTGGAAAGCAAGTTTTCCTAGTAGCAATATTGTCTCAAAAGATATCACCCAGTAGTGCACGCCTCAAAGATCTATCATTCCCAAATCTTTGGCTTTTTTTTACTTTTTATTTTTTCCTTTTTTTCCAACTTTTTGGCTACATAAAAAAGACAAGTGGGAAAATCAAACTATGAAAGGCTAACATCCCAAGACAATGATGATATATAACTAAGGATTAGACTCCACATTATAATGAAATGACGGGTTTAAAACTGAGATATAGAGTGACACACTTTACATTAAGGTCTATCATGCATGCTATACGTATATACAAACTAATAATAGGTCACAAGGGGTCATAGTTTAATCAAGATAGTACAACTCCCAAAATCACACAAAAAAGAATTTTTTTTTTGTTGTTCAATAATTTTCCCTTTTTTTCAATTTTTTTTTGGAAGCTTCCCGTCCCCCACAGCATGATCACACAATGTCCGCATTGTCAGAAAAGGAGCATCTAGGACACAAAATACAAGAAAGAAAAAAATAAAAGAAATGATATACACCGTATACAAGGGGTAAAAAGACGACACCAGATCAAATACTAAATGTACCCAAACAACCTTACCACCAATTAAAAATCACTGGGTGGTTCGTGGAGCATCAGACACTCCATATCCTCCTCTGTAGGGAGCTCTAGGAACTACTTCAATCTCTAACCGTTAACCTTTTGCTTAGCTCCAGAAGCAGGATCTCGTATCTGAACTGCACCATAAGAAAATACATAAGTAAGAACAAAGGGACCCATTCACGGGACCTGAGCTTACTTGGGAATAGGTGCAGCCTCGAATTATACAAGAGTACTTTCGTTCCTGGGGCAAAGTCCAGCTTAAAAATCATCCTATCATGAACTAGCTTCGCCCTCTCCTTAGACAATTTAGCACTTTCATACACCTCAGCTCAAATCTCCTCTAACTCACTCAACTACAATATCATCTCTTCTCTTGCTACAGTAAGAGCATAGTTGAGGGACCTAATAGCCCACCAAACTCGATGCTCAATCTCAACTAGGAGATGAAAAGGCTTCTCATAGACTACCATATAATATGACATGCCTAATGGTGTTTTGAAAACCGTCCTATAGGCCCATAAAACATCAATAAGCTTATCGGTCGAATATTTCCTATTCTTGTTGACAGTTTTCTCTAAAATCTGTTTGATATGCCTGTTGGAAACTTCATCCAGTTCTCTGGTTTAGGGATAATATGGAGTAGCTAGCATATGAATAATGGAGTACCATTTCATTAACGAAATCAAAAGATCAGATGTTGAAATGTGTACTCTAGTCACCAATAATAGCACAAGGCATTTCATACTTAGAAAAGATGTTTTCCCTTAGAAACTTCACAATAACTTTAACTCCATTAGTTCTCGTAGGGATAGTGTCAACCCATTTAGACACATAATCAACAGCTTCAAAATATACTCATTCCCTAAAGAAATTGAAAACGATCCCATAAAGTCTATACCCACACATCAAAGATTTCTACTACAATAATGGGGTTGAGGGGCATCATATCCCTCTTAGTAATACGACCTACTTGCTAATGTCTAGAACATTTCTTATAATACTCGTGGGCATCTTTGAATAACGTAAGCCAATAAAATCCACACTAAATAACCTTAGCCACTGTCATTTTCCTACTAAAGTGCCCTCTACAGGCTTGATCACGACAGAAAGACAAGATACTCCTAACCTCATGATCTGGGACATATCTCCTAACAATGTGATCAGGTCAATATTCAAACAAATAAGGATCATCCCAAATATAGAATTTCACTAATTGCAAAAATCTATCCCTGTCATGCTTATTCCAACCTTCATGAATCATACAATAACAAGACAGTTTACAATATCAGCATACCAAGGGTTAGACTGAACCACAAATAATTGTTCATTAAGGAAGCACTTAAAAATAAGGGCCTCAGTACCCCTACCACACACTATCCTAGATAAGTGATCACCAACAGAGTTTTCAAAACTCTTCATGTCTCTAATCTCGCAGTCAAACTCCTGTAGAAAGAGCATCCATCTCACAAGCTTGGGTTTAGCATCTCTCTTTGAAAGATGGTGCTTAACTGTAGCATGATCAATAAAAACAATGACATGAGAACCAATCAAGTAAGGTTTAAATTTTGCAAAGCAAAGACCATAGCTATGAACTCTTTCTCAGTCACAGTATAGTTCATCTGGGCATCATTTATTGTGTGCCTAGCATAATAAATCACAGGATTTCTTACCAATGTGCTGTCCTAGAACAACCCCAACAGCATAGTCAGAGGCATCACACATCAACTCAAAAGGCTGGCCCAAACAGGAGGACGCAGAATGTGAGCAGTGGTTAGGGCTTCCTTCACCTTAATAAATGCCTCTACATACTATTCAGATAAGTGAAAGTGTACATCTTTAGCTAGAATATTGAACAAAAGGCTTAGCAATCTTGCTAAAGTATTTAATAAATTTGCGATAGAATCCAGCATGTCCAATAAACCCTAAACCTATAGCCTCTTTATTCTCCCTAAGTAACTTAAGTAATTTTCACTCTTGATCCTAGTCCAAATCAGATGCAATAATCACAGGCAAATACTCATCATGACCCAAAAAAGCATATTTAAGGAAGTCAGGTAGGGGTTTCAGATCAAGTGAAATAGCAGAAGTATCACAGATAGAAACAACATCAACAATAAAGTCCACATGGCACATATCAAAGTCAAATACATTATACTCATGCTCATCATCTATGAAGACTGACTCATATTCAACAACAAACTCATCCACGTGCTCAAATTATAACTCATCGCAATAAAAATTGCCTACCCAATGAAGGGTAGAGTGATCCACATAACTAAAACTATGAGGTTGTCTTTGCAAATTGAAAATATTCAAGTCAGGAGTCATATTACCAAAAGACAGTTTCATCAAACCATTCATGTAGTTAATCAAAACATTAGATGTAGCTAAGAAAGGGTGCCCCAAAATTACAAGGATGTGGCACTCAACATTAGGTACCTTCTCAGGTTGACTAGGAAAGGTGCCTTTCTCCCTGTTTGCCATAAGAACATTGGAGAATTGTTGTTTTATCACTCTCAGTATTTTTTCATTATTCTCTCATCATTCTTTCCATGTCACTTCTAATTCTCTTCTCATATTTATCAAGTTCACTATAATCAGGAAGAGGTTGAGACTGGGCAATAAGTGTAATAGAAGGAGGAGGCGCCGACTGCCTAGGTGCATCAAGAATACCTTGGTAGCCTGGCCTCGACATGGTTTGGGAAGAGTTTCCAAGAAACCTTCCATACTAATTTGGCACTACTGCATTAAGTATGCGACCCCAAGAAAAATTAGCTTGACTACGCCATCTTGGATTAAAATTAGGATTATAAGAGTCATTCATTGGTCTCTAGTAAGCCTTGTTCACTTGTTCTTGCCCTTAACCCAATTGGTGAGCATAGAGGGGCATGTGCTCAAAGTATGATCCGCGAATGGCATTGGGAGCACACCTCAGGAGTTTGGAAAGTTTGGGATTGTTACAGAACCAACCCCTTCATCATATTTTCAAGGACAGCAAATCTAGACTCAAGGTGACTTAAATTAGACACAACAGGCATAACACACCTAGCCCCACTATACCTAGAGTTCAAGCTGTCATCTCTAATGGTTTTCCATTGCATGGTTTTCTCAACTAGATTTTCTAGAAATTCCCAAGTAGTACTAGGGCCCTTGGAGAGAAATCCACCTTAACACGTTGGCTCTACCATTGTCCTAGTCTATTGATGAAGGCCTTCATAAATAATTTGACATAAGCAACCCTGGTTTAAACCATAGTGAAGACATTGGGATAAGAGGTTTTTCAACCTATCAAGATACTTCCAGAATGAATCCCTATCAACTTTCACGAATTGATTAATTTCATTCCTTAGCTTAACTGTTTTACTATTAGGGAGGTATTTTCGTAGACCTGCACAAATCCATCCTAATTGGTAATGGAATTTGCCGGTGAACTATACATCCACTTTTTAAAATCATCTTTTAAAGCAAAGGGAATAAATTCCAATCGCACAGTATCAAAAGGCACATTAGGGTAGCACATCATGTAACAAACCTCTTCGAACTCTCGCAGAAACAGATAATCATCATCTACACCCATTAACTTAGGAAGCATATGGACATATTAGGGCTTGAGTTCGACAGTAATATTATCTAGGGCCGGTATATTAAAACATGATGGTTTAGTGATCCTAGGTGGATAAAACATGTCATTAAGAGTCCTAGGTCAAGGCCAAGCTTCACCAATTTTTTTAGTCATCAATTTCGGGTTTTGATTCGCTGTTGTTTTCTAGCTCCGTCTCCAAGCTATTCAAATGCGTGCTTTTAGGATTCCTATCCCAACTAGTCATGCAACCCAAACCTTTTTTCGTTTTTATGGTTTTTCAATTTTGTGATATTTTTCTTTGAAAGCAATAAAGGTCAAATTTTTAGGAAGATGGATGAATAGTAAAAATAATCAAATTTAGACTACTCAAAGCAAATAAATGGAGTAATTAAGACAACTACTAAGAAACTAAATTACTACTACAACTATTCAAAGCAGTTAACAATTAAACCTAGTAACCAATTTCAACACCAACCTTGGCAACAATGCCAAAAACTTTTAACAATGCCAAAAAACTTTTTGTATGTCAAGAACTACAAGAATAAGCCGCAAGTGTACAACTGTAATTATAGCACTACACAGATCGTCCACAGAGATCAGTTGAGTTTGATTACCAGTATTAGACCACTAAACTAATCCAAAAATTCCAAAAGTAATTTCCAATAATTTCAAGCAACCTCTAAAAAGCCCTAATCTAAATCTTGAAATTGAAATAAAAGCTATAAGAAAGGAGAAAGAACTTACCTTGACTACTTAGAATTAATAGATGTAGAAAATTCAAACATTTAATGAGATATCACTTCAAGACTTCAATATCCATCATTAACTCGAAAGGGTGATAAAAATTGAAATCTTGAATGAAGAAATTTTTGGAAGATTAGAATTGAAACTAATAAACTTGAATTAAAACTAAAAGTAGAAAACTCTGAATTGAAAGTAGAACTAAAGAAACTGGAACCAAAGAATTCAAATTCAACTTGAACAAATTTCGAGAATCACAATAATCTCTCAAATTCTAAAACTAATACTATAAGAGAGATGGAGAGAATTTACTAATTTCCAAGCACCCCAAGGACCCCTATTTATACTAGTGTCAACCCCCATCTTTCCTAATTATACTAGAATTCTAATTACCAAGCAATTTTTCTACTTTCCTAGATACTAATGCCTCTTACTTCCGGACTAATTGGAAGTGAACTTGGAAAATAACTCTGATGCCTTACCAGCTCCATATTTTCTGAGGAATCAACGATTGAATTTTCCAATTTCAAATCGAATCAATTTGCTAGAATGTTTTCTTGCTGCTTGTCGATTGGGCCTTGACCGAGAGAACTTGAAGTTGACTCGGCAGTGAGGCGCTTGGACAGGAAACTAGGTTGAGCGGACTAATCTACTAAGTGCTGGGTAGTGCATGTCCATCGGCCGCAAGTTTAATAAGAAGGGAGTGGCACTCAACTGAGTGTGTTGTGATAGGCTGCGAATGACAATAATTAGCCCACATGGAGGCATATGTGGCTAGATACTGGGCCATGCGTACATGCCCACACGGAGCCTTTTTTCTTTCCCTTATTTCAACCAGGTTAGGTCTCTAGTTGGGCAAGTGCATCTCTTTGTTTTTCTTCTTCTTTTCTTCGTTTAAATGTCGTTGGTTGTTTGACTCGGGCCGCTGTGTGTTTGACTTGGGTTGGTAGATCAGGTCAAAGACAGGCCGTAAGATGGGCCGAGATAGTGCTAGGCTAGACTTTCTCTTGATTTTCATCTCTTTGTTGTGTGCCTTTTTACACCCGTTATTTCATTAAATCCTTATTCCCTACAAAAAAAAATTCACAAACCAAAGTAAAATATAAAAATAATCTTGATTACGAGTAAAAACTAAGTGATTAAAAGTACTTAATGGACACTTTTGATGCCCAAACAATTGACATTTAGATCCACTTGTTTCATAGATTAATCTGTTGATACATTTCTTCATCAAATTGGACACTATTTGTCTCTTCATTATCAGCAAATAGTACATTTTATTTGTCTACTATTGCACCTATAATTTTGTTTAATTCTTTTGGATTTTGTTCTTTATCAAACATATTTTGCAACTCCTCTAGATTGTACTAGTTATATTTCATCCTCTTTGTCTTCCCCTTTCTATTCCTTTTCTGATAGCGTTTCAGTTGATTTTTCTTTTCTGATTTTCCTTACTAGTAATGATGGCCGGTTCAGTTTCTGGGGTGTTCGCGATTGAACATTATGTCTCTTAGTTCATTCCTTCCAATCTTATGGTGCTCCTTACCCTAGTTTTAGCTATAAATTCAACCTTTGCAAGTTTAATTTCTTCAAGAAATTTCTTAGACCTTTACAAGCTTCTCAAACAAGTGTTTACCTCTATTTTTCAAATATTAAGTTTTTCCAACATTTTCCCACATCTTTCTACTTCCCTCACCATTTTTGCACATCAATGCCTCACAACAACGAAGACTAGAGGTCCACTTGGACTTGTCAGGGGATGCTTTCCATTCCTCCCAACCGCTATAGGAGGATGTTAGCTAATTTTTCCGCTGGGGATAACATAGAGGAAGTTTACATTGAAAAGGATTTGAAGGGAAATACGGGGCGTCTCTTCTAGATTAGTACCCTCAACAACTTTTACCTCTTTGGCTTTGTCTGAGAGAGCACTATTTACAACCACTTAAGGGTCATTATCATGGAAGACTTGTCCTACTTTAATGCCTAGTATTCCCAATCATGTGGTATATCTTCCTCCTAGTCCTTCTTCCTTTTGAAGGAAAAATCTTTGATAATATTGTGGGACATCCTGGTTGGTATCCTATAATCGTTGCTAAAAAGAGGGTTGGGGCCCCCTTAGGACAAATTGCCCTAGTATGTATTAGGGGCCCTCGATGTCTTCAGCGGTTTGGTTGACGCTTTGCCCATCCCTTCCATACATCATTCTCCTCCTCCTTATCCTCATCTAGTTTTCGCTGCACCACCCCCCATATATGTCTTTCCAAGGGTGGTTCCTGCTTTACTTAAGGTCAAAACCTCTAGGTGCATGTTGGAAAATGCTTTGGTTGCATGGCAGAGGATGGTGGTTTTGTCCTCATCAACCATCTAGAGAGGGCACCTATAAGTTCGCTACTCATAGGGACAAAGAGGACTCTCACCCCATGTCCGACATGAGCATATCTAGGCTCTTTGTTAGAAGAAGTCGTTCACTCTTTCTCTAACTCCACCGTATCATCCTCCAGGCCTAGGGAAATCACCCACTTTAGGGAGGAGGATCTGGAAGAGGCTGAGGAGAGGATCAAGAGGCTTCGACTGGAGATAGAGATAAGAGGAGAAAAGAGGAGGAAGAGATAAGGGTGGCGGAAAAAGTCTCAGTAGGCCCAGAGAGAACCAGAAGAGAGAGAGAGAGAGAGAGAAGACTTCTTCACCAAAAGTTGGCACCCAAACGAGGAGATTCCTTTGGAGCAGTGTAATTCCTGGCAGAAGTGTGCCCAGCTTGGTCAAATTGTTCTCCAAGCTTTAAAAGATTCTGAATACCATAGGCTTCTTGGCCGCTGGTGGTTTTGATTTTCTTCTTCTTCTTCTGTTCCTTCTTTTTCTTCTCATCCTTCTGTACTTTAATTTTTTACTCTCTTTGTGTATCAGTCTCAGTAATCCTTCTACCTGTAATAAAATTTTGATCAATCAATGAAGAAACCATTTCTTTTGCCTTTAATATGGGTGTTTTATGTTGGTCTCTGTATATTATATATGACTTTCGTCCTTCTGCCCCAATCTTAAGTTACAATAGTAAATTCTTAGAGCTTTTCTAAGGATCTTGCTATTCAAGATCCAACGCACTTCAGAACTTACGTAAAAAATTTCTAGGTTTCCTAGTTTTTATTTCGGCCTTTGTGGGCCTATAATGTATCCACATATTTTATATTCAATGCCAGTGATTGGTTTTCTTTTGCCCATAAACACCTTTCTCATCTGATAGAAAAAAAAGGGGTTAATTAATCAACCACGTTGTTAGGAATTTATATTTTGTATTTCCGTAATATGGTTTTGTGAATTTTAGGCCTTATATGTCTTTTATAGCAGAATTTGATTCCTCTTAAGTCTTGAGTCATTCTTATGAGATTTCTTTCATCAATCTCAGAGTACAATGTATTGACTCAATCTCACGACTTTAGCTCATCATAAGTCTTAATTCAACTTTCAACTGAATCTAGTGACCTATTTTAGGAGCTTTTCCGACTTTGGCGTGCAATTATCCTATTCACACACATATTAAATAGTTCATAGTGCAAGATTGAACATAAGGGAATGTAAAAGTTGCCTTTACTAATCCTACTGAATTTTTAAAGTGTTGACCTTGGGAAAATGCACAATTCTTGCACTGGTTGCAAACCTTGCCTAGTGCCTTTTCATAAAATAGGGATTTCTGGTAGTGGAAATCTATACGTATCAAAATTGAGATTATCCACATGCTAAGTATTTGGAACCTCTTTTCCTTCTCATGTGAGAAGCTTGTAGATACCTAGAAACACTTTCAATTTTATATTGTATGATGCTTCCCAATCTTGCCTCAACTTTCTTGGGTCCTTTCCAAATGCTTCCATATTTCTTTGGACTAAATCTTTTGGCTTTAAGGCTCAATGGCTCACCCTCCTCTTATATGTGCTAGTGATCCTAGCGTCATAAAGCTCAACCCTCATTGCAGCTTCATCCCTCAGCTCTGGAAAGAAATCCAAGGCTTAAGTCCTTTCGTTTTGTGATGGCTCATGCCCTCTGACCTTCAGACTAGTTTGGCCAACTTTTACAGGTATTAGGGCTTCGGCACCATATGTAGTATCAAAGGTATGTGACCTATAGAAATTTTCACAATTCTCCTTAAAGACCATAGGATTCTAGGTTGTTCATCTATCTATGTTCCTTTTACATCATTGGTCTTCGTCCTTAAGGTTTGGATCAACTGCTTATTAATAGCTTCTGCCTATCTATTGGGCCGAGGTCTTGCAACTTAAGTATTGTGAACAGAAATCCCTAAATTGTCACAATATTCCTTTATTCATTTGCCAATGAATTGCTTTCCATTATCAATGGTAATGGATCTGGGAAGTCAATACCTTGCGATCACACCTTTCTTTAAGAAGTCTATGACTTTCTGTTCTGTGCTAATGGCCAGTAGCTCAACTTCTACCTAATTTATAAAGTAATCCATTGCTGCCAGTAAGTACTTTCTTTATCCTATGGTTTGAGGAAATGATCTTACGATGTCCATGCCCTACTTGATAAAGGGAATAGGTTCCACAATTGTAAAGAGATTAGTGGCTAGTGTATATATGTCTAGGAAGTAGTGGGCATTTGCCACATTTTCTAATGTAGTCTAGTGCATCTCTAAGTAAGGTGAGCCAATACAATCCTACTCTCAGCACTTTTCTTGTTAGCACTCTACTCCTTGCTTAGTCACACACTTCAATGAAGGTTTTGCTTACCACTTTTGTATGGTTCCCTTTGAAATAGGCAGTACCATACTGCCCTTCTTCTTAGCTTTCTAGTTTATTTTGGGTCATACGAGAGCTTTTCATTCTCCAAATAATCTATTATTGGTCCCATCATGGAGTTGTCCAAATCTATTACACAGACTTCTTTTAGATCTATACTTTTGTATGTTATAACTTCATTGAAGGCTGATCTGGTAAACTCAGATTATGCTAAACTTGTTAACTTGCTCAATGCATCTACTTGGGGGTTGTCTGACCGTAATATGTGTGTTATCCAAAATTATGAAAAGTCTTTGATGGATTCTTTTGCCTTGGCCAGGTACATAACCATCTAGCTTCCTTTAGCTTTAAACTCTCCCCTGATGTGACTGACTATCAGTTCTGAGTAACTGAATATCTAGACATTGTTAGCCTCTAGGGTCTTGCATATGTCCAACCCTATAATAATTGCTTTATATTCTGTCTTACTATTTGTGGTTGGGAATGCAAACCTCAGTATACTTTTGAAGAAGGTAGGATCAACCTAGCCTCTAACCCATTTTATGTGGAGGATTCGTCTACAAAGATCATCCACCAACATGGCTCTAGTTTCAAGACTTTGTTCTTGAACCTATACTTAGTTAGGAAGTCTGATAGGGCATGTGCCATAATTGTTGTTCCAGGTTTGTATTCTATGTCAAACCTTAACAAATCTACTACATAAAGCAACATGCTCCAAGAACAGTTATCCTTTTGCATTATCTTCTTCAGTGGCTTATTACTTAAGACCTTAATTGGATGTATTCCAAAGTAGAGTCCCAATTTTCTAGCATCCATGATCAGGGATGAGGTCCAATTTATCTACACTAGGATAATTTAGTTCTAGACCTATCAGGACATGGCTAACAAAGTTGACATGAATATGTTTTCTGTCCTCTGCCGTTAGTAAGATTACACTTACAGTCGCTTGTAATGTTGATCAGTATATGTAAAGATCCTCCCCAGGGCTTCAATTGAATTGGGAAGGTGTCTTAAATAAGTACTTTTTGAGTTATCTAAAGGCTACCTCTACTCGATCAGTCCATCTAAACTTTTTTATTAACGTCAACCACTTGAAGAAAGGCAGATACTTTTATGCAATTTTAAATTAATCTTCCCAGGATACTAAGACACCAATCAATTTTTGGACTCTTTCACAGTTTTGGTGCTTGACATGTCTAGAACTACCTTTCTTTTAAGATTTGCTTCAATCCCTCTTTTATTAATTTTAAATTCTAGAAACTGGACAACTACTACCTCGAAAACACACTTTTTAGGATTCAGCTTCATACCAAGCCTTCTCAAAGTTTTAAAAGCCTTTTCCATATCTAGAAGATGTTGATTTGAAGTCTTGGACTTGAAAATCATATCAGCGGTGTATACTTGCATGTTCCTGCCAATTTGTCCTTTAAAGAGCTCGTTGACCAGTCTCTGTTATGAGCATTAGCATTCTTTAACCCAAATAACATCGCCGTATACCAGTACATCATTTGATGTGTAATGAAGGCTGTATGCTCCTGATATTACTCCCATATGGGTATTTAGTGAAAATTCGAGTAGGTATCCAGCGAGATAACCATGATAGCTAATTGAGTGCTCTAATTGATTAATTTTGGAAAATGGGAAGTAATCTTTAAGACATGGCCTGTTTAGATATGTGTAATCTACACACATTTTCCTGCAACCACTGGGCTTTTTCTCCATCACTATGTTTGCTAACCGATAAAGGGAGCCTTGGAGCAACAGTAAGGTTGTCTCCGTGTGACCAAAAGGTCACGGGTTCGAGCCGTGGAATCAACCACTGACAAAGTCAAGTTAGGTTGCCTACAATTCATCCTTTGGGGTGCGGCCCTTTCCCGGACCATGCGTGAACGCGGGATGCTTGTGCACCAGGCTACCCTTTTTATGTTTGCTAACCAGTCAAGAGAATAGCATTATTTTATAAATCATACTTTCAATAACTTTTGTAGCTCTTCTCACTTTGCTTGATTTTTGCCAGGGATAAAACGTCTCGTTTCTACTTTACAAGCTTTTCCTAAGGATTTATGGTCACCTTAGGAACCATTATCTTAGGATCTATTCCTAGCATACTTTTGTGCTACGTGAACAAACACATTTGCATATTGCCTGAGCATAGATATTAGTGTCTCATAGAAGGCTAGTTCCATATATATACTAGTTTGCACTGCCCTAAATTGATCTTAAGCCAGGGGTACATGTTTTTGACCCTTAGGCTCTATTCTATAGTAGTTACCATCTCTGTTGTCAATTTGAAAAACTAGGACCACATTAACCTTTTGTTACTTTTGAGCTTGTCTTGTGTTGCTTTCTTATGCATCTCCCATCACATTGTCTAAGTATGGGATTGTAGCCTTTAGAGTGGTTATGTAACACTCTCTTATACTCTTCTAATCTCCCATAATCCTTCCTATAGAGCCATCATCTTCCAGGTATTGCATCTCTAAATTGTAGGTAGATAATGTTACTATCAGAGAGATTAGAAGTGGTCTCCTTACAATTACACTGCAGCCAGAAGATACATCCATGATGATGTAGCGAGTGTTTTCGTTCTGGGTCCTCACCTTGGTAAAGAGTTTGGTAATTCCGTTTGGATATGTAGTGTGGCATGTAAAACTCATAATAAGAAATGGTGCTAGAAACATGTCTTTTTTCTACAAGACAAGCTTGAGAAAGCAATCATGGAACATAATAGTTGTTGAATCCCCAGTATCTACCATTACATTACTAATTTCATAGTTGGCTACCGTTAACTTGATGACGATTGGGTTATCATGGGTTAGGACATAAGTCAGACACCTTCACAATTCCCTTTATAGGGGAGTTCATAGTTACTTAGTTCACTCTCGGGGTCAGCCGACCTAGAGTTCTTAGATGGCTCTTCAAGGCTTTGTTTGATAGCCGAGCCAGGGGTAGTCTCCTTATATAACACCCCGAATGTGGCTTAAAGGATTTGAGGTGACAACCTATATTATCAAATATGCATCTTCCTTTTCGGGAAACCCACTTTTAAGAATTTCATAGCTAAGCGTGCTTACTGTGGAGAAATCTTGAAATGGGTGACCTCCTAGAAAGTTTTTCCATGCATTGTGTAAGAAAAAATGGAGCATGCTGGAAAAACTTATGCCGGAAAAACTCAAGGTGTTACAGACAGTATCAGAGCCATAACCCAAAACTGTGAGTTGCGCCAATGGACGAGAGGGCCCTGGGCAGTCACCTAGAAGGGCAAATACAAGGATGGATTGCCAGTTAAGAAGACGCATAATTCGGTCGGATATCAAAACACAACAAGAACGTTGTACTCTTCAAGTGGGGGTGAATGTAACACCCCAAGTATGGCTTAAAGGATTTGAAGTGACTACCTATATTACTAAAACTGTACCTTCCTTTTTGTTGTACTCTTCAAGTGGGGATTAATGCAATAGCCTAAGTGTGTTTAATTGATTTGAAGTGACTACTGATATCACCAAAGTTACACATTCCTTTTTTAGGGAGGCCATTCTAAAGAACTCCACATTTAAGTATACTTGTTTTAAAGAAGTCTTGGGATGGGTGAACTCTTGGGAAGTTTTCCTAAGCAGCATGTAAGAGAGTACAAACCATGCCGAAAAATGTTACGATGATCTATGAGGTTAGTTATCAATCTTAAAGTCATTTCCAGTAACCACGTAAAACTCGGGAGGGGTTAGGGCATTACACTTTAAGAAAACTTGAATGCTGCCCCTAGGAAAAGTAAAAGGTGTGTTATCTTGTTCTAAACTCCTTTCATTTAGACGTCTTCTCCTTTTCTCAGGCATATTCTTAAGGTACTCTTCAAGATTTACCTTGTTAGCCAATCCATAGAGCACAAGCATGTCCCAATAGTATTTTGTGTCATCCCCATAGTCTTTGCGTAGGGCATACTACTTGCTCTTATTCGTGGGCCTCTACTTGGGAGGCTTGTGATAAACCATATATACCTAACCCCTAATCTCTCAGGATCTCACTCTTTGAGCTAGTAAGGAGAGATTCTGTTATAAAGGCCCTTTCTTCCTTTTCCTTTTGATTTTTCTTGACATGCCTTTTTTTATCCATCATATGCACCACTTTGGGAGGTCTAGTCACTATCATGATAGCGTTCAATTGTATATAGCTTTCTGCAATCTTCATGGCCTCTTCTAAGGTGGTTGGCCATTCCATAATAAATGTCTCAAAGGAAACTAAGGCCACATCCGGCTTGAGGTCTTCTACAAAGAATTTTTTTATGGTCAAATCTTTCCACATATTCAACAAGAGTCTCTTAGTTAGTTCTACAGCTGTTTTTGAAGTTCTCCTACTTTCAAAGAAGTGATTTCTAAAAGTAGTGGAGAGACCTTCCCAAGACTTTAATGATCTTGGGGCAGTTTGTTAAGCCAGACTTAAGAAGTATCTGTCTATCACTGCCTCTAAAAGATATTATTATAGATAGATTTGAGTCATATCAACGTCAAGTGCTCTTAAGGGTCATTAGCCTTATCAAACTACTCTATCAACACTTTGATCTTCTCTGGGAGCTCAGCCTTCCCAATCTTTGTGTCAAAGGTGTTTTGACTTGAAGACGACCCATAATGGGACACTCTGATTAAGCATTTTCTTCGCATTTTTCCTTGGACATTGACTGAGATGGTATAACTGTGATAAAGCATGAGCTCTATTGCTATGAATTTTCTTTATTGTTTTCTTTTTGATGAGACCTATCTAGACCTGGCCTCTTCTGCAAGGATTTCTCCTACTCAGCCCTTTTATGGTTCAAGGTCTCTCTCAAGTCTTTGTCTTTATCCCTATAATTTCTTGGAGGTTTGTTCTCAAGATCCCTTTCCTGTGGATCATCAAGTAAAAGCTCCTGTTGAGTTCTAGTTGTTCTTATCTTGTCTTTAACTGGTAGTGTCTTAGAAGTAGCTTTCTTTGTCTTTCTTTGACAAGCTAAAAACTCATCTGACTTCTTGATCACGGAGGACATGGCTTTATCCACTTTTAACCTGTTCAACTTCTACACTGTCTTGAGAACACTGTCTATTTGTTCCAGAGCATGTGTGCACCTAGGAGACAAATGTCCTCCAAGAGTTGTATGCTCATGGTATAAAGCATCCTCCACAATTAAGTCTCCTTGCCTAGAGGTATGGGTATTTGGATCTTGATTCTTAGAGATGGCAATACCTTTTCATTTATCACCTTCCTTGGGTAGAGCATTTGTGCTCAACTCTAGGTCCCCACAGATGACGCCAAATGTTCCAACATAGTTTACAGCTTCTATTATTCTTCTTGTCACTTTGAGAAATGTATGCCACTATCCAAGGGTTACCTGCAAAACAACTCTCAAAGAGGGCAATTTCTCCTCCTTAAGAGCCTCCAACGCTCAATTTTAAGGGTTTTTTTTTTTTGCGAGGGTGATAAGCACAAAGGAGTTTATGAAAGTCTTGTTAACCAATCTTTGATGTTGGCTATAGCTTGTTTATATAGAGTTTTAGGATGGTTCTTTTAGAAGAATTTTACTAGGATTCTAAATCTTCTTAGGCATAGATTATTTTCAACTTTTATTCATATTCAAAAATCTTTATTGGTTCCTTATAGATTTATAAGATCTTAACAAGAATATTGTCCATCCTATCAAGCATATGCATAGAATTATTTTCAAGGTTTCGGTACATTTAGATTTTAGAGAGCTTGTGTCCAGACCCAGTGGTTGGGTCCGGTCAATTCTCTTTTTTGAACTTTTATTGGGCTACGATCCAATGCCTATTTAAAGTTAATTTCAACCCAAATAAGATATTATGGAGTAGAGAAGATGAAATGCTAATTGATGAGAGGTGAAGCAATAGAGGAGTTTATTAACTTTTCACCTTATTTAGACGTAAAGAAAATTGAGGAAACAAGAACTTATAGTTCAGTTAATATTATGTGTTATTTTACATGATGGATACGTAATCCAATTATATCATCTATGCTTATTTCAATTGTGGGGGATTTGTGAAAGTACAATTTCTATTTTACGTTTGGGTGTTGTGGGCCTCGTTCACCTCCCCATTGTCTACATAAGGTCTATTGACTACCCTGCATAAAGATCTACTAAGGTTGGTGGCTCATCCTAAATAAGAAAGGAGTGAAAAATTAGATTGAGTTTATCAAAAACTAGTTCGCTCATTACATTTACCTTCATATGTGCGGTAGATAAGACAATGGAGGTGGATGAGTGCAGCACATTCCATTTATCTTCCGTTTAGTCTTTAGCTTATAAACAACTAAGATGATTCAATTAACCTTCCTTTTCCGTCCTTGTGTTTATCCCATTAGTTTAATTAAATTATTAAAAACTTTCACAATCTTGTAAACTTTCACCACTCTCATCTCCTCTCTCTGCTGTTCTCTATAGGAAAAATACTTTAACTATCTCCACACGCTACTGTAGGAGTTGCTATCAGCCATAACTGTTGATAGTAACCCTCAACTTTCTCCACCTTCGTTGTGCCATTTATTTCCTAGTAGATCTAATATTAGTTTCAATTTTTTTCAATAAATTGTCTCCATTTCGTGAGAGTTACGGTACCTTGTTTTATGAGGGTTTGGTCATCTCACCTATGTGCGAGTTTTAGTGTGATCCCCCGGTGCGAGCATTCGAAATCTGGAGATATTAGATTGTGAAAGATGGATGAATCTTATCATATCAAGAGACTTGCATGGTTTGATTAGGAGTTGAACTATTGCCAATGGAGATTCATATGGTTCTATCAAGAAAATCTTACTTTCTACCTTAATCTATCATGCCAAATAAATACCAGCTCCATAGAGTTATACTATAGATCATATAGAAGCACCGAAAAGACACAATGGCATTGAAGAACATGAATAGTGGTCAGAAGTTTGAAAAAAACGCAATGGTATTGAAGAACATGGATAGTGGTCACATATTTAAAATCGGTCAACAGTATATTTACAATTAACTTCTTGTAAGCGAATATTTATTTTGATGTTTTAGATCTATTCTTGTTAGATGATTTTCGTTGTAGGTGTTGCATAACTTTTCATTAATGAATCTCCCTTTTCTATAAAAAAAATTAAAAATTTATATTCTTTAGATGACATTGACTTTATGAATAAATTGATCGAATATTTCATTTGTAAGAAAATATGTTTATATATGGGATAAATTCCGTTGAAAACATCCTGATTTAAATAAGCTACTAGCATTAAGGACCCATGCGATGCATGAGAAATCTTATAATTAGTTTATAAATTGTAGTAATTGTTTGTAGTCTAATACATGGTAATGATATCACAATAAGAATGCGTTAAAGGGAAAGATACTCTCACCACCAAAAAAATTGTTAATATTCACTTGGATCCTCGTACTCTAAAAATTGAAAAATCAGGTAAGCTTTCACATATTAGAATAATAATATATATTAAAGGTATGAATCTTACCACTATTAATTGTCAATACTGGCTTATACTCTTGTACTTTAAATATCAAAAGCAAATTAGTGCCTTTTGGTAATAAATTTTGGTGGCATTTTCATGTATATATAAGTATCGTTACTAAGATTGCATTGTATTCGCAATCTCTAACATTTCGTATTTGTATTTATGTTTATATTCAAATATATAGGAAAAATAATAATTATGAAATTCAAATATCTTTTATTATTTCTTGATAATAATAATTGTGTTTTTACGGTAAATAAAATATATAATATCATAATTTATGTATGATTATGTGTCTTTATAATATTCCATATTAGTTGCTAAAATTTGAAAAAAATTGAAAATCAAATACGCACAATAGATTATCCATAACTAGTGTCCAATAGAAGATATAGAAATATAGAATATGGGTATCCATCTATTAAATTGTCCATTTTAGAAGTCCCCATATATACCAATCTAACTCTCTTCAAAATTTAAATCATTATAATTCTTTTTCATTATGAGTGTTCACGTACACCCCAACCATACACATAGATCTGCATATGGCAATGTATTTATTTTATTACCATATAATAGATTGTTTTTGGTAATATTGGACGTATATAATACAATCTTTTGATCAAAAGTAACATAATACAATATTTTATCATTATTAAGCATTATTGTTTTATTTGAAAGAAGACCTTTCATTTGTAATTGCCTAACTCTTATTTTTTTAAAAAAATAAGAACTATTAACTACCTTAGAAATTTTATGAGAGTGACACGTGTCAAAAATTTCGAAGTACATATAGAGAGAGAGAGATGAGCCACTATGGAGACTGATAAACCTCTATTTCATCCCTATTTTAAGCCCTATTTGACTTCTTTTCTCACGTGTTTTCACGTTCGATCGTGTTAAGAAATGGTCAAATCGGCAGCCTTTAGCATACATTTTACTCATACAGCGTCTTTCTGTATTTTCAGAGACTTTGTCAAAGGAACGGGAAGATAATGGGCGATATTTAGCAGAAACGAGTGCTAAGGAGTCGAGTTTAAAGCCGCGAAAAAGGCCGCTCAAACGCCGCGCGAAAGTCCCAAGGATCAAGCATGAATAGCACAGCCGGGCCACGGCACAATCGGTCGGCCAACCAAGTGGCACGACCGTGCCAAGTGGCACGTCCGGGCAGGTTCTGCCAGTTTTTTGGCACGGGCCCACCGTGCCTCCCCTGTCCCGCATCGCGACCTAAATTTTCCTCGGGTGTTGTTTTGTGAATTATTCAATTTTCTTTCCTCAGACTTGCTCTTAAGCGATTTTTAGGTTTTCATTCAGCGTTTATTTCATGCTTTTGGATTATGCTATTAGATTGAAGTTCATTCTATCTTTAATTCATTCAATTAATTCCAAGTTCTTTTCTCTCAATTCTCCTATCTTGTTCTTGAATATTTTAGGGTTTATTATTGTTATTGGATTGAATGTTGTGGTTGTCGTTAAAAAGATGATTCTAGGCTAAATCTCCCAACTTGGATTGAGATTAATGTCGACCATGTGTTGTTGAATTATGAATTAACCCCAACCATTACTTTCCCCTTGTTTGTTTGTGATTTCTACTATGCACGCAACATGCTCGATGAATTGCTTAAAAGAGCATTCATCCATTTTTACTAGAGTTGAGGGGAACGTTGAGAGACGAAACCTTTACTTAGTGCGACCTAGTAGACAATTAGGATTTTAATATGAAAATAGTTAAGATTCTAATTGGGATTCAAGATTATAAATCTTGTAATCCTTCGACTTTTAGTCCCATGAGGATAGGTGACTATAGTTGTAGGATTAGTCTTCGACCCTCGAGAGAGGGAGGAGATGGGCCTAACTGACGATCTATCCACTCGTAATGCATGCTTAGGTGTGTTTGGCGGGGTTAGTAATTGATTCACTGGCATAGTCATGCTGTTAATTCCAACCTAGGTGCTTCTTATTCTGTTGTTTATTTCACTACTTAGTCGTTAGAATTTCCCTTAGCTTAATTCTCAGTCAACAACTGTGATCGCCTAGATTGAGTAATCTAATTAGTTTTATCAATTGGAACCAAGCTCCCTGTGGAATATGACCCGTACTTGCCGTGTGCTAGTTATAGCTACACCGTGCACTTGCTGTAAAAATTTAAGACGAACAAGTTTTTGGCGTCATTGTCGAGGAATGTGCGCCTTCTAATATTAGAACCGATTCGAATACTCTAGGCTAGGCTTTTCTTTTGCTTTCCTTTTCTTGTTTTAGTTTATAGTTCTTCCTATTCTTGCTAGAAACTATTTACGTCGTGGTAGTGTTTGCTTTTGCATGCGCAGGAGGAGTCAAAGGGATCAAGACCTTATCCCATTGAATCTTGAGATTGAAGCCGTAGCACGCAGGGGCAATGGAGAAGCGAGAAGGAGGAAGAAGGCAGAAGCAACGATGGCAGGGCAAGACCAGAGGGTGTTGCGCGATTACGCCCTGCGACACGCGTCGGGTATCACATCATCTATTGTGAACCTGACGGTTGAAGCGAATAACTTTGAACTCAGTCCCGCGCTCATCACCTTCGTGGAGTGAAACCAGTTCGGCGGCCACCCCTCGGACAATCCCAACGTGCACCTTTGCAAATTCCTTACGAAGTGTGACACCATCAAACTCAATGGGGTGACCACCGACGCGATTCGACTGAGGCTCTTCCCATTCTCACTGAGGGATAGAGCCAGTGACTGGCTGCAGAACGAGGAGCCCAACTTGTTCACCACCTGGGAGGCTCTCTCAAATGCTTTCCTCAGTAAATACTTCCCACCTGGCAAGATTGCCAAGCTGAGGACGGACATCACATCCTTCACCCAGCAGGATGGGGAGTCCATGTACGAGGCCTGAGAGAGGTTTAAAGACCTCCAGCGGCAATGCCCCCACCACAAAGTTCCTGACTGACTCCTAATCCAAACCTTCTACAGCGGGTTGGACCGGTCAGTGAAAATTTCTGTTGATGCCGCAGCGGGGGGTGCTCTCATGGGCAAGTCTATTGAAGTAGCGAAGGCATTATTGGAAGATATAACTTCCAACAATTATCATTAGTCGAGTGAGAGCCACCCCCAAGAGGGGCGGTGGCAGAGATGAGGTGGACGCTGTGACACTCTTGGCCAGCAAGGTGGACGCCCTAGCACAACGATTGGATAGAGTGGCTACCCTCATCAGTCACTTCTGTGAAGTCATCAATGGGGGCCTATGCGTATTGTGAGGCCTATGGTGTACAGGGTCATACCTCCGTTGAGTGTTACAATGCTCCTCCTAGTATTGAACACGTCAACGCTTTCCATAGCCACAACCCTCGACCACAAAATAACCCCCACCCCACTACCTATAGCCAGGGTTGGAAGAGTCACCCAAATCCTCTTTACAAGAACCCCAACCCTCTCCCCCAAAGTCTTGTTCAGCCATCTGGTTTCCACAATAGAGCTCCCTACAATCCTCCATCCCTTCCACCTCCTCAACCCACATCACATCTGGAGAGTCTCATAGAGCGCTTCATAGCGACCCAGACCAAGACTAATGAAAATCTTAGTGAGTCGATCAATTTACTAACCTCCAGGCTCGATGCTATGGCTGCCCATCAGAAGATAATGGATGCCCAGATCGCTCAGATCGCTCGACAAGTGAGCCACCTGTCTCGACCTCAGGGGCATCTCCCAAGCCAACCCGAGACTAACCCCCAAGATCATGCCAATGCCATCTCCACGATGGGAGAGGGGTTAGAGGAGAGCTCAGTGATGGTTCTCCAGAAGGTAGCTCCAGTTCCTAATTCTACAGGAACAGAGGGGAAGAAGAAAGAAAAGAATCTGAGTTCTGCTGGAGACCCTAGTCCTGCACCTCCCGCCCGTGCTTACCAGCCTGTTGACTCTTTCCTTGTGTAACTTGTGTAAGGTTTTGATGATGTCAAACACAAATGTATTAGTCCTTATAATGTTTTTATGCTTTGATTGGTTAATAAAGTTGGTTGAGAACAGTGATTAAGCACAGAGCTTGATAATGTTTTTATGCTTTGATTGGTTAATAAAGTTGGTTGAGAACAGTGATTAAGCACAGAGCTTGTACGATCAGTTGAAGTTCCAGAAACAGTTTCTAACAGCAATACTTCAAGTCCAAGAACAACATGAAGTTTCAGGAACAAGCTTCAGGAACAGTTCTTAGCAGTATCAAGGTTGTTGACATTACAAGTCACCTGCTTCATCAATAAGAAGTCATGGGTTTAGTAGAATTTTTTCTTTATTAGACTTCTGTTAATATGCCAGTGAGAGGATCCCAATTTCATGTTCGCTTTTGAAAAATCTTTTTGACACTCTGGGAACAGGTCCTGATCCTGACTGGGAACAGTTCCTGGTAAAGCACCCTGAGTGTTCTCAGCAAACGTCTGGCAAAAGATTTTACAATCCGGTTCTATTTTTGGGTTGATGATTTTTGCTACTTGATAAAGTTTTTTTTAACTGCAACCCAACAGATTTTCAAACTTAAAATCTCTAATTTTTTTTTGGGATAAGATTTGGATAAGGCTATTTTTAGCAAAGTCCTATTTTTAGCAAAGGCTATCTTATCTTCCTTCTCCTATTTTTAGCAAAGTCCTAAGATTGTGGAAAAGGCTAGAAGATGGCTGCTGGAATATATGGTCCTTATTTCACGATAGTAGTGAAAGAAGCGCAACCACAAATACTCTCAACTAGCCGTTTTATTTCAAGCTATAAAAAGGAGTTTTTGCCAACGTTTTTAAAAAGGGGGTTTTTCAGATTGTGTGAGGTTTACTGAGCAAAATTTCCAGAGTGAAAAACCTGTAAAAGAGAGCAAAAATTGAGTATTCCTCATTGGCATACTAGGCGCTTCATTGTACCTTACACTTGCTTTATTAGAAGTTGTTAAGTAAGGTGTCTTCGTTTTGTTTGTGTAAAAAATAGAATTGTCCTTAGTTTAAGGTAACTAAGGACGTGGGGTGATTGTCTAGGGTAGACAATTACGTGTGGTTACAAGCTGTAACGTGGGGTTACTAGTGTAACGTGTTCAGCCCGATTAGTAGAATTTTTGTGAAAATCCTACAGAGGTAGGTCGTGGTTTTCCCACCTCAGATGGGCTAGAGGTGGTTTTCCACGTAAAAATCTTGTGTCTTCATTCTTATTTTTGCATTCATTCTTACCCAAACACATTGCGAAAGCTTGGCAGGAACAGTTCCCTGCTATCCATACGTTGTTCAGAAACAGTTCCCCACGAGTGTTTTCAAAAGTGCGAAAATTTGTCACACACAATTCACCCCCCCTCTTGTGTGAGTAACCTCATAAATACAACAAGTGGTATCAGAGCAGGTTCTCAATTACAAAGACTAACCTCTTGAGAGATCCGAAAAATGAGTACTCCACAAGGCATGCTTGAAGGACAGTCAGTGACTCGACCTCCGTATTTCAATGGGCAACACTCCAGCTGGTGGAAAAACCGCATGGAAAATTATATCCAAGCGGATGACTATGAGTTGTGGTTGATTATCAAAGGAGGTGCGCTTGTTCCCACAAAGGCTAATGAAAGAGGAGAAACTGTTCCCAAAACACCTGAAGAATTCAATGCTGAAGACTTCAAGAAAATGGAGAAAAATGCCAAGGCCAAAAAACTGTTGTACTTTGGCCTCGGACCTGATGAATACTCACGCATCTGTGAGTGTGAAACTGCCAAGCAAATTTGGGACGCATTGGAGATAGCTCATGAAGGAACAAGCCAAGTGAAGCAATCGAGGATTGAGCTACTCATGCGGAAGTATGAGTTGTTTGAAATGGGTGACAAAGAATCAATTATGGAGATGTACACCAGATTCACCCATATTACCAATGAGCTCAAATCCTTGGGCAAAGCTTTCACTACTGAGGAGCTTGTAAGGAAGATTCTGAGATTCCTACCTCAGACTTGGGAAGCTAAAGTGACCGCAATACAGGAAGCCAAAGATATGAAAAGTATCTCTCTTGATGAGCTCATAGGGAATCTTCAAACCTATGAACTCAGAAGGAGCTCGCAGCAAAAGGAAGAAAACAAGAGAGATAGAGGGCTGGCTTTAAAAGCCTTAGAAGAAGACAGCTCAGACATGGATGAAGAAGATATGGCCCTAATAACTCGGAAATTCAAAAAATTCTTCAGAAAATCCAAGGAGCTGTCGAAAAAGAAAAATCCTGTCAAAACCAAGAACAGTGACAAGGAACAGGTCCCGGGATGTTTCAAATGTGGTAAGCATGATCACTTTGTCAAGAACTGTCCCCTGCTGAAAGAGGAACAACCTCAGGAACAGTTCCGACATCAAGGCAGGAAACAGTTCCCAAACAAGGCTGCCAAGCGGTTCTCACGTGCAATGTTAGCAGCATGGGGAGAGACAACTGAAGAGGATGAGAACTCAGATGAAGAAGAGGCTGAACTGGCACTGATGGCCAGAAGCGACTCAGAATATGAGGATGAACCTATGGACAGCCTTGCTGAACTTAAAGGAAAGGTACGTGGACTGAGTAAGTTTAAGCTTGAGGAATTACTTACTACGCTAATGGATGAATATGATGCTTTAAATACTGAAAATGTCATGCTAAAAGACACATGTTCTGAGCTAAAAAGAGACATTAGCGTAGTTGAGTTTGCTAATGACATCCTTAAAAAGGAAAAAGTCGAGCTAGAGGAACAGACCGCAATTATATTCCATGACCTTGACGTAGTGAACAACAAAATGAAGGATCTGGAAGGAGAGTGCCTTCAGCTGAAACAAAGGATAGAGAACTTGACCATAGAGAATGCTCAGCTTCTTGAAAAACTCAATGAGACCGAGTCAGACCTTGCCAGGAACAAGCAATGGAACAGTTCCTCAACGGCACTCAAGTGGCTGAACACACACCATAATAGGAATAAAAATGGTCTAGGCTTTATGGCTAAGCATACTGATTACCCAGTGAATAGGAAGTATGTAAGTTTACCAGAATACATTGTTTGTTATCACTGTGGTAAAACCGGTCACTATCGTTATACTTGCCCGTCAAGAAAGAATGCCATAGAAAAAAGTATGATTTATGTAAAACAGATATGGGTTAAGAAAAATGAGATTTACTCGTCAAAAAGAATGGGACCCAAGTGGATCTGGGTTCCCAAAACTAACCCGTAATCTGTTTTGTAGGCTAAAGTGAGAGGGAACAACCTAGGAAACAAGCTTGGGAACAAGCAGATGTGGTATGTAGACAGTGGTTGTTCAAGGCATATGACCGGTGAAAAATCAAACTTCCTCTCACTCACAGCCTCTGAAGGGGGAAGCGTGGCCTTTGGAAACGGTAAGTCAGGGACCATTACCGGTATAGGCAAGATTGGTGAGTCACCTTCCCACTCAATTGAAAATGTGTATTTGGTTGATGGTCTACAGCATAACTTGCTAAGTGTTTCTCAATTATGCGATAAAGATAATTTAGTAGTATTTTCTGCTAAATATTGCTTGGTAGTCAATATCAATACTGGAGATGTTGTGTTGAGGGGGAAGCGTCACAAAAATGTTTATAAAGTCTCTATTCTTTCCCTTCCCCAAAGTAACCTGACTTGCCTAAGTGCTATAAGTGAAGATGTCTTACTCTGGCACAAAAGACTAGGTCATGCAAGCCTTTCTCTTTTGAACAAGTTGGTTTCAAAAGATCTAGTGATTGGCCTACCTTCCATCAAATTCAATGATGATAAGGTATGTGATGCCTGTGCCAGAGGCAAGCAAGTTAGGACCTCTTTTAAATTAAAAAATAAAGTTAGCACTACTCGTCCTCTAGAAATATTGCATGTTGATCTGTGTGGACCCATGAGGGTCATGAGCAGAGGTGGAAAGAGGTATGTGCTAGTAATAGTGGATGATTACTCTCGTTTCACATGGACCTTGTTTTTAGCTACCAAAGATGAGTCATTTGAAAAATTTATTGTGTTTCTTAAAAAGGTTGAAACGAGACTAGGACACTCTTTGGTATGTCTAAGGTCTGATCATGGGACAGAGTTTGAGAACTCTAGTTTTATGGATTATTGTAATATGCATGGTGTTGAGCATAATTTTTCTGCCCCTAGAACACCCCAACAAAATGGGGTGGTTGAACGTAAGAACCGTACTCTAGAAGACATGACTAGAACCATGTTGATTGCTAGTAGTCTCTCTAGAAGCTTTTGGGCAGAGGCATTGAACACATCATGTTACATTATTAACAGATGCATGATTCGACCTATTCTCAATAAGACACCCTATGAACTTTTCAAAGGTAGAAAACCCAACATTATGCACTTGAGAGTATTTGGTTGCAAATGTTATGTGCATAATAATGGGAAAGATGCCTTGGGAAAGTTTGACCCAAGAAGTGATGAAGCCATATTTTTAGGGTACTCTTCACACAGTAAGGCTTATAAAGTGTTCAACAAAAGAACTTTATGTGTTGAAGAAAGTGTTCATGTATTGTTTGATGAAACTAACTCTTTACTTGAGAAAGATATTCAGGATGAGGAATATGAGCTTGGTCTTACCAGAAAAGAGCGAAATATCGTAGTACATGAAGGTAAGACGGGCAGAAACGATGGTATGGAGAATGATCAGACAGGGGGAAGTAATTCCCAACCTAATCTGGAGCAGAGTCAAGCTGCTGAGCCAAACTCTCCACGAACAGATTTGAGAACTGGTTTGGAAACAGTTCCAGGAGCTTGCTCAGGAACAGTTCCAGGGGCTCCCTCAGGAACAGTTCCTGACCCAGCGTCACCAAGCATTCAAGCGAGAGTAGAAAGTTTGACAACGGATCCTCTGACCCCAAGACCTTGGAAGCATCAGAGTTCACACCCTCTTGACCAGATATTATCAGATTTAAATAAGGGAGTGCAAACCAGATCCAAGCTTAAGACTTTTTGTGCTTTCTATGCTTTCCTTTCTTACATTGAGCCAAAAAATATTAATGAAGCTCTTGCAGATTCGGACTGGGTTACTGCAATGCAAGAAGAACTGAATCAGTTTGAAAGGAATAAAGTATGGCATCTTGTACCACGACCCAAAGAGAAATCAATCATTGGTACCAAGTGGGTGTTCAAGAACAAGCTGGATGAGGTAGGAACAATCACCAGGAACAAGGCCCGACTAGTGGTCCAAGGGTACAACCAAGAAGAAGGGATTGACTATGAAGAGACTTTTGCACCTGTTGCTAGAATTGAAGCTATTCGAATTTTAATAGCATTTGCAGCTCACATGGGGATTAAGCTATATCAAATGGACGTCAAGAGTGCATTTCTCAATGGGTACCTAAAGGAAGAAGTGTATGTAAGTCAACCCCCTGGTTTCGAAAATCAAGAATTTCCTAATTATGTGTTTAAACTTGACAAGGCTCTTTATGGTTTAAAACAAGCTCCTAGAGCTTGGTATGAACGCCTGTCAACCTTTTTAATTGAAAATGGTTTTCATAGAGGCAAGGTAGACAATACCTTGTTTCTAAAATCCAAGGGGGAACATTTATTGATTGTTCAAGTCTATGTTGATGATATCATTTTTGGTGCAACACACAATGATTTGTGTGATGGTTTTTCAACCTTGATGAAAAGTGAATTTGAGATGAGTATGATGGGTGAGCTAAACTTTTTCTTAGGCTTACAAATTAAACAAACTCCTAATGGCACCATGATTCATCAACAGAAGTATGTTAAGGAACTACTTAAGCGGTTTGGGATGGAAGCGGCAAAGCCAATTGATACTCCTATTTCACCCTCTACCAGATTGGTTATGGATGATGGGAGTCCCTCAGTAGAGGAGAAATCCTATAGAGGGATGATTGGGTCGCTCCTTTACCTAACTGCTAGTAGACCTGACATTGTCTTTAGTGTCGGTTTATGTGCTCGTTTTCAGTCCAATCCAAAAGAAACTCATTTAAAGGCTGTGAAACGAATTTTTAGATATTTAAAGAACACTTCTGACCTGGTTCTATGGTATCCTAGAGAGTGCAGTATTGATTTAGTCGGATATGCAGATGCTGATTATGCAGGATTCCTGGTAGACAGGAAAAGTACTTCAGGTATGGCTCACTTTTTTAGCCCGTGTTTAGTGTCATGGGCAACTAGGAAACAGCACTCAGTTGCCATGTCCACAGCAGAGGCAGAATATGTTGCAGCAGCTTCATGTTGTGCCCAACTGCTATGGATAAGGCAACAACTCAGAGACTTTCATGTTGACACAGGATGCATACCAATCTTTTGTGATAACACTAGTGCAATAAATATTGCCAAAAATCCCTGTCAACATAAGAGGACCAAACACATTGACATCCGACACCATTTTCTGCGAGACAATGTGGAAAAAGGGCTTATTTCAATGCAATTTTGTGCTACTGAGAATCAAATTGCTGATATTTTCACCAAGGCCTTACATAGGGATCAGTTTGAGAAAAATCGGTTGGAGCTGGGCCTGATTAAGAGTACTTAGGCTGAATTGACCACCCTCAGTGACTGACGAGAAACAGACCCCTGACCACCGATATTGTGGATATTCTCAACTTACTGTACCAAGCATATGTGTGCTATATGAATTGTTGATAGCTGCTAGATATTTATTACTATTGTTCATATTGCTATGTTTTTTTTCCTATTGTGTCTAAGTGGTAAGAACAAGCAAGAGGAACAGCCCATTCCCTTATTTATTGGCACATTTTTCCATTTATGGGAAACGAGAAGAGGACAAGCCATCATTGCAGCCGTCTCTTCACACGCTTTCCTCTTCCCAAAGCAACTCCTTGAATCTAGAACCGCCGGCCTCTCTTCTCTCCCATTAAAAGCCCCACGCGTCCCTATCTTTCTCTCCACTCGCATCTAGAAACTGCTCCCACTACATCCACTCATACCTCCCCACTCATCAAGAAACTGCTCCGCCATTTGCAAAGAACTCCTTTCCTCACTCATAAATGGCGAGAACCAGAGGAGGATCTGCCTGGCGCAAGAGTTCCAGACCTCGATCCTTGAGGGAACGATCTTCAAGAACATCTTTTTACTCCCTTGCTGATCTTCTTCCCTCTTCTTCATCCTCCTCCGCCATGGTTAAAACCCATGAACCCTCTTTCTCCATCACCCCTTTTGTTTATAACTTTTTAAAATCCTTCAACCCTCAACCCACTGGGGAGACCTTGGAGGATCTTCATTCTTGTCCCAATACTCAAGATCGGGAGATGGTTCTTTATGAAACCCAGCCGCAACCACTCCAGGTTCTGCCTGCAATTGGTCAGACGGGGTCTGACCCTGCACCACCGGTGTCAGAGGAACTGACCCCTGACAACCCAGAACCAACAACTGGGTCAGTTCCTGACCAACCAGACCACGAACCGCCACATGATTGGATGCATTTCAGTGGCTATGAGGATAGACCAGAGGATTTCGAATCCGAAGCAGCCCCCTCTGTCCCAGAACCTCCCCCATTCTGGGTTGACAGCACATCGACCTCTGAGGACGATGTGCCCCTTCGATTCAAGCGAACCCGATCAATTCCTGAACTTTCAGACCCTTCTACCACCAAACGTGTCAAAACCTCAGCCACCCGCACCACCGCAAAATCCACCCTCCCAAGGCGGCCACGCACTCGAAGTACGGGACCGGTTGTTCAGCACCCCTTGCCGGCCGAAAAGGTCGCTACTCCAAAGACCAAGAAACGGGTCTCAAGGGTCTCTGTTCCTGATGCCGCCTCCACCAAAAAGCCAAAATCGAAACACCCTGTTTCAGGAACAGGTCCTGAACAAGGTACTTCGTCTCGCACTCCTACTTCTTCTAAATCCAAAACCAAGCTTCCCCCCAGTGCTTCCTATGAGCATTTCTTGCAAAAGACTGTAGTTCGGGGGAAGATTGTTCGACCTGGGCATCTTAGAGAACAAGGCCTGGGGTCCTTTCTTGAGAAGCTGGACCAGCAGGGGTGGCTGGAACTGTTCTCAAACGGGACTTTAGGGTGTTCCGTACCCGATTTGGCAGAATTCTATGCCAATTGCGTGGTCACCAATGGAGTGGTGACAAGCACTGTACAAGGGCATGAACTTTCCTTTGATGCTGAAGATTTGGGTGTTTTGCTTGGGGTCCCTGCCGAGGGTTTTAGGGATTATGTCAGAGAGGACAAAACGGCACTAAGTAGGGATCAGCTCCTTGCCTTATGCCGAAAAATAGCCCAGAAACCTGACCTTGACATTCCTCGCCATGTTCAAAAGGCGGAGATGGTTCCTCTTCACCGTCTCCTTTATTGGTTTGTCATTAAGAACATCATTCCCCGGGGGCAAGGCCGAAATCGAGCCGATGCCATGGACCTGTGTCTGGTCGACCTGTTAGACACAGGGTCTCAAATCAATCTGCCTGCCCTTATGATTAGCCACATAGCCCGTATAGCCAATACCTCGAAAGATCATGACCTAGGCTATGGGCTTCTTCTCTGCCTTGTCTTGGAGAAGCTGGGAGTTGTTCTCCAAAAGAAGGTGCTCGCCCAAGTCAATGATGAAATTGGCACCTGCACCCTTGTTAGCTGTGGCTTTCTGTCCAACAAAGGTGGAAGTGAGGGTTCGGAACAACCACCAGAGCCTGTTCCTGCCTCCACTCTCTCTGCCAGCACCACCTCCCTCTCTGTGCCTTCTCTCTCCTCTGTGGTTGCTGATCAAGCCCAGCTAAAAGCAGAACTTGCTGCAGTCAAGGCTGTGGTCACTGCAGAACAGCTCCTCAACGCCCAGCGTCATGAAGTTGTTCTCAAGGCCCTAGCAGACCTAGCTGCCAAATTTGCTCCTTCCTAAGAACTGTTTCTTCTTTTCCAGTTCTGTGTTTCTTTTTTCTCTGGTTGGCTGTTCTTGATATATTCCGTTTTGGCAGTGCTATAAAATGGTTCATTTGCAATGCTTGTCCCTCTTGCTTGTTCCTAACCTAACCTTGTTTGTTCTCTTTTCGATGATGTCAAAAGGGGGAAGAAAGCATGAATGTTTTCTATGAATGTTTCATTCTATGAATGTTTTCTCTTGGGCCTAATTGAACTTAGTCTTATTTGATTTGGTCATTTGGTTTGCCATCATCAAAAAGGGGGAAATTGTTGACTCTTTCCTTGTGTAACTTGTGTAAGGTTTTGATGATGTCAAACACAAATGTATTAGTCCTTATAATGTTTTTATGCTTTGATTGGTTAATAAAGTTGGTTGAGAACAGTGATTAAGCACAGAGCTTGATAATGTTTTTATGCTTTGATTGGTTAATAAAGTTGGTTGAGAACAGTGATTAAGCACAGAGCTTGTACGATCAGTTGAAGTTCCAGAAACAGTTTCTAACAGCAATACTTCAAGTCCAAGAACAACATGAAGTTTCAGGAACAAGCTTCAGGAACAGTTCTTAGCAGTATCAAGGTTGTTGACATTACAAGTCACCTGCTTCATCAATAAGAAGTCATGGGTTTAGTAGAATTTTTTCTTTATTAGACTTCTGTTAATATGCCAGTGAGAGGATCCCAATTTCATGTTCGCTTTTGAAAAATCTTTTTGACACTCTGGGAACAGGTCCTGATCCTGACTGGGAACAGTTCCTGGTAAAGCACCCTGAGTGTTCTCAGCAAACGTCTGGCAAAAGATTTTACAATCCGGTTCTATTTTTGGGTTGATGATTTTTGCTACTTGATAAAGTTTTTTTTAACTGCAACCCAACAGATTTTCAAACTTAAAATCTCTAATTTTTTTTTGGGATAAGATTTGGATAAGGCTATTTTTAGCAAAGTCCTATTTTTAGCAAAGGCTATCTTATCTTCCTTCTCCTATTTTTAGCAAAGTCCTAAGATTGTGGAAAAGGCTAGAAGATGGCTGCTGGAATATATGGTCCTTATTTCACGATAGTAGTGAAAGAAGCGCAACCACAAATACTCTCAACTAGCCGTTTTATTTCAAGCTATAAAAAGGAGTTTTTGCCAACGTTTTTAAAAAGGGGGTTTTTCAGATTGTGTGAGGTTTACTGAGCAAAATTTCCAGAGTGAAAAACCTGTAAAAGAGAGCAAAAATTGAGTATTCCTCATTGGCATACTAGGCGCTTCATTGTACCTTACACTTGCTTTATTAGAAGTTGTTAAGTAAGGTGTCTTCGTTTTGTTTGTGTAAAAAATAGAATTGTCCTTAGTTTAAGGTAACTAAGGACGTGGGGTGATTGTCTAGGGTAGACAATTACGTGTGGTTACAAGCTGTAACGTGGGGTTACTAGTGTAACGTGTTCAGCCCGATTAGTAGAATTTTTGTGAAAATCCTACA
>JACYFF010031958.1:11390044-11400715 GCA_017589665.1 Selenicereus undatus | reverse complement strand
GAAGACCACTAGTAACAAGCACGGTTCTAGTCATGTCTTCTAGAGTCCAATTTTTCCGCTCTACCACGCCATTCTGTTGGGTTGTTCTTGGGGCTGAAAAATTATGATCAATGCCATGTTCATTACAATAATCAATAAAGTTTGAATTTTCAAATTCCTTTCCATGATCAGATCTAAGACTTATCAATGAGTCTCCTATTTGCTTTTCAGTTTCTTAAGAAATATAACGAAGGCTTCAAAAGATTCATCTTTAGATGCTAGGAATAAAGTCCAAGCAAAACGAGAGTAATCGTCCACTATAACAAACACATACCTCTTACCGCCCCTACTTGTGATCCTCATGGGACCACACAAATCAACATGTAATAGCTCAAGGGGTCGAGAAGTACTAACATACTTCTTTGACTTGAATGCAATTCTAGTTTGCTGTCCCTTAGCACAAGCATCGCATACCTTATCATCATTGTATTTGATGGAAGGTAAGCCAACAACTAGACCTTTAGACACAAGTTTGTTTAGCAAGGAAAGACTAGCATGACCTAGCCTCTTGTGCCAAAGCATAATATCATCATTAAGAACACTCAAGCAAGTCAAATGATTTTGGGGAAGTTCAAGAACACGTGTTTTACAAACATTGTTGTGTCGTTTCCCCCTCAGCATAACCTCTCCAGATTTGATATTGGTAATCAAACATTGATTTGAAGTATACCCAACATGATTACCTTTATCACACAATTGGGACACACTTAGCAAATTATGTTACAACCCATCAACTAAGTACACGTTATCAATTGAGTGAGAGAGTGATTTACCTATCTTATCTACACGTACAATTGTCCCAGATTTTCCGTTTCCAAATGCCACTCTCCCCCCATCAAAGGCTGTAAGTGAGAGAAAACTTAATTTATCTCCAGTCATATGCCTCGAACAACCACTATCCAAATACTACAATTAGTTGCCTCCTCTCACTTTAACCTGTAAAACAACTAGATGTTAGTCTTGGGAACCCAGATCCACTTGGGTCTCATTCTTTTCTTTGTCATAGAATTTAACTCATCTTTTCTAATCCATATTTGTTTAATATAGAATGAGTTTCTTTCTATGGCCCTTTTTCTCAAGGAGCAAGTATATCAATAATGGCCAGTTTTTCCACAATGATAACAAATTATATTTTCTGGCAAACCAACATACTTCTTGTCTACTGGCTTGGTAACACGTCTATTCACAAAACCTACACCTTTTCTGTTTTAGTTGTGATGAGTATTAAGCCAGTTTAGAGCTTCTGAGGAACTGTTCCAGCGCCTGTTTTCAGTGAGGTCAGTTTCAACTCTCTGGACCTGTTCTCGAAGCTGTTTGTTGTCATTCATCTGGGATTCTAGATTATGCCTTTGTTTTGAAGACTCACTTTCCAGCTCTCTAATTTTAGTGTCGATTTCTTCTTCTTTCTTGTCACTCAGGTCTTTAAGGATGTCTAATTTTTTGCTTAAAGCAAGAGCCTTTTCATTAATTTCAAGTTTCTCATATATGAGAGCTTCATTCATATGTTCAAGTTCTTGCCTTTTTCTTTCTAGTATCTTAACATCTTTTTCTAAATCTGAGCAGGTACTTTTAAGCATGCAATTTTTAGAAGTTAGAGCTTCACATTCCTCCATCAATGAAAAAACTACTTTTTCAAGTTTTTTCTTGCTAAGATTACGTACCTCCTTTTTGAGACCTTCTCCATCAGAGTCTGAGTTAGATCCACTTCGAGCCATGAGAACCATTGCTTTTTCTCCATCTTGAGAGTCTTCTTCTTCTTCTGAGGTGTCCCCCCAAGCTGCCATCATTACTTTGGTGAACTGTTTTTCAGCATTAGTCAACTGAGTTTTTTTGCCTCTGGTTCGGACCTGTTCTGACCCCTGTTCTTCCTTCAACAAGGGGTAATTCTTCACTACATGGTGTTTCCTTCCGCACTTGAAACATCCTGAGAACTGATCTCGGTCACTGTTTTTAGCCTTGCTGATGTTGCCCTTTTTGTGTAAGCTTTCGGCCCTCTTGAAAAATTTCTTTAATTTTCGTGCAATCATGGTCATTCCTTCTTCATCAAAATCTGAGCTATCACTTTCCCTTGCCTTTAGTGCAAGCCCACAATCTTTCTTCACTTCCCCCTTCATCTGAGAGTTTCTCCTTAGTTCTTGTGTTTGTAAGTTCCCAATAAGCTCATCCAAGGAAATATCATTCATTTTTTTTGCTTCTTGGATTGCAGTGACCTTTGATTCCCATGAATGGGGTAAAATTCGTAGGATCTTCCTAACCAACTCTTTAGTGGTAAAGGATTTTCCCAACGATTTTAACTCATTAGTAATATGGGTGAATCGAGTATACATGTCCATGATTGTTTCTTTATTATTCATCTCGAATAGCTCATATTTCCTCATCATCAGCTCGATCCTAGATTGCTTGACTTGATTGGTTCCTTCGTGAGCTACTTGAAGGGCATTCCATATTTCTTTTGCGGATTCACACTCTAAGATGCGAGTGTACTCGTCAGGTCCGAGTCCAAAGTATAATAGCTTCTTGGCTTTGGCGTTTTTCTCCATCTTTCAAAAATCATTTGACTCAAATTCCTGCCGCTCCTTAGGAACAGTCTTCCCATCAGTTGTGACTTTCACTGGAATGTAAGGACCATTCACAATGAGCATCCACAACTCATAATCCTCAGCTTGGATATAGTTCTCCATTCGATTTTCCACCAAATGTAGTGTTGTCCATTGAAGTATGGAGGTCTGGTCACATATTGACCCTCCAAGATTCCTTGTGGTGCACTCATTCTTATAGAATCTTTCTAGGCATTAGCCTAATTTATGAGAACCTCGCTCTGATACAAATTGTTAAGTTTTATGGCACACAAGGACACAAGAGGGGGGTGAATTGTGTCTTTCAATTTTTTCGTTTTGTTTCAGAACACTAGTTAAACCTGTTGGGAGAGGTGTTTGCAGTAAGGCAGAAACAAAACTTTGAATGCGGAAATAAAGGAGACACAAGATTTTACGTGAAAAACCACCTCTAGGCCAATGGAGGTGTAAAAACCACGATCAACCTCAGTAGGATTTCAACAAACGCTTTCACTAATATGGGCCAAGTTCGTTACACTATGTAACATACGTGACAACGTCACACACATAACTTAGTCTCCCCCGAGACTCTAGTTACACATACGTAACTATTCTCCACCTGAGAATGAGTCACACAACACGTCCAAAGTCTCTCAAGACTTGGACATACTCTAAACTTAACTGATGACAGAAAAAAATAGAAGAACACCTTACTTTTTATGCTTCGAAACAAACTGAATGTAAGGTACAATTACATACCCTATTATGCAAGAAACAATGACTCAATTTAGCACACTCCTTGAAGGTTTTTCACTAAGAGAATAAGCTCATAAGAAACTCGATATTTGCCTTGAAAAACCGTTGCTTGAAGAGATGAGAAGCGAGTGCTTATATACCCACAAAAAGCAAGGATTTGATTTCCAAAATAACTCTGAAAATACTCAACAGATAATAGGAATTATATTTCTCAATAATATCTTTTTAGGAAATCATATCTTAAAAGATAAGATAAAATCTTTTGAAAAATCTTTTAAGGAGACCAATATTATTTAGGAAAGTACTCTTTCTAAAACACAATATTATCAGATAATCGATCCTAAATATATTAGGAATTTTGGCAGTAGGAAAACTCTTGAAAATCTTTGAAAATCAATTTTTGCACTCCCTGCCCTCAGAGCACTGCAGACCTGTTTGCTCAATTGTTCTGAGGAGTGTTCTGAGTCAGCTTAAATAATTCCTTCAGGTGAGTTTTAAGTTAAGTTCTTCTTTCGCATATTAACAAGAATCTAGACAAATATAACCAGTACTTAGCCCTAAGACTCTAAAGACTCCTATACTCTGCTAATGATGTGCACATATATCCACTTTGATGATTTCAGCTTGTTTGACCTGTTCTTTAGGGTGTTTGCAACTTCTGTCGCTTCCAACATACAATTTTATCACATAGCTTTGAGCATGATATTTCAAACTGATCTCCAGGATGTTTGCAATTTGTCTTATCACATGATTTTAGCACTCAACTCAAGCCAAGCATAATTAGCACATTTGGGTTGTAATCATCAAAACCTTATATAAGATTGATTCAACAAATTCGCCCTTTTTGATGATGAAAAACCAAATGACCATCAAAGGTGAGACATAGCAGAGGGCAAAAACATTAGTGCCAAACTCCGTTCAAAGTATCAAGATCACACAAGAGAGATACATAAGAATAAGAAGTCGACTTAAACCAGCTGATTTAATTGGAACATGATCATACTTGTCTTCCCCCTTTTGACATCATCGGAAAGGTCTAGGAGGTCACATGCATAAATTCAGTGGGGATGCACTCACCACCACAGGTAATGATGGAAAATAATCCACGATACAGTCAAGTATATGGTACATAATGGTATTGGCCATCCCAGTTATGCACAAATACACACAGCAAAGGCAAGTAATGGCATGGCATAACCAAACCAGACTAAAAACATATATAACCACTATCCATCACATGCAGAATCAAGATTAACCAATCAAAAAGTGAACAGTCGTGATGGGAAAAGGGCAAACAACAGAGTTGAATCACGGAGAAGAAGAGGATTGAGCAAGTTTAGCCGTGAGGGCAGAGAGGGTATGAAGAATATCCTCATGGCGTTGCGCATTCAAGGCCTTTTCTTCAATCAGTGCTTACTTCACTTCAGCAATGTCCTCCTTCAGATGCAGTTGATCCTAGACGAGAATCGCAACCGTGGTAGTGCTGGACGATGCTGCCGTACTAGAACTAGGACAGGGACTAGGGCCAAAGGGTGTTTTGGGTCCTTGTTCTAACACGGTTCCATCACTCTTCTTAATCTGGAACCCACACCCAAGTAAAGTATTGCTCCCTATTTGATCGATTACCTGAAAACCCATTCTCTTTTGCAAAGAGATCCCCAGAGCCTCAAACACCGAAGTTAAAAGAAAACCATAGCCCAGATCATGGCTTCTGGAAGTGTTGGCAATCCGTCCAATGTGACTAATCATGATAGCAGGCAAATTAATGGGCTCTCCTCGATCGAGGGCGTTAGTAAGGTACTTGTCCATAGAGTCCGCAAGATTACGTCCCCACCCCCGAGGTATCATATTCTTAATGACAAACCAGAATAACAACTGATGTAAAGGCTGCATTTCCCCCTTTCTTACAGACCGCGGTGCACTTAGGTCAGGTTGTTGGGCTAGTTTTCTGGGGAGATCCAACAATTGGTCATTGCTCAGCACAGTTTTATCCTCCCTGGCATACACATCAAACCCTTTAGAGGATACCCCAAACCAATCCCCCAGATTATCAACATCAAAACACATTTTTTGACTGTGAACATAGCTAGTCACTATCTCATTAGTGACCTCACAATTGGCATAAAATTCTGCTAATTCAGGTACAGAGCAACCCTTCTTAGTATTGGTAAATGTATCTAGCCAACCATGTGTTCGCAATTTGTCCAAGAATGCTTCTAAGCCCTGTTCTTGGAAGTATAGAACCTTTACTATCTTCCCTCGCACCACGGCTTTCTGCAGGAAATGTCTATACCTTTCCCCCTGGGTCAATAACTTTATTGGTTTCTTTTTCGAGGGCTCCTCACTTCTCTCACCCAGGTCAGACCCTTGTTCTGGAGAACCCCATTTCGGGGCATGTTTCTTTGAAGGCACAAATAGGGAAGGCGTTTGGGAGGCTGTTTGCATAGGTGATTTGGGCAGTGTTTTGGAAGTGGATTTAGTCTTCTTTGAAGGTCGAGAAACCGTGTCCTTGGGTAGCTCCAGTGGGATGGCAGGATGCACACTCCGAGTACAAGGCCAACACAGGTTAAGGGCGAGAGGCACATTGGGTTTGGTGGTGGTTTTGACTCGGCAACTAGGTGGTTTGGGCGCTGTTTGAGAAGTTGTTTTGGGGGTTGGTTTCACAGTTCGTTTGAACCGAATAAGAGGCTCATCCTCTTCAAGATCACACACACGATCATCATTCAAGTTTGGTTCTTCAACCCAATCCTCCACAACCACAAATTCTCCACCGTTTTCAGGAAATTTCGGCTCAGTCCTATGTGGTTCATACAACACCAAATCCCATCCCAAAACCGACTTAACAGGGGGTATGGCCTCAAGTTCAATTCTTATAGACCTCAAATCAACACTTTTTAAAAATTGAAATATGAAGGGAGAAAGACCATACGTGGGTGCCGGAGTAGCTGTCACCGGCGATGGTGATGACCCCGTAATTAGACCGAGCGGCATCCCTCCTCGTTGTCTTGATTGCACGTCTTGAAGTGAGCAGGGGTGCCGTGATTTGCGACAGGAGGACTCGCCATTGCCCGAAATTCGTGCCATTGGAGAGCTTGAGGAAGGAAGGAGTTAGGGTTTTGAGGGTTTTAGGAGGAGGATGGAGAACAGGGTGCTTGAGGAGAGGAGAGAAAGTGGTTAGGGAAATGGAAAGTGATTTGAAAAGGGTAGACCACAATTCTAAAAAAAAAAAATCCTCCCCCTTTTTTTTCGGCCGCCGGTTTTAGAGATAGAGAGGAATTTGCATGCCAAGTAATCATTACACATTGGGAAAAGCTGCAATTGTTAGATGAGGTGTAATAAAAGAAAATTCCAATTCCTAACACACATAAGAATATGGTATCTTGATAACATATGATACAACTAGTGGTCCGACCTGTTCTTAGCACCTATTCTTGACTGTTATATAATTTGTATCAAAGGACAATAAGGGCAGTATCATTAGACCTCAACGACTGTCAACCATATCAGATTCCACACATATGTAATTAACTACACAACAAGTTGAATGTATCCCTTGAAATAATTTATTTGGCCTAAGACCTTACTAGTCAATCATTGGGGATTGATGAAGTTTGTTCAAGTTCTTTTAATCAAACCCAATTCAAGCCTATTCCTTTCAAATTGATCTCCACTTAGTGCCTTGGTAAAAAAATCAGCAATTTGTTCATTAGTGGCGCAAAAATTCATTGAAATCAAGCCCTTTTCAACATTGTCTCTTAAGAAGTGATGGCAAACATCAATATGCTTAGTCCTTTTATGTTGACACGGATTGCACTTGTATTATCACAAAATATGGGAATGCATCCCGTGTCAACACCAAAATCCTTGAATTGTTGTCGTATTCACAACAATTGAGCACAACAAGAAACAGTTGCTACATACTCGACTTCTGCTATGGACATGGCAACTGACTGCTGTTTCTTTGTAGACCAAGAGACCAAATAGGGCCTAAGAAAAGTAGCCATACCTGAGGTGCTTTTTCTGTCAACTAGAAATCCAGCATAGTCAGTATCAGCATACCCAATAAGGTCAAAGTTGTATCCACGTGGATACCATTGTGCCAGATCAGAGGTGTTTTTCAAATATCTAAAAATTCTTTTTACAGCTTTCAAGTGTGTTTCTTTTGGATTTGACTGAAAACGGGCACACAGACCAAAACTGAAAACAATGTCAGATCTACTAGCGGTTAGGTATAGAAGTAACCCTATCATGCCCCTATATGATTTTTCATTAACTGAAGGACTACCATCATCCATCATCCATCACCACTCTGATGGAAGGAGATATAGGAGTGTCCATGGGCTTAACCGATTCCTTCCTAAACCACTTAAGTAGTTCATTGACATATTTTTATTGATGGATCATAGTTCCATTTGAGGTTTGTTTAATTTGCAAGCGTAGGAAAAAATTAAACTCGCTCATCATGCTCATCTCAAACTCACTCCTCATCAATTTTGAAAATTCATTACATAAATCATTGTTGGTTGCACCAAATATAATGTCATCGACATATACTTGGACAATCAACAAATGTTCCCCCTTAGATTTGAGAAACAATGTATTATCTATCTTGCCTCTTTGAAAATCATTCTCAATTAAGAAACTTGACAATTGTTCATACCAAGCTCTAGGGGCTTGTTTTAGACCATAAAGTGCTTTGTCAAGTTTGAAAACATGGTTAGGAAAATTAGGACTTTCAAAACCAGGGGGTTGTTTTACATACACCTCTTCTTTAATATATCCATTGAGGAAGGCACTCTTGACATCCATTTGATGCAACTTGATCTCCATGTGGGCTGCAAAGGCTACTAAGATTCAAACAGCCTCTAACCTTGCTACAGGTGCAAACGTTTCTTCATAGTCAATCCCTTCTTCTTGATTGTAACCTTGGACCACCAGTTTGGCCTTGTTCCTAGTGACTGTTCCCAACTCATCCAACTTGTTTTTGAAAACTCACTTGGTTCCAATAATTATTCTGTCCTCAGGCTGTGGTTTAAGGTGTCAAACCTTGTTCCTTTCAAACTGATGAAGCTCTTCTTGCATGGCTATAACCCAGTCAGAATCTGCAAGAGCTTTATGAACATTCTTAGGCTCGATGTGAGATAAAAAAGCATAGAAGGCACAAAAATTTTTGAGCTTAGATCTGGTCTGCACCCCTGTATTAATATCAGAAATAATTTGGTCAAAGGAGTGTGAGCTTTGGTGTTTCCAAGGTCATGAAGTGAAAGGATCCATAGATCTGCTTTTCACTTTCTCCTGGCTGTTTGCAGGAATAGGTGTGGGATCAGGTCAGAAGCATGTTCCCAGATCAGTCAGAGAATTCTAGGATTAAGTGGGCTGGTTTCAGTCCATATCAGGATCAGTCAGGCTTCCCCCTGATTGGTCTACTTCCTGCCCACTTTCCTTACCATTAACTTCAGTAAGTGGTTCATTTTCAAGCATCTTACCATTGTCTTTTCTTGCAAGTCCAAGATCAAAATCTTCATCCTGTACATCATTCTCAATTAAGGAGTCAGTTTCATCAAATAATACATGCACACTCTCATCAACACATATAGTCCTTTTATTGAATACTTTGTAAGCTGTACTATGTGAAGAGTATCCTAAGAAAATTGCCTCATCACTCCTAGGGTCAAACTTTTCCAAGGGCTCCTTCCCATTATTGTGCACATAACATTTGCAACCAAAGACTCTTAGGTGCATAATATTGGGTTTTCGCCCCTTGAAAAGTTCATAAGGAGTCTTATTGTGAATGGGTCTGATCATCCATCTATTAATAATGTAACAAGCAGTGCTCAATGCTTCTGCCCAAAAATTTCTAGGAAGACCACTAGTAACAAGCACGGTTCTAGTCATGTCTTCTAGAGTCCAATTTTTCCGCTCTACCACGCCATTCTGTTGGGTTGTTCTTGGGGCTGAAAAATTATGATCAATGCCATGTTCATTACAATAATCAATAAAGTTTGAATTTTCAAATTCCTTTCCATGATCAGATCTAAGACTTATCAATGAGTCTCCTATTTGCTTTTCAGTTTCTTAAGAAATATAACGAAGGCTTCAAAAGATTCATCTTTAGATGCTAGGAATAAAGTCCAAGCAAAACGAGAGTAATCGTCCACTATAACAAACACATACCTCTTACCGCCCCTACTTGTGATCCTCATGGGACCACACAAATCAACATGTAATAGCTCAAGGGGTCGAGAAGTACTAACATACTTCTTTGACTTGAATGCAATTCTAGTTTGCTGTCCCTTAGCACAAGCATCGCATACCTTATCATCATTGTATTTGATGGAAGGTAAGCCAACAACTAGACCTTTAGACACAAGTTTGTTTAGCAAGGAAAGACTAGCATGACCTAGCCTCTTGTGCCAAAGCATAATATCATCATTAAGAACACTCAAGCAAGTCAAATGATTTTGGGGAAGTTCAAGAACACGTGTTTTACAAACATTGTTGTGTCGTTTCCCCCTCAGCATAACCTCTCCAGATTTGATATTGGTAATCAAACATTGATTTGAAGTATACCCAACATGATTACCTTTATCACACAATTGGGACACACTTAGCAAATTATGTTACAACCCATCAACTAAGTACACGTTATCAATTGAGTGAGAGAGTGATTTACCTATCTTATCTACACGTACAATTGTCCCAGATTTTCCGTTTCCAAATGCCACTCTCCCCCCATCAAAGGCTGTAAGTGAGAGAAAACTTAATTTATCTCCAGTCATATGCCTCGAACAACCACTATCCAAATACTACAATTAGTTGCCTCCTCTCACTTTAACCTGTAAAACAACTAGATGTTAGTCTTGGGAACCCAGATCCACTTGGGTCTCATTCTTTTCTTTGTCATAGAATTTAACTCATCTTTTCTAATCCATATTTGTTTAATATAGAATGAGTTTCTTTCTATGGCCCTTTTTCTCAAGGAGCAAGTATATCAATAATGGCCAGTTTTTCCACAATGATAACAAATTATATTTTCTGGCAAACCAACATACTTCTTGTCTACTGGCTTGGTAACACGTCTATTCACAAAACCTACACCTTTTCTGTTTTAGTTGTGATGAGTATTAAGCCAGTTTAGAGCTTCTGAGGAACTGTTCCAGCGCCTGTTTTCAGTGAGGTCAGTTTCAACTCTCTGGACCTGTTCTCGAAGCTGTTTGTTGTCATTCATCTGGGATTCTAGATTATGCCTTTGTTTTGAAGACTCACTTTCCAGCTCTCTAATTTTAGTGTCGATTTCTTCTTCTTTCTTGTCACTCAGGTC
>JACYFF010031958.1:11337109-11350870 GCA_017589665.1 Selenicereus undatus | reverse complement strand
GAGATGTAAGGAGATGTAAGAAGATGCAAGGAGATGTAAGAAGTTGTAAGGAGATGTAAGCTCTTAGCTAAATCCCAAAAAAGGCGAAATAGAACAGGGTCGCATGAACAAAATACTAAGCTTTTTTATCATTTGTATGTCAACAATAGCTCCATTACTCGGTGAAATAGAGGATTAGATATCAAAAAAGAGATATAGTAAGTTATATAATGTTAATGATTGCATTCTTGACTTAAGGAAAAATCTTATCTTAATTTACTTACACAAATAGTATATTATATAATTTAAAACTATTAAGTGGTCAATAGTGTTGAAGGTTTTTGAGGGAGATGGAAAAATAACTAAAGAAAAAGGAAAATGATGCCTCAAATACTCACGATTGTCAGTCGTAGTACTTAAGGGTCGGTCCACATGGAAAACGTGTAATTATGGTCATTTTAAAACTAAACGATTAAATTTAACTAATCAAACTAAATGGAATTATTCAAATCAATTTAATAACCTAATTCAACTAAACTCATTTAATCCTAATTAACTCTTCTAATCCTAATTTAACAAAGAATTAAAACGATCTAATTAACTAAATAAACTAAACCTAAACAAACCTTTATGTTAATTAACCAAATCAGGCCAAACTACTAGTGAATTAAGCATGATTTTATCATAACTAAACCATATTCTACAATTAAACTTGCAAACTGGGAACAGAAATTTATTCAACATCTTCGATTTGCCTCTAACAGAAAATTAACAGCCTAACAAAGCATGAACACAGCAGCAGGGGAAGGGAGAACTAACACCAAAGCAGAATTTGAACTGAACACGGCAACGAAACAGGGAAAGGGGAAGCAATTCTGAAAATCGAAGAACAAAACATCAGCAAGAAAACAGGAACGAAAGCAGGGGAGAATCAAACCAGCAGCATCCTAAAGCAGAGAAATCAACAGAAGACAACTCACAAAAGCGGCAACCATCTTCGGTGAACCCAGAAACCAACCCATTGAATCCAAATGCAACCATTCGAATAAATCAAAAACAGAGGAGAAGGGGATCGAATTTGAACAGGAAAAAGGGGAGAACACGAATGAAATTGCTCAAACTTGCAATCAAATAAACCCAAGGATTCTCACAATTACAACCGAATAATTCGAAAACTAAATTCGAAAGCATGAGAAGCTAAAATCAGAACCCTAAATGCGAAATTCGAACATGAAATCTGAAATTAAGAACGAAATTCAACGAAATCTAAACCTAAAACGGAATTTAAACCTAATATACTCCTAATTATACCTAAAATACCTAAAACTCGAACTTCCTCTTCAATGGCGTCGCCTCAGCCTTTTATACTCGACCTCCATCTCGATCTCGATTCTTCGCCTCTGGACCCTTCGATCTTCAGCTTGATGTGGACGGTGGCGATGAGACCCAGCAAAGGGGGTGTCGTGGATGGTTCAGATGAGGCCAGCGAGGTGGTTGTTAGAGGTGATGGGGTGATGAAGGTGAAACCGTGGGTGGGGGGTGGTTTCTGGTTTCGGGAAGGGGGTGTGCCGGAGGAGAGAGAGTGATGACGAGGCTGAGAGAGAAGCGGGGCGAAGATGGGCATAGAGGTGTTTTGGGTATGGAGTCGCAAGATGGGGATGGCGAGGAAGCAGGGCTGGGTTCTCAGGGTTTCAGGGGTCGGGGAGAGAGAAGTTGAAGAAGAGAGAGAAAATCAGGAGGGGGGTGTCTTAAGTGGAGCTGGTCCAGCTGAACCGGCCGGTCCGGTTCACTGGACCGGTTTGGTTTTATTTTTTTCCTTTGGCCGGTTTTTATCAATTTTGGCCCAGTTCTTCAACCTTTGAAAATTCTTCTATTTTTCTCGCTTTTTCCGCCATTTAAGCCCATTTTTCGCATTTATTCAAAATCTGAAAAATAAAATAAAATCAATTAAAAACCTAAAAAATATTATTAAAAGGAGCCTAAAACCGGTGTAAAAGTACCTTAAAAATATCACATTTTTGACTCAAACAAATAGTTACTATTAATTTGTAATTATTAAGCTTGAATATATTGGCTGTTACACCAATAAATACAAGTGATATGATACTTTAATAGGATCGACCTTAAGGACATTCATAATGGTTCAAGCTTTAAACCAAATCAAATCAAATAATAATTTTATGTTCTAATTTGGACTTCAGTATGAGCATGGTTGCTTTAGCTTCGACAATTGTTAAATCAGATCAAACCGTAGACCACATAAATTGTAATTTCCCACAAAATGGAATTTATTGATTTTGATGTAAAAAATATAAGGATAATGCACTTAAGTTTTTATAAAAGATTTAGATTTTATTATTTATTTCCGCTATAAAAAGTAAAAGTCACAACATGATGTCTTTTAATTTGTAATGTATTATAAAAAATTAATTTTGTACGTGTGATTTACATGAGAGACATAAATTTTAAACCAAACAATTTTTAAACTTTTATTATCGTTTGATCCACAATGAAAATCTTCATAGACGATTTTGTTATGATTTTATTTGGTTCCTACTCAAAATTAAACAAAATCAAATCGTCCTCACCTCTAATTGATATTGTGAGTAAAAAAAGCAAGCATACAATTAGACTGTTTCAAATGAGGTGACATTAGTAATGCCGTATATTTCATTTTAACGTATTAAGTTTCATAAAAACATTATTTTTTCTAGATTAAGTTCATTTTTTCACCATTTTTTATAAAATTCCACAATTATTTATACGTGATTATCTAAGAATTATTAAGTTCAATTAAGTATTTAAAAAAACGGTATGATACATGCCCATAACAGTAATAAGTCGGTACATTTCCTCTTCCTGAATTAGAGGGATGATAGATCGATAGATAGGATGATGCAGATGTTGGATGTGGGCCTAAGCAACTGCCATGCACATGCTTTAGCCTAGTTAATTTTAGGCCGATAACCAGTATCAGGGGATATAATCCTTCATGATGGGATCACAACACTCGCACTCTGTGAAAAGCACCTATTCAAGCATTGAACGAAAATTTCCAAATCCCATGGCAGATTTTCAATATTATCGAAGATGTTCGCGCTTGGTTAGAACAAGACACACATTATGTTATTAATCATATTTATCAAGAGGCAAACATGATAGCTCACTAGTTATCGAAGTTTGACTATTTAATCACGGATTCCTTCTCATTGGAGATATGTTTATCCCCCTCTTCATCTCATTCTAACTGATGATGTAGTTGGACGTATTCTTGTGGGAACAGGCAACTAACATGTTTTTATCATTTACCCTTGTTAAAAAAAAAAGGGGTGTGGAAAGCACTTAATCACATTCCTTCCTTCAAGTAGCAAACACTAGGAATAGCTTACCTGCTGATACCCCTGATCAAGCTTTCGTAGGAGAAAATAGATGGATGAGATTGAGAATATGAAATAAGTTAATAAAAAAATTCATATTTGACATATGAGAATGGGAATAACATATGTTGAAATTAAGAATAAAAGTCTCTATTCCTATAAAATAGTACGGGTTTTTTGACTTATTAAAAGTACTTACTAATGCTAATTATTCTACAACAACAACAACACCTCCCAATGTGGGTTCCGCTTTCGCAAGGTCTGGGGAGATCCAACTGTAGGCAACCTTACCTTTATCGGTATTTCTACCCATAGAGAGGTTGATTCCAAAAGACCCACAAAGACAGTTTTGTGAAAAGGTTTGAAAGGAAAAGCGATTTCTAACCATTTACCGAGGAAAAGAGCCGAAGAATGAAACATAGAAGCAATCAATCAGGGGTGGGAAACATACCTCGACAATCCATGGATACGCAGATGCCTTTACCTCTCAGAAAAGCTCCACCTGTATATACACACGCCAAACCCCTACCGGCCCTAAGCTACTATCGCTACTGACCTTGACGGAGCCGAAATCCTGCAATCTAAGACCTTAATTCTATCCTGCCACAGCCTCCTATCCTAGGCCAGGTCCTCCGTCAAACCCACAACTCTCAGGTCCTCTCTAATCACTTCATCCAAAGTCTTCTTCAGTCTACCCCTTCCTCTCTTACCAACAGGGGGGGTCAATATGCTCAACCCTCCTCACTGGGGCGGCCACACTCCTCTTCACGTGGCCGAACCACCGAAGTCTCGATTCTCTCATCTTCTCTTCTATGGGGGCCACTTTAACTAGGTCCCTGATAACTCTGTTTCTAATCCTGTCTCTCCTTGTGAAGCCGCACATCCACCTGACCATCCTCATCTCGGCTACCCTCAACCTTTGGGCTTGCGACTGTTTTTAGAGGCTAACACTCCGCTCCATAGAGAACAGCCGGTCTAACTACCGTACGATAGACTAATGCTTATTATTCTAAATTACATAAATGGGTTGAAAGTAGTGAAAGTTGCTAAGTTGCTGAAAATTGTAGAATGGTTAAATAAAATATGATAAGGTATTCTTAATAATTACTTAATAGTGTTGAAAGTTGTTGAAGGTTTTTAATAGTTAAGTAGGTCTATTCTTTTCAACTTGTTATAATTACTTATTATCAATATTCAACACTGATCAATACTTATATGCACCAATCAATACTCATCAACTCTGATCGGTACTCATTAGTACTGATCAACAATAAGTTATGATAAGTTGAAAAGAACATTTCCTGAAAGTTGATAAATGGTGATTATAAGTACTTATAATAATATTAAAAGAACGTGCTCTATCAAAGGATGGGTGATAGTTAGGATATGGGGTTGAAAATAAAAGTAAAAAGTTCAAATTGTCATTAAATTATACATCTATGTTAAGTATATATTTGTGCATTTGTCGTTACTTCCAATCCAAACTCTTACATGCCTAACGTAGGAATGAGAATAAATAAATAAATTCTCATTCTTACAAATAAATTATCTCAAGAATAAATTGTCATCTTATTTATGAATTCTCATAACAAACACTACCTAGAAGTTTGGGGAAAGTTAATTGGTTTGTAAATTCTTTTTCTTAAGGTTAATTTGTCAAGGATATCACAGGTAAATTACATTGGTTGATTATAATTTCTTTATGGTCTATGTGAGATATAAATACTTCACTTGAAATAAGAGGGGAGAGGGCACACATTTTAGAAGTTGTTTAATGATTTTATAAGAGTTATGATAAAATTATTTACATATGATTCCCCCAAATAATGTATAGAACAAAATAAGAATATGGTACTTAAACTAGGTAATGGGTTTAATGTGAGAGGTGTTTTCCTAGCGTCGGCCGGACTTTTGAGTAGCTTTGTGCCCTACTTTTCTCTCTCTTGGTTTAAGATACAAACAAACACAATCTGAGGGGGGAAAAAGGTAAAGCAGGAAGGAAGAACGCTGCTTGGCGAGAATGAGAATGAAAGGAAAGCATACAGATAATTCAAACTCAATCATCAGAGGAATCACATGAAACCATTGATAAATAAATTCACACTTAAAGACTCACGTATTTGTAAAACTATGTCCTAGCTTTGGGTCTACTAGAGTTGGATAACAGGTCGGTTCGGATGAACCTATTTAGTGAACAAATTAATTTCGTCTCATCCTTGTAAATAGTTTAGATCTACTCAAAATTATAAAATAACACATTTTCAAGTCAAAACGGTCAAACTGTGTCTACTTCATGTCGAAATAGGTTTGGTTCGTATCGAGTTCGAGTCTCTGTCAGTAACTTCAGATCGGATCCAACTTTTTTAACTTTAGAGTCTACTTTATACTAATTTTTTTCCTTACAAAAAATCCTAAAAATTCCTAATTTTAGCTCGTTTAACATTAAAAAAATTATATATATAGGTCTTCTTAAAGTGGGTCAGAAACTACCAAACAATAACTCCATTTTTACTTCTTTACATTTTACTGTCAGCCTCCCCCCCCCCCTCTTTTGGGGATGGGGTGGGGCCCGTTCCCATCAATTTTTACTCTTTTCAAACACAATAAAAAAAAAAACAGAAAAACTTGAACAAGGGGACAAATTAAGTAGTGGCTGAACAAGTTCACGTGGGCCTCGATAGTCTTGATTGGATTGCAGTGGCTGTTTTTGACAAGCACAAGTTGGCCTGGCTCCTCTTCCGTGATTAGCCAGTAATTGTCCACTTATGAATGAATAGTCACATCTTCACGCCATTGTAGATTCCTTCCCCATGCTTCAACTCTTCACAAATGTTTAGTAGAGATAGTCTCACGTAAAAACTATTAAAAGATAAATTATTTTAGAGATAAATTTTTAAAGTTTTGTGATGGTTAATAATATATTTTAAATTTTTTTTATTTTAATTAAATGATAATTAATATTTTATTTAGCCGTAATTTTTATTAAAGTCATCCTTAAATGAATTATTAATCACCTTAAATATTATTAAAAGGCGTCGTAAAAACTTATGTCTCATAATATATCTTATGTGAGTCGGTCTTACTCAAGACTTACTACCAACTCTTTACATCATTTATCTCTTATCTATTTTAGGACAAATTCTTTTCAACTCATGATAAATATTTGTTAATATGTATTGTTAAAAAATATTAAAGTGTGTTGAAGTATGTTGAATTATACTAAAACATATTACATCATGCTGAATTATATTGAATTGTGCTGAATGGCTTTATGTCTAATTGTAATTAAATGTATTTATAAAGTAGTTTAAATGTGTATATATTCAATATTAATTATTGTAAATGCATATTTATTTATGAATGATTTTTCTCAATTAATATGTACAATATACAAATAAATTACAAATATATCTGCTGTTTGAAGTTGTTATTATTAACACAAAAATTTCTGTATTATTAGATGTGATGAATTTTGTCGTTAGTTCGATTTTAAAAATAATTATAATTAGAACTACCCAAAATATACATTCAGGTAGTTGTTAGAAAATAATAAGTCAACATTACGAATTGAAGAGGGCATTTGGTAAGGATTTTTAATTACAAATATTTTTTAAAAAGTGCTCTCTTAATGACAAGCTTGTGTAGTTAAATGAAATCAACATCAGAAAATTATGTGATTTTCTAACAACTCAGCATCATTGAACATAATGCTCTCTCATTTGGTAAACAAGTCAACATTACAAATGTTAATTTTAATTACAAATATTTTTTAAAAAATTTGTGTCAATTTATTATTTTCTTAAAATAATTATGTGATTTTGGGAAATTGATGACGAGCTTGTGTAGTTAAATAATAAATTGTTTTAACAAAAAATGCTCGTTACCATTACAATAATAAATTTATTTATATTGTTAGTAAAAGAAGTCAATTATTAACAAACAATTAGATGACTCGAGTTGAACCCTAATCTAATCTACAAGCTCTACTAAATTATGTTCAATGATGCAGAATTGAACTGAACTGTACCAAATACTTATGACACTTATCATAAGTCGAAAAACACTGTCTTTAAACTTGTTTCCTTTACTCTCCAAATGTACATGAATATAATGGACGGACATATATATATAGTTACTAATGTCGTAGTATCGATTTACTATAACCTATTTGTTTCACCATTCAGTGATGGTAGCTTCTATTTACTGTTGAATCTCATTGTCCTCTGACATAATTGTTTGTGCTTTCTACAAACGTTAGTATTTACAACTATTTCTTATTTCTGATTGTTTGTTCGTGTGAAAAGCTATTCAAATGGACATATCTTGGTGTCAAAAAACATGCACAGATTTTTATTTTTATTTTTTTGAAAAGGGGAGGGGAAGGTTTGGAGAACCCGCATGTATAGTTTTAAGATCGTGCAATTTATAGTTTGATATTATACCAGCTAAACATTAATTAATACTGATACGTCGGCCAGTATAAATTAATATCTTATAAGCATATACAATTAAGTAACATAAGGTATTTCATTAAAAATATATATAATTTCTATTTGATAGTTAGGGTTCACATACTCATCTTAGAAGTACACATACGGACTCTACCCTTCATAATTAATTCATGGATATACAAATATAGGGGATATAGTGCAATTGTAAATTTCGTGCGAGGAGATGCGAGGTGTATGATATGTATTTTTTTTTTTTTTGGATCAATTTAGGTCTTGTTCGGCAAAGTTAGCGCTTTAGGTAGTAGGTACCGGATTAGGTCACAGATAGTTATTTAGGTAGCTGATAGCATTTCTAATTTTACTATTAGCGGATAGTTGTTTAGAGTAGCGGTTGATATAAATATATTCGGTAAATTTAGCTTTTGGGTAAGCTAATTAATGTAATTGGCATAAAAAGATATCGATAGTTTCCAAATATTAAAATTCCCAAGGGATATTTTTTGGCCAAAAATATGAAACGTTACTTTTGAATGCCAAAAGTTATGGTCCTGTTTGGCAAAATTAGCGGTTCAAGTAGCAGATAGCAGTTCAGGTAGCGAATAGTTGTTTATGTAGCGGATAGCGTTTCTAATTTAGCTGTTAGCAGACAACTATTTAGATGAGCGGTTGAAACAAATGTGTTCGGTAAATTTAGCTGTTGAATTAGCTAATTAATATAAATTGACATAAAATAATTTGCAAAGATAAAATTTTCAAAGGATATTTTTTGTCCAAATAATATGAAACGCTACTTTTGAATGCCAAACGTTAATACTCTTAGCTTTTCAGAAACGCTACTTAAAACGCTAAACGTTAATTGAAATGCTTGTCAAAACACTATGTTACTGAATACTAAAACTTACTTGATTAGTGTATTGATTTGGTCAAAATGTGGAACGCTATCCAAAACGCTATTACCAAACACGCCCTAATGCTATTAACTTTTCAGAAACATTGCTTAAAACTCTAAATGGTACTTGGAATACTAGTCAAAATACTAAGTTATTAAACACTAAAAATTGACTGATTAGTATATTAATTTAGTCAAAAATCAAAATATTAAATGCTACTCAAAATGCTATTACCGAAGATAGCCTTAGAGCAAGGCCAGTGCTTTCCTCGCGAGGGAAAGAGCAACACGAGTGAGACAACTATTTGGTTCCAACGGGTGCCTAGCAGTCTGTGCCTCACGAGGAGGCTTGCGAAGGTGAGGAGGCTCCGGGGCTTTCACTTGGTTTTTTTTTCAATGTTTTTAGTTAGTTTTTCTTTTTTTTTAATTCTAAAAATAAAGTTGTGCATTATAGAGTGAGTCCGTGGGCATTATTTTATTCAGTAAGGCAAAGTAGTGAACCTTTCATTGGAGAAAGTGAGGATTGTGAGCAAAAAAAATTGAATCATAAACTGATATGGTAAGGATAGATCCCACTTAGTGAGCTAAAAAATTGACTCACTTGCCGATAATGCTCTTAGTTTCATCCCACTATGGATATTTTGTGCTCACCGTAAAGTGATTCATATGGTATAATGTTGTAAGGTTGTGATGGAGAACCAAGTAGTTATTTATTCATGGTAGTCACTATTTGCAAGTCACATTGAATTCGTCTCTAGAGGCACCATGCACGGTATATCTGGCAGACAATTGTGCTCCATTATGAACAGAATTTTTAGGATATTCTTGTTAGTGGATCTTTAATATCTCAAATGGTATTGCCCATCTTTTTCTTTTCCTAAATATAATACAAAGATTAACTTTATATTTATTTGGTATCTATGATCCCTTTCCCTCTATATTTAATTTGTCTTGGGTGATTGAATAAGTTAGTTTATATTTCTTTTTTTCCTCCACAGAGGAAAGAAAGAGTTCATTAGATAATTTACTATACAATATTTATAATGCATATTCAATTTAAACAATTATATTTTTGGATGTCAAAATAAAACCTCAACATTTAATATACTAATTTGAAACATGCTATTTTCTCCATCTTTACATGTTAGAGTATAAACCTATTCCTGGGTTTTCAACCATTGATAAAAATTCAAAGAAAAATGATAGTAGATGTTGTCCCACATTGATGAAATTAAAGGGCTTGAGCATGTACATAAGCTTGTGAGTTACTTCACCCATTGCTAATTGGTTTTGGAATGGAACCTCATTTGAGCTTGTGTGCATGACTCATTGTTGAAAACCCAAATGATATAAAAATTTAACATTATGCAATAAATGTTTACTAAAACAAATTGGAAATCTAATTTATAAATGTGTCACAATTTTTTAATGGCAATTAATATGCTAGTCTAGTGTAGTATTTTCCAAATATGTTCTTCCAACATAAAAGATTGAATTTAAAAAAAGTCAAAATCCATACGTTACCCATATACTAAGAGTCCTTCTAAATTTACAAAATCACACGTGAAAACAAAAAAATAATCAAACAATGACCTCTAACAATTACAAAGAGCAGTGAAGCACCACTTGCAAAACAAATATATTTTTGCTTGAGCAAAACTTTCCAGTGAGGATCTCCTTAGATTACTAGTCGAACATCGGGCTTCTATAGTAGAGGTGCAAGCAGCAAGCTCAACGATTGCTCATTGTCATTGCAAGTTTATGTGGGTTTTTATTTTTAAAATTTTTTTACCTTTCTGTCCATTTTTTCTAAAAACATTTGCATGGTTTTCTTTTTTAATTTTTTTTATGTTAGCCATAGTTTGGTTTGCAGTCAAATTTTGGTCACAAAAAATTATTCACTAAACACTAATCTCTTATTCACCAGAAATTAAGCTATTGTTCACTGAAGAATGTTTTATTGTACACTATCTACTGACGAATCAATTTAATTAAGTATAGGTTGTCGCTAATAACTCTATTCTACGCTAAGTATTATTCCATCACACTCAAAACACTGTTCTAGCATGCACTAAAATACTATTATTATATCATATACTAAAATAGTGTAACAACGAGATCTAAACACAAAGTGTTGCAATAAGATCCAAACTCTTGACCAACACAACACCACAACATTACTCCTGCCAACGCATCGGCTGTCACCATTTGTTATGTTTTCTAAACAGAAAATATATACGTTCTCGATCAGGCAAAATTTTGGTGCCTTCAGAAACACACGCTTAATTTTTGTTGGTGTGTACCGTACTGTTGTGCCTGAGGGTTTATAATATAATTTGCCTTAGACCTAACTTTTACAAAAGGGTGATGATATGTGGATTGTTGCAAGACACTTTTAAATGTCTTGTCTTAACTCAAATTAATGTGTTTTATAATTTAAAATCACCAAATTTTTAATAATTACAACTTATTATTAGTTGTAAACCTTTAATATTTGTCAGATTTGCCAACAAATAAAAAGTGACACCATAATCGGATCAACTCCATTTGCGAAGGCATATTATATGTGCAATTTTGTAAATGTGAAAAATTATGTATAAAAGGATAATTTTACACGATTTATTACTTTTGACATCCTTCTACAATTTAATCATACCATTTTTTTTCAATTTAATACGTAATAATATACATTTTAAATGAAAACAAGACACTTTTTAGGTGTCTTGCAGTAAGACATTTATCATTTTGCTTTAACAAAATAGGGATGCGTCAATCTCTCAATTGCAAAGACAACACCTAAAGACACTAGTAGTAGAAGTAAATAAAAAGAAAGGTTGCAAAGACAAAATTATCGATTGCTAAAAATTAATGCAATTAATAATTAATAATTATGGCATAGAAATATTTTGTACACAAATAAACAAAGCAGTACCATTTAAAAATATCGAAATTGTTACATTGGATTTGCTATAAAATTTACATCTAAGGGTGTGATTTTTCATAATAAAACTCATGGTGTAATTTAAAACCCTTATCAATATTACAGAATATTTTTGAAAAAGAAATTAAATTACTTTATTAATTAGTATTAAGAATCCATGCAATGCATGAGATTTATATATGTAACTTTTTTTTATTTTAAAACGTGACTTTTTCTCTCTAATTGAGAAATTTGATGATCCTCATTATAATATAACAAAGATATTAGCATTTGATAAAATATAAACCATACATTTAATATCATAAGTTGTAGCTGTCATAAATTAATGGCTATAATCATTGTTGAAAATATTAATTTTACAAGATTTGAAATTAGGATTACACATAACTATAAAAATTAAAGTTTATTAATAGCTTTTGTATTATTAGTTGTTGTCAAATTTATGGTAATATTAGAAATCGAAATATATTATTAGGTATACTGCATTTTTTAAAATTAAAGAGACAAAAATAACAATATTGAACGTACTAATAAAGGAATCTAAAGACTGTTGTTTTATTAAGCTTGCAACCTGTGACATCAGGATAATATTTTTCTTAGATTCCTTTTTTTAGCCGGCAATGTCATGTTGATTCACGTGGCTGTGGATTACGAAACATGGCTATCTTTTTTGAATGATTGCCCTCTTCTAAATTTTAATGCAAATTTTTAATTAGTAACTAAAAGTGTTTTTCTAGCCTTGTTCTGCAGAGAATGGCATCATATGATCTTATCACGCAATATTCTTCATTTTTTGTTGGGGGTGTGATCAGCTAATTGTAATAAATTTATCTTAGATTATACAATTACATTGTTCGTTTATCAGCATTTCACTTTCTAGCTTGCGGATGCTGAAATTAGTTATGGACAGCCTTGGTAAAAATTGGTCCGATCTGAAAATTCAACATGAATCCGTCCGGAAATTTTGAATTTTGAACACGATTTACTCGACCTAAACCCGAAATTAACCAAATCTGAAAAATCCGCAAATTAACAAGTCAAACCTGACCCGAACAGCGTCATACACAACTTATAAATGCGAAAATCTTTAACATGGTATGAAATAAGTATCCAATCTTAAGAAAATCAATTTAGAATAAGACAAATATTAAAAACGTGAAAGTTGTACGGTTATATCTCCAACGAAATGAATATGTCTCATCATATTTTAAATAATGTTACTTTGTAATAATCTAACATTTTGATATTATGATTAAAAGATACTTGTAATATATTGTGTTTTTCCAATATCCATTCATTTGTTTTCTATTATAATTGGTTTCAAACTACGATGATGGGTAATAGGACACTCGTGTTCGTGTTAGAAACGATTCCCCAACAAAGTGTACCTAATCAAGTAATGGTAAGTTAGTTAACGAAAGTATTGGATTATTAAATAACTTACCAGCAGGTCAAACCGTTCCAACTCGTTAGCATACTTTAAATACGCTGGCGCATGAGTAATCCCACCGATTATTAACCTCATTTTAATTCACGGGCCGACTCACTGGGCTCAATTATATGGCCACTCATACATAACGCACATATATCATAATGAAAAGTTTGGATATCTTAAGTATTCTTTTAAGAAATTAAAATGACAATGTTTTTCTATTAAATACGAACAATTCTTACTTTTGAATATGTCAAGTCTTCGATTTTGTGCAAAAGGAAATGACCCACAAAAAAACGCTCTAAATCCGTTAGGTCAACCCGAAACCTTTATAATAAAAATATGACCGCCTGTAATTTACCAGGCCCTGAAATACACTCGATCCTTATTTTACTCGAATCCGAATATACCTGATCCGTATTTAACCCGCCCATCCAAACTCACAAGTCTAGCTATGAGGCACAACTCTAACTGTCAGACTGAACCGTTTTTATTACCTTTTTAATTATTAGATGTTTTGGCATTAGATATCTACTGCAGAGATTCATGTAGAGACCGTGATTTTAGTGGCTTAAAGAAAATTTTCTTTTATAGGCGAGATATCTAAAGAGTGGTATACACACACACACACACACACACACACACACACACACACACACACACACACACATATATATATATATATATATATA
>JACYFF010031958.1:11297821-11321900 GCA_017589665.1 Selenicereus undatus | reverse complement strand
TTATTATTATTATTATTATTATTATTATTATTATTATTATTATTATTGTTATTATTATTGTTGTTGTTGTTGTTGTTGTTGTTGTTGTTGTTGTTGTTGTTTTATTTTTTTCAAATTGGCCCTTAGATAATTAGGCTAGTTTTTATTCAACGGCATTCAAATATTCATTAGCACTTGCATGGGTTATTTAGAAGCATAACAAGATCCATTTTTGAAGTCACATCGTCGTTTCAACCTGCGATGCACAAATATGTATACATATACACAAAAATGCTAAATTGAAATGCGGTGCCCAACTTGATTAATTTTTGATTAGGATAATTTAAGGTAATTAGCATGAATCTTAGGTTCGGGCCATTACATCATCGATAGAGTTGAAGGTGTAGTGACAGTGAACATGACGGACCATAATTTATCAGTAAGAGACGAGAGAGAATTGTGGGGGTGGGGTTGGTTGGGCGGGGTGAGGGTCTGGGAAGGGAGTGGGGTATGATAATGTGACCGTATTTGCTTCTTAGAATTATATTTAAATGGTTAGGATTTGATGCTCTCATTTCTCATTTTAACTCTTTGTTCTTATTTAATTATATATATATATATATATATATATATATATATATATATATTAAGTACGACACCCATTGACCCTTTATCTCAGAAGAGTCTAGTGGACCAATAAAATTAAGGATAAAGTCCAAACCGAAAGCCCTTAATCAATGTTCTCTACCTCTTACTCCCACAAAGAAGAAGAAAAGTAAGGCTCCCACAATCAAATTGAGGATGCACTAAGACGCAGGCGGAGGAGGTACAAGTGGGCATATGCCCCTTTCATGTACCCTGTGCTAGATTGGTAGTTCTATAAAATGCCTAGAATGGCTCTTAATTTTGGTGTTGTCTAATCGGTTTTTCTTTTTCTTTGATTAGGTCTAATTATTTTGTCTTATTACAATACATAGTACAGGGGAAAAGAAAGGTCTCAAAAAGTCAAAATCCAATGAAAATTAATTTGCAATAGTAATAAATGCATGAATTGAAGCTTAAGTGTTTTGATGTCGATGACATTGGATTAGATGCAGATCATAATAATAAATCCTACTCAATTCCTTCTTTCTTCCGCTTCTTTTTCTTTTCTTAAAAAAAACACTTTAACAAAGTTTTTGGATTCGTATAAGTCATCCTTTAACCAAACCTAGCTCACAAGGAAAGATTGCAAAGGGATCAAAGTAGCACTGATTACTATAAACAAAATGAACAAATTAGTTTAGTGTATGCAAAACATATAAAGTATTGTTAGGAATTAGAGCAAACTAATAGTGGAAGCGTTAGGATGAACAATGATATTCAAAAGTAAACAACGATAACAAGAACAATAAAGAACACAGATTTACGTACAAACCCAATGTGGAAAAAATCACGGACAGCGACGAGCACACACAATCCACTATGAGGGAGTGAGTACAATGCGATTGCAATCACAACGAGTGATTCGATCAAGCAAACAGATTACAATCTCTTTTATAATCTCTCTCAAAAACACCCTCAACCTCTTTCACAAATCTAAGATAGTGGAAACAGAATACTCCATAAGTATTTCTTACTGGTATGGGATTCAGTGATGATTATTAGAGCCTAGGCAAGACCCTTTATATAAGGTTTAGATGTATAAGGATGCAAAAAAACCTTAGGAGCAACCCTAGCCATCAAGACGACGAAACCCTAGCCATCACGGTCCATAACCCAAAGTCGTTGAAGCCCGTGGTGGATCCACGAAGCTAATTTTGGGCCATTAAACCGAACAATCTCCACCTTGGACCAAAACCACTAACACCAACTCTCCCACACCATCATAGTACTCCGAAGGGTAATGCCCCGTAGGGTATTTAAGCGATCCGAACGCCGGTTGAGTTCAAGTGATACTTGAACTTAGTTATGAGAGATGACTTGTATGAGCCCTTCGTCATATAATCCGTCGTAGTAGATGCCTGCAAGACATAGAGGCTTCCTTCCCTCAAACCCTTCAACAGAATCCTACTGCCCTTCGAAACCTTTAGAACTTCACCTTTCGCTAAATATTTACACCCCTTGGATTCAAGAGTGCCTAAAGAGATGAGGTTACGCTTCAAGTCAGGAACGTGATGAACATTCGATAAAGTCTTGACAACACCATCATGGGTCTTGATTTTAACAATACCGATTCCAGTTACATTACATTGGGCATTATTGCCCATGTGAACAACAATTGAGTCAACTGGATCATATGTTGAAAACAAATCCTTATGAGGACACATATAATAGGTACACCCAGAATCAAAAATCTAATCAGAATCGCTTCCTCTTTCAGTAGAGGTAGCAAACAAAACGTCACCATCAGAACCAAATTCAGCAAATGAAGCTCCAGCAGGCTTATGAGAATTATCTTATTCTTTCTCCCTCTTGTTTTGCAGTTGCCAATAGTTAGCAACAATATAACCCAATTTACTACAGTAATTGCAGGTCTTACCAGCGTGAGGATTTCTAGGCTTACAACGATTCTTACTCCTATTACCGTTCCCCTTTTCAGTTGTTTTACCCCTTACTACTTATCCCTTAGCAGAATCGACATGAATGTCTAGATCAAACTTCTCCTTAGACAACAGGTTTGACTTAACATCCTCAAATGATATAGTATCAAAATTACTATATAGCATGATCTCCTTAAAGTGTTTATATGAAGAGGGTAGAGATACAACTAACAAAATAGCCTTATCCTCATCCTCAATTTTCACATCTAAACTTTCAAGGTCAACTACAATCGAATTGAAATCATTTAGATGTTTTTAAACAGGAGTACCTTCAACCATTCTGAAAGTGTATAACCTTTACTTCAATCGGATCTTATTAGCGAGAATCTTCGTCATGTAGAGTTCCTCCAGCCGAACCCAAAGACCCACTGTAGTTGTCTTATGAAAAACCTCTCGCAAGATATGTGGTGTCAAGCACAACTGTATGGCAGAAAGTGCCTTAAGCTCCAGTTCCTCCCATTTGTCGTCCGTCAAAGAACCACGCTTCTTCTTTTGCTGCTCTACCTATTGTTCATCTGTCACCGTACTGAGCTTCGTATAAGGTCCTGAAAGAACCTTCCATAACCCATGCTGGATGAGATCTGTTCTCATCTGCACCTTACAGAGATTAAAACTAATCTCCCCGTCAAACTTCTGAATATCAACCTTCATAATTGAAGACATCCTAAACCAAGGATCTGATACCACTTTTTATGAATTAGAGCAAACTAATAGCAGAAGCGTTAGGATGAACAATGATATTCAAAAGTAAACAACGATAACAAGAACAATAAATAACACAGATTTAAGTGGAAACCCAATATAGGAAAAACCACAGACGGCGACGAGCACAAACAATCCACTATGAGGGAGTGAGTACAATGTGATCACAATCACAACGAGTGATTCAATTAAGCAACCAGATTACAATCTCTCTTATAACCACTCTCAAAGACACTCTCAGGCTCTCTCACAAATCTAAGATAATGAAAACAGAATACTCTATAAGTATTTCTTACTGGTATGGGATTCATGGATGATTATTAGAGCTTAGGCAAAGCCCGTTATATAGGGTTTAGAGGTATAAGGATGCAAAAAATTCTAGGAGCAACCCTAGCTGTCAAGATGACGAAACCCTAGCCGCTACGGTTCGCAGCCCAAACTCCTTGAAGTATGTGGTGGATCTGCGGAGTTGATTTTGGGCCATTAAACCCAACAAGTATAAACTAACCCAACCGACTCAACTCAAATCATATTTGGGAGTACATTTTATGACACATTTTAGCATGTATGTTCCTTCATGCACCTTGTAATTGAAATGTGAATGTTAGAAATTAGGTTGTTGAAATGATTTGATGAGCTCAGCAATTATTAATTGGAGAAACTTTCTTAACATATCAATAGTAGTTAAAAGGACAAGTTGGATTATACATTGTAATATGATCAATATAAAGGGTTTAGTATAAGAGAAAGAGATGAACAATAAAAGTAGATACAATGCTTGGCAGTGTTTCTTAGGTAAAATGTAGGGAATTAATTTATCAAAAGACGAAAATGAATCAGACCAAAATTGACCCATTAGTAAATTGAATTGGGTTTAGATATACTTAACTTATTTTAAAAAGTAGATTAAGTTTAACTTATATGAAATTAATTTTTTAAATTAGGTATGATGATGTTCAAAAATGACTTCCATATTTTTAATGAAGCTTGTTCCTTTTTCAGCATAAATTGTATTGTAAGAGAAATAACAAAGAATGGTAAGGATTATTCTCTATTACATTCCTTCATCTTGATAAAAGGCTTTCTAACATAGATAAGGGGAGTACTACTGGCTCCCTTAATTTCCTCATTACTCTTCTTCTAAAGAAGTTCTAACTTTGGTTTTGTTATCCTGCAATTTGAGATATACAGGGAAAGTAATTTAGATTTTGTTGTTAACTCTTGCTTACTCCTATGTTAATTATGTATGCGAATAAGACTTCATGATTATCTTCCTAATTTTCTCAATCATTTAGATCCTAACAATTAACATCACTAGTTTGCCATGACCTTTTTTTTTTGTTGATGACATGAACATATACAATCTTTAAATTTCACTTTTACCCAAACATAGATGAACATTGTTAGAAGTTGATAACATTGCACAGTACAGAAGACACTTTTTACTCTGCTCCCTTGGCTGTGGAGCTCTCTCTACCCTCATTAGGGTTTTTCCCGTAAATCTGGATCTTGATCTATTTTCCACGATTTCTGTTTTTTTTCACTGATAAAGTCTTTCTGAATTGCAATGGCGAATGTGGAGTTGTTGCTATGAGTGATGTTGATCAATTGGTTATTCTAGCTCAAAGATTATGGGGTGATCGAGAACAATGTTTAGAACTTGATGTTGATGAAGGAATTGAGCTAGCTCTCAATGAAGTCACTCTAGTGGGACGAGTTTTAGTTGACAGAACAGTTAACAAAAATTCATGAGAAGCATACTACAAAGGGCATGGAACCCTATAATAGGGGTAACCATCTCCAGCCTTGAGAAAACACTTTCATGTGTAAACTCAATGCAACGGAAGATATTAGGAGGGTTTTGAATGGGTGCCGATGGGATATCATATGATATTAAAGAAGTGGTTTTTTGACACCACACTCAAAGATATTGACTTCACTTCTTCTCCCCTTCAGATTAGGGTTTGTGGGGTCCTCTTAACCATGCATTGTAATAAGAATCGTGTAAAAATTGGCAATATGGTTGAGTAGTTCATGGAGGTGAACCTGTATGATGATAGAGGGGTGTATGTGAGTATTAGGATAGAGATAGATGTTACCAAGCCCCTACATCCGGGTGTTCCCCTAAAGACTAAGAGAGGTGAGCATTGGTTGGACATAAAATATGAACGTCTTCCACACCGATGCTTTACTTTGCAGGATATGTGTAGCTCAAGAAAAACAAGAAGACTTTTTTGGCCCCTAGATACAAGCATAAATGAAGCAAATGAGCCCCATGTTCTTGGAAATTAAGGACAAACTAAATAGAGATTATATAATGAGAACACAAAGATTACCTTCGCAGGATATTTCAAAAAATATCCCCTCGATATGGCTAGGTAACTCAACATTCTCTATATGGGTTGTGTCACCAAGACTGTCAATAGATATGAAAGGGCATATCATGTTGTGAAGCCACAGATGATTGCACCTACTGGATTAATGGCAGAACAAAGGGGTGGGAGCACTACGGCGCCCTTTCGTGTACGAGGAGGTGGGATGGGGTAGGATAAACGCTGCAAAATGAGGTGGTGGAAGAGTATTAAATGATGGAAGCACAAAGAGGACCAAAGAGTTAGGGGTTGAGGAGTTAGCTAATTTTGCTTTGGAGCTAGTTGCAGATGACCTAATTTTTAATGTATGTCAACAACCAAAGGGTCATTGAAAATCTATTAAAGTCAAAAGCGAGAGACACGACTCTATGAGTCTTGAACATGATAAGGGGAAGGTGGGACCTGGCATGGACGAAGCCTACCTAGGACAATGAAGATTTTTTTTTGGAACTCCCTGATAGTTGTTAGTCTCTAGGACCAGTGCTGGAGGGGGCGCCCCAATATTATTTTTCTCACGGAAACAATGTTGGCTGATCATGACCTTATGAGAATTTGAAACAATTGTGGTTTTAATAATGGGATTTGTGTGAGTAGTAGAGGACATTGAGGAGGTATGGGGTTTTGGTGGGATAATAGTTATGTTAATATATTGTCCTATGATGACCATCCTTTTCGAATAGAGAGGTCTAATAACAATGTCCCATGTGGTGTGCGGTTGGTATATATGGATTGCCAGAAACTGAGTAGAAATGCGAGACTTGACAACTCATGAAAAACGTGGGACAGAGAACGCCTTTGCCCCTTCTTATGTTTGGTGATTTCAACAAAATCCTTTTTGAGGTGGAAAAGGATGACGACATACCTAGGAGTGAGAGGAGGTTGGATGAGTTTAGGGAAGCAATGGATTCTAAAAGATCTTGGTGCACATAACAATTTTTCCACATGGCAAAAGGGAACAAAGGAAGGGAGTATCATCAGAGAAAGGTTAGATCATTTTTTTGGCGAGAAGGACTAGTGCAACATCTTTCCAAATTCAAGGGTGTTCTACTTCCCACGATACCATTCAGACCATTATGCTATTATGCTTGATTCAAAGAAGGCATTGTGGCAAGATGTCAAGGAAGTATCTTTCAAATTTGAATCATTTGGGCTTTCTAAAAAGGAATGTTGTGATCTTGTGATGGAGGCATGGGAGGGGATGTGTGGCGAAGGGATTCTTAGTAAGCTAGCAAAGTATGCAGAGAAGCTGCAGGTATAGGATAAGAGGGAGTTTGGCAATGTGAGATGGGATATTAGGTTAATGGAAAAGCAACTCAAGGATGCTCAAAGATTGCTACCTTTGGTCAATATTTGTTAAACCAGAAAATATGTTTTTTTTATACCCTTTATTATCTAATATTTGCTTGAAATAAATTATTAAATTAGGATTTTAATATATGTTTGTTTATTTTGTAGGAATTGGAAGAAAACATGAGAAAGAAATAAACGATGAGCTCAAATAAGGAATTTGGCCAAAAGAGAGAAGAAAAAGAAGAGGTTAGATAGGAGCCTAAGTCGCGAGCCCAATCTGCCAAGCCAAATCTGTCCCTTACGCCTCTCATTTAGCCTAGTCACGTGCCATCTGCCCCTCCCCCTTATCTTCTTCTTCTTTTTCTTCTTCATTCCTCGTTTTCCAGCCTAGAGAAACCCGTTAGTCAGGGTGCCTCTTTTCTTTCTCTTTACACCCGTAAACACCCCCTTCCCCTAAAGCTATGTCCCTTTTTCTTTTTCCTCCTTCAATCATTGACATTCAACGCCCTAATGTCATTAATAACCATTTCTGATCCACTCCGTCATCATCACCATTGAAGAGACGATGGTTACAAGGGCCTTCATTCGAGCATTTATGGTGGCAATGAAGATTCAATTTTGGAGGGTAAGAGGTTATAATTGGAGCAGAGACAACCAACAAAGGGGGAATGGGAGACTTAGTTTGAGAATACCCACCTCGTCTTTCGTCTATTCAATTTCTTGTTTTCAGATTTAGTTGTAGGCAAACAAAGCAATGTAATTTGATTTCGGGTTGTTTAATTCGAGTTGAAATTTACAACACTTCGGTTCCGGTTCCTTGAGTTTTCAAATATGTTTTTCTTCATTTTGCTCTGATTCGATTTTTTGTTCTGTTTTTTTGTTGTTGCAAGTTTCAGACTTAAATTTCGGGTTTCTGAAATTGTAATCACCCTTAACAATCGTTAGTTCAATTGAGGGAAGAGTTTTGATTGACTTTCTGGTAAGGATTCTCTGAGGCTTGACTGTGGATTCTCGGCTCTGAGCTCTATTTTCATGCAATTTGCTCTTTGCGTTGCTGTCTGTTTCGATGATAATATAATTCAGTCAAGTTGCCTGGCTAAACAAACAATCATGACAATGTTTTGGTGGGGTGAAAGTATTTGCAATTTGGTGCTTCTTACTTTGGCTAGATTATTTACCAGTCAAGGAATGGTTCACAATTTCATGAATTTATCTTGTTTATTTGGCCTATCAATTTGTGAAATAACTTGACCTTGGTGTTGGTTAATTTTAGCATCTAATTGTAGTTTAGTTTAGAATTTTTAGTAGTCTAATTTCACAATCATCCCTGATGACGATATCAGTAAATATTACAGCAATAAACTGTATACTTGCGGAAATCACAATAAGTTTTTGGTGTCGTTGCTGGGGACAAGTTGTGAAATTAGGTTACGTTGAGTCGTAGTATACTAATTTGAGTCGTTTGAGTCGATTTTTGCATGTTTGTTGTTTCGATTTTGTGTGTATTCATTTAGTTTCATTGTTTTAGTTTCGTTTGAGATTTCTTTTGTTTTTTTATTTTCGATTAGAGTTTTTGCTTTGGTCCGTTTAATTTTGATTCTAGTTATTATTTTTTGCTGAGGAAAAAAGAAGAGAGCTAACAGTTTGGATATTGTACAGGAAACAGACACAGAAGGAACAGAAAAAATCAGGCAAAAAATGCTCTTATTTTGTGTTTATGTTTATTTTCTATTTTATGTGTTAGGTTACTATTTGATTCTTGACTCTTTTTGCGATTTCTTTTCTTTTGGTAATAAGGTTTTATTTTTGTTAGTTTATTTTGTGAGTTTAACTTAATTATTTAATTCTCTAGTTTTTGTTTTCGTCATTAGTTTCTAATTAGTGTCCTAGAGACATTTTATTCACCTAAAAAAACTTTTTTAAAAAAAGAAAAAAAATTTGAAAATCATAAAAACAAAAAAAAATTCTTCAAATTGAAAAAAAATCAAGTATGCCAGTTTTTAATTTCCCACAATTAGAGCATGAGCCTTTTTGGAGCTATTTATCGAGACTTAATACTTATCGTGCTTAATTGAGTCAACATTTTCAAAAATGAGAAATTTGTGAGGTCATTGCTATGGGTGTGAATTCTGAATCTAGAGGTTACGTAGAGTCTATGTGCCCTAGAGGGTTATTAGAAGTATTATCTAAAATTCAAGATGAAGTTTAGGATTTCTTTGAAAAATTAGCTTGGAACACCTATGCATTCGAACAAGCTAGAAAGAATTTTGAATGCCCAGCACATAGTGAGTATGATTTTTCAAGCTAATCCGTACCACAAAGATCACTTTAGGAACTCATATGACTCGTTTTACTCTTGTGCATCTACTGCTTTCTGTGATTCCTGCGAGTCTGCTAATCATGATACTTGTAATTGCCTATATCGTGATTATGTTGATGCTACCTGTGTAAGTGTGGAAAGGAAGATAAATGAATTGATTTATAAAATATTAGAGACTATGAAAAAAAGGATTGCTAAATACTCTCACTGTTTCGGTCAAAGTAGGGAGGATATTAATTTGCATGAGCTTGACTCTAGTTTTGGATCTCCTAAACCAGAAGTTAGTCTCTATGATGATTTGGAGCCCTCTTATCTTGTTAGGCCTAACTTGAATGAAAACATGCCTTTGCCTAGCTCAGAACAGGAGTATGACCTTCCAATGTCTCTATCACCTGACCTTGCATCCCACATTAGCTCACATAAAGATGTCATTTGAGGATGTCCTAGTTTCCTCCGACCCACCCCCAACTTTGAATGAATTTTGTGAGTTTCAGGTGGGTGAAGACCTTTAGAGACCTAGGGAGTTCGATATTAGCATCATGAATGAAGTTGAGCCTCATGATTCAGATAAATCGGACGATATTTCATAGGATCATATGATGAGGGAGTTGATCCCACTGATGTGGAATTTGATGATGATATTCTTATTATGGAATATGAATCTTTTTCATATGGGTTTGATGTCAATGTGAGTTTGGATGTAGATTTATGTGTTGAGTATGAATCTTTTTCTTTTGACCCCATCCAAACTGACCTCCTTTTTGAATCTTGCAAGTCTAAATTAGTTGAGTTTGATAATCTTGTTACTAAGAATTTTGCTTTAGACCAGATTCTTGTGCATATTGAATTTAACAGACTTATGGACTTTGCACCCACTATTTTGCTTAGGCCGCTTATTCATGATGATATACTTTCAAGGCAAATGAACCACCTACTAGCTAACTTTAAATACGCTTGCCTGTTTGATGTTTTTGCCCAACTTACGTAAAGTGCTATCTAGCAAGCTTGACAAACTGCTGAGGGAGAAGGAGTCGATGTCATATTTGAGGGTCATGGTGAATCAATCCAGAGATACGGACCAGAACTTAGCATACTTCAACCATAAAACCAGCTCAAGAAGACAATGCCACCACATTCATAGGCGGGCAAATGAGGAAGAGGGGTGGAAAAGTGCACCTAAAGACATTAAACGTATCATTACATCATATAGGAGTCTCTTTAACTTCAGTAACCCCTAAAATTCTGCTGAAGTGATGAGTGGTATTGAAACATGGGTGGATGCCCGGGTGAATACAGAGCTCGAACGAGTGCCTAGCGATGGTGAAATTTGAAGAAATCTTTTTGATATGCACCAAACAAGGGCACCTGGTACTAGTGGCTTCCATGCATTATTCCACAAAAGTTTTGGGAGATAATTCAAGTTGATGTGTGCAATTTGCTAAAAAGGGTATGAAGAGTGTTGGACTTAGAGGGGTGTAATGTTACTAATATCATACTTATTCCAAAGGCCAAGATCTGAAATGAGTCTCACAATACATGCATATATCTCTCTTTGTAACATGTTATATAAAGTCTTGTCGAAAACTATGGTGAATTGACTGTTAGTTCTTATTCCAAAGCTAGTCTCTGAGACTAAAAGAGGTTTTGTTCTTAGACGCCTAATTACTAATAATATCCTTGTTCTATTTGAAATATTTCAACATTTGAAGCGAAAGACTAAAGGCAAGAAAGGGGGGGTGATATAAGACTAGATTGAGTAAAACATATGATCTGCTGGAATGGCCTTTCTGTTGGGTGTTATGCATAGGATGGGGTTTGGAACTAGATGGATTGATCTCATTCGAATGTGCACCTCATTAGTATCTTTTGATTTTCTTAGAAGGCAACGAGGTTTCACTAAACCTAAGAGGGGACTTTGGCAGGGGGATCTTATTTGCCCCTACCTTTTCTTTTATGTGCGGAGGTGTTCTCTACACTGCTAACCTCAGTCAAAGCTCATGTAAAGACCCATGGTCTTGCAGTGTGCAGAGGTGCCCCTACAGTACACATATTTTTCGGTTGATGACAATATTCTTTTTATTAATGCTAATTTGCGGGAGCGCTCGGTTGTAGATGATATAATCAGCCAGTATGAGAGAGCATCAGACCATAGAGTAAATTTTAACAAGTCAAGTATTGTTTTCAATAAAAATATGAATTGAAATTCTAGGATGCAGAGGTTCTTATTTCTTAATGTTTTGTGCATGGTTGAGGTCAGTCGGCATAAGAATTACTTATGGTTACCAACTACCACAGGAAAATCAAACAAGGTGGTTTTTTCCAATATTAAGAAGTGAATTTGGAAGAAATTACAGGGTTGGAAAGAGGAGATTTTGAAAGCAGTCACTCAAGCGATACCAACTTATGTGATGAGTATCTTTAAGACTCCCTAATGGCTTACTTGATGAGATTCACTCCTTGATTGCCTGTTTTTGTGAAAAATATCCACAAATGATAGGGGGATGCACGAGAAAGCATGGTAGACTTTATGCTTGCCAAAGCATATGGTAGGGTTCCAAAGACTTGAAGAGTTTTAATGTGGCCTTGCTAGCAAAATAAACATGGGCGCTTCTCATGGGAGGTGAGACCTTGCTGCATCGAGTTTTTTTGAGCCAAGTATTACCCACAAAAAGCAGTGTTGAATGCTAAGAGAGGGAGGGACCTAAGTTTCACCTAGCAGTCCCTGTGGGGGACCAAGTCCCTATTGACAAAAGGTCTGAGGTAGAGGGTTGGTAACAGTAAAGGCATAAGTGTATGGGTTGATCCTTTGATGCCTCTTTCTCGGAATCCATGGTACCTGGGCATTAGGTAATCTTAAACCAAATTTGATGGTTGTGGACCTAATATTGATGAGCAAACAAATTCTTGGAACGTGGATCTCATATGAAGAACCATAATGGAGGAAGATGCCAAGCTTATTCTTTATCTACCCATTAGCTCTTGACGGGGACATGATTCGCATTATTGGTGGCCATGTAAAGATGGAAACTTTATGGTAAAGTCTTACTGGTTTGGCAAGTTGGGTCATATTACTAATTGGTTCCAGAGGGCTAGCATGAAAGAATGGCATTGGTGGTGAAGGGTATGAGGTACTGGCGCCATGTTAAAGCTCAAGCACTTCTTATCGAGAGCGTCATGGAAGATTTAAGGAGTGAATGCAGAGTTGATGTAGAGACATATTAAACAGGGGGATCAATGCCCTTTTTACATGACAAAGAAGGTTTTCCATGCTTTGTTTGATTGTGCACGAGTTAGGCAGCCTTGGGCAAGTGTTTAACTCTTTGATGTTATGATGGAAGCCCAAAGAACACCTATAAGAGGACGCCTATCCTAGATTTTTGAATGAATGAACAACAGGAAATTCATGAGGTTTTAGCAGTTGCTTTGGAAATGTGGGCGGCTTGCCAGCAAAGTGGTCTTCCAAGGGGGTAGTCCATAGCATAAGGTAATGGCCCAGAGCTATATATGGATGATCATTGAGACTTTTGAGTATATGTGCAAGGGAGGGGGAAGTACATGCCCAGTTGACACTATCTTTTTCACTACTGAAAAATCAACTTTTTTCGACGGATATTCCGACGGAAAAAGCAACATTTTCCGCTGGAAAATGGCTTTTCCGATGGAAATTCCGGCCGACTACGTTCGTTGGAATAAGGGGTTCGGGAAGGGGTTCCGACGAAAATAACTAGTCCGTCGGACTGGTCCCCAACGGAATTGGGGCAACTGACAGACTCATCTGTCGGATGCAAAAAAAAATTCGCAAAAAAATTCAAAATTTTTTTTCCCGGATTCTGTCGGAAATTCAGTCGGAACCCGTCGGATTCCGTAGACAATTCCGTCAGAACCCATCGGCTATTCCGTTGGAATTTTTAGATTTTATTTAAAAAAATAAAAAATATAGTACTGAACAACAAAAATATTTTTCAATGTATGTAATACTGAATAAATTCTCATCATTTACATTAAATTGATATTAGGATTAAATTATGCTTCATTAATTAAAAATTATATTCTTTAACAACAAAGTACAAAATTGAGAGTAAATTATCATTCTAACAAACTAACATCAATGTAACAAACTAACTATATAAACTATTAATTTGCATAGTTACATGCAAAGCAATTACACAAATTATTAAATTCAACGTATATATTTAATTAACAACAAATTTATACAAATTACACAAAAGAAAACCTTATCACAAAGTCGATGACGAATAACAACGAGAGGAGGTGATGGCGACAACCGGCGGTGGGGCGATGGCAAGCAGCGGTGCTCCCTCTCTCTCTCTATCTCTCTCTATTTTACGAAATGGGCAACGAAACAATGAAGCGAAGTGCGAGTTTTATAGGAGAATGTCCGACGAAATTCCGACGGATTTTTCCGTTGGAATATTCAAAAATTTTGAATTTTCCCTCCAATTAATTCGGGCAATTTCAAATTTTTTGCCCCGACGGAATATTCCGTCGGAAACTTCAAAAAAAAATTTGATTTTGAATTTTGAAATTCGTCTCAGTTCCTGTCAAAAAGGACTGGTGGGCCGACAAAATTTCCGATGGATTTCCAACGGAATCCGACGGTTCTGCCGGAAATTCCGACAGAAATGTGGTCCGTCGGACAGTCCGTCTTCCCTTTTTGCTTTTCCATCCTTCTGTCAGCGTGTCTGACGGCCTCAATTTCCAGCGCCATTTTCCGTTGGAAAATGCTGATTTTTTAGTAGTGTTTGTCAGCATGGGGGTTATGTAAGAGCCCAGCCTAAATTATTTGATTATGTTTATTTATTTAATTAGCTAATGTTCATGATTTTTTTTCTAATATTTATTTATCACATTTATTCACCTCGATGGGGAAAATTTTATTTGGGCTCTCACTTGGCAATTCGAATTTTATTTGTTTATTTAATTGATTAACAAAAACTTTGGAAAGGCTGATAATAGGCCATAATAAATTTAATCTAAGTAATTTATTTTCTTTCCTATAACATTACAAAGATTTAATTTTGAGTTTCGTAAAAATATTATCATTACGAAGCGTTTTTTTCTTGAACTCATCTTATTTTGACCATTTTGAAGTCCAACAAGTTTGCTTATTAATCTAACTAATTACCATGATTAAACTTAACTATGGTTAGCCTAAAAAAGTTACCTTTCTAGTTAAAAACTCAGCCAAGATTTGGATTAGTAAAAAAATCACAACTCAACCACAAGAACTCCATTTTCTCTCTCCTCTTTCTCTCCCCTATGGCAGCAGCAGCAACAACCACTGTTTGGCTGTTTTCCGGCCAGTTTCGGTGATCTCCGACCCCCCCGATATCCTTATACCCCTAGCCACCATCCTCCATAATCAAAACCACTAAACATCACCTCCATCTCTACTTATCTTCAAGCAAAGTGAGTAATCTTGAAACTTGATTTTGTTGGTTTTGCCTTTTACTTTAGTTTTGATTCTTATTTTGATGTTTATGATCTTTGATCATGATGTTTTGATAAGAAATAAGAGTTATTTTGGTGTTGATCATGGTGGAGTTGAGGTTGGATTGTGCTAGGGTTAGGGTTAATCCTTAATCATATAAGCTTGATGATAAAGTGTTGGATTTTGATTGTTTTATCTGTGATTTTGTCGTCTTCTAACCTATCGGTGTTTATGATGATTTTTTTGATGATTTGAAATGAGTTGGCGTGAGTCCAAGTTGACCATAAACTAGGGTTTTGGAAAATAATGTATGGTTTTCATTAAACTAGCTTTAAGCTTGGGTTATGTGTGTATTTGATTGTAAAGTGAGCCTTACTGGATATGATTATGAAGTAAATTTGAGTGTGACGATTTTGTATAATATTGGGATGGACCAAATCTTGTTTGCATGCTTTTAAAGAATGGTTTAAGTTGAAGATTTATGTAAAAAGAGAGGGAAAAGCTAAAATTGTGAGGGCTGAAAATTTCAAGAAAATAGGACTGATTTCATGATTAAACTGGTAATGATTGGTCCATTGGAAAATTATGATTTTTGGTGGGTACATATTTCAGTGTGTTATCTTTGAAATGCCTTTTGAATCGCCTTAATCCGAGGTCTGTGGAAAAAGTTATGGTCGTTTTACCAAAATTATGCAGAATGGACCAAAACTGACATGTTTGTGTTCTAGCCTCGTTTTGGGAATTCTATTGTGGGAATCAAGTTTGGTGTTCCAAATGAAAGATTTTCGAGACTTCCTAAGATTTCTATATTGGGTTGAGTCTCAATCGGAGGTCAGATGACTAAGTTTCGAGTCATTCTTTCTAAGCCCTTGTTATGCTCTTACTTTTCTTTTACTAAATTATCAGCAATAAAATAAATATTTTTTGCTAACCGTATGTTCCTACAACGATAATTTTGTATAGAATCAGTTCCTAATGTATTATTCCTTTCACTGTTGTCCATAATATTATTCAGTGAGCTTACATTTAAAAATTCTAGGTACGTTCATTGTCTGTATCTTTAGAAATCAGCACGTATTTATCAAAATTATAATGTTTTGATAACTACATCAATGAATCAATTTAATAAGTGATTTATCACATAATTAGTGATCTCATCAGTTATCAGTGACAGAGCATAGCCCTTCAGTTATTCGCGTGGCTTCAGGCCAGGTTCCCCGATCAGCTTGGCAGGTGTACACATATCTTCAGATCGTAACAGTTACTAGGGGTTCACTATCAGATAATAATTGACAATGCAGTTTCATATTTATCTCATTTCCTATTTTTAATTAAAAATGAATTGCAATACGAGCACAACCGGTTTTTCCATTAATGTTTAACAATACAGGAATGCATGCACTGAACTTCGCCTCACAGTTTGAAATGTTTTCATGTCTTGTTTTAGGAAAGTGTTCAGTGAATCGCCCTCAGGCGGGCAGGACGGCTGAACATAATAAGTGATCCGGGAAGTCTATATGGAATGTTGGTGTACCATCGTTGAGATGTTTATAACACCGTATTATGATATATTTTGGTGTTGAGACTATATATTTTATCAGAATTCTATATTTTGGTGTAATCCTTAAGATGTTTGAATGATTTTGATGTTAGAACAATTTCTATATTTATCTAAATGGTCTGATATGTTGTGATGGTGTGAATGCCTTTGATGGTAAACATTGATTATTATGGCTAAGTCTATCATGTACAAGCAAAGTGTTGTCCTTGTTGGACGACGGTAACGCCTAATCATTTGGGTTATCATTTCTAATTTGGGAAACTAATGAAAGAAATGCAAACAGTGATTTATGTACATTTGTCGTGTTACAAATTTGGTATCAGAGTCAGGTTGAGATTTTGTTTGTGGAGTGTGGAGTATAGAAATAAGAAGGTGAGAATGGCTGGTAGTGAGGTCCATTGTTTACTGCTATAGTGATATTAGAAGTGTAGTAACGATATTAGAAATGCAGGTTGCTTACATTTGCATGTTCCTTAATTATGGTTATGCATGCCTCTCATATATGTGTTTTCTTTATTAGATGGACCCTTATGGTGTTAACATGATGCCGGGTGCATATATGGATGCTCACATCGCGCTGCTGCATGCTAGTATAGAGGCTCATGCACATGGCCTGTTTATGAGTTTTACAGTATTACATTCCATGCATATAGATTGCTCTGGTCCTTACCCACAGTTGATCCGTGGGTATAGTTTAGGCTCCGTTATCATCATTTTATGATAACAGGGAACCTGGGCTGGGACGGGCCTAGGTTTCAGGCTTAGGGGGCTTGGACGACTATCGCTATAGAGTTATTGTTGAGGGGAGAGTTTAAAACAGAGGGGTACAACATGTCTTTATGTTACATCAGGCACATCCCCCGCCTGCAGCCCTAGCACTAGCACAGGGACCCCCTCCCCACCCGCACCAGGTACTCCAATGATGTCTGACAGTCCTGTGGAGGCTCATATGGTGATAGACCTCCCTGATACGCCAGAGATAGTGGTGGTTAGTTCTGAGGACGAGAACTATCCGGAGGAGGATGATGATCCTGAGGAGGACCAGGACATTGCTGAGGCGGTGGTAGAGCAACAGTGGGATCAAGATATTGACGAGACGATAGTAGAGCTACAAGTTGAGTAGGAGCAACTGGTTATGTAGGACGTTGGTGATGCCGAGTCAGAGGCATCGACTAGCAGCTTCGATTCGGGCGAAGAGTCTAATGATGAGTCCAACCGGGATTACGATCCATCTAGGGATCGTTAGGTGGTTCTAGGGGTTGGTGTTAGTAGTTTTCTTTTTGAGCCATGTTTGTTTATCGCATGGTCGGTTTGGATGGATGTATTTTGTGTAGGATATGACATTGTATATAGTTAGTTAGATCATCTCCGACCGTGATGACATGGTCTGTATCTCTTTTCGATTATGTGACGGACCTAGTGTCTTGGGGCTAGTTTGTATTTGGGGTTGAGGCAGGAGTCAAAACTGACTTTGCCTAGTCAGTTAGATGTAACATGTTTTACTGATCATGTATGTTAACAGACAGTTATGTATGTAAATAATCAGTTATGAAATGATATAATGAAGCTTTGGGTTTGTTTTCAGTAATCTTTGAGTTATATTGAATATATTCGTTGGGCATGCTTATTTTATATGTTTGAGTATTCCAGTGATTAAATTGTCTCGTTTAATGCATGATCAGAAGGTTCGAATTAGTGCACAACTATGAAGAGGTTCTTATAGAGGAAATATCATATCATAGCCAGGGATCGAGTGATCAAGCCTCCCATCATGTGCCACCAAACTTTGGTCAAATGCCACAAATTCCTTCTGAGTTAGCTAACAACATTGGGAATCCGAACTACTGGCCGACCTTAGTAGCTGAATTGATGAAGAGGATTCCCCAAGTACATACTGAAAGCCCTCATAAGGAGAATAAATTAGAGGATAGGGTAGCACGACACAACCCTAAAGTTTATGATGGAACTTATGTTCCAGTAGTATTGCAGGAATGGATAAGGGGAATGGAGAAAATCTTTACAGTGGTAGAAGTACCAGAAGAAAAGAAAGTAAACATTGGGACGTATTATTTGATCGGTGAAGCTGATATTTGGTGGAATATTGTTAAGGATAAGCTCGTAGGGCCTGAATTCACCTGGAATAAATTCCTGAATGAGTTGAGGGAAAAATTTTACCCAGTTGTGGTCCAAAGGCAAAAGGAGAAAGAGTTTATGGAGCTGAAGATAAGTGGCACCATGACTGTGATGCAATACGCCAGTAAGTTTACAGAACTATCCAAGTTTGTTTCTAAGTTTGTATCATCTGAAAGGTTGAAAATGAGAAGGTTTGAAGAGGGTTTGACTTTCTATGTTCGGAATCAGTTACTTGGGTAACCAATTTTAACTTACTAAGTACTATATGAGCAAGCGGCTGAAGTGGAGCGAGTAAAGATAGAGTTGAGAGCACTAAATCCAATTAACTAAAAGAGAAAAGGGTTTGAGCGAGGAACTCTGAGTGAGAGTGTGAACCAGAAGAAACCTTCTCCTGCTCTTCCCAAGAGCCGTCCTGTAGGCTCGACAGCGCCCTGTGCGAAATGCAGAATAATAAATCACACCACCCCTGAATGTCGAGTAGGAAATAATAAGTGCATGTGGTGTGGAAGCCCTGAACACCTTATTGTTGCATGCCCCTGAAGGATGAAGACTGTAGACAAAGGTGCAGCAAAACCCTTGGGCCCACCTCGTCAAGGGGCCCCACCACCAAGGCCTACAACAGTAGGACAGGCATATATAATGAACAAGAAGAAAACTGCCACCTCTGGTACGGTAGTCACTGGAACTCTCTTTTTAAATTCAAAGCCATTTTCTGTATTATTTGATTCGGGTGCTACTCATTCATTTATATCCATCCGATCTGCTATGCAATTGAACCTGGAGGATAGGAGGACGGAAACCAATTATAGGATCAAGCTACCCAATTATTCTGTGATTGAATGCCCTATCTCCTATAAACTTGTTCCCATTACCATTGGTGGAACCACCTTCTCTATAGATTTGATTCAATTTGATTTGTCTGATTTTGACATCATTCTGGGAAAGAATTGGTTGCACACCTATGAAGCTAAGATTGACTATGAGGATCTTAAGGTTATTTTAAAGGATGAAAAAGGGAGAGAAGTACTCTTCTGTGGGTAGAGAGAGAAAGAATCTCGTTCCTTGATTTATGCTATGAAAGCAAGTAAGCTATTATGTCGAGGGTGTATTGGATATTGGTGTTATGCTATTAACACCCAATTAAAGGAAGAGAAAGCTAAAAATATTCCTGTAGTCTGTGAATTTGAGGAAGTTTTCCCTAAAGAGTTATTAGGATTACCCCCGCAGAGGGAAATTGATTTTGGAATTAAATTAATCCCTGATCCCCACCTTATTTCCAAAGCCCCATATCATATGGCCACAATTGAGCTTAAGGAACTAAAGCTTCAATTAGATGAGTTATTGCAGAAGAGCTTTATTCGGCCAACTGTGTCACCATGGGCTGCCCCAGTGCTGTTCGTAAAGAAAAAGGATGGAACCTTGAGGATATGTATTGAGTACAGTGAGTTGAACAAGATCACCATCAAAACAGATATTCTTTACCATGAATAGATGACTTGTTTGATCAATTGTAAGGAGCAGGAGTCTTCTCTAAGATTGATTTGAGGTCAGGATTCCACCAACTTAGGATTAAATCTAAAGACATCCCCAAGACTGTGTTTAGAATTAGGTATGGTCACTATGAGTTTACAATGATGCCATTTGGTCTCACCAATGCTCCCGTAGCATTCATGGATCTTATGAACAGAGTCTTCAGACCCTACCTAGATAAATTTATGGTGGTGTTCATAGATGACATTCTTATCTATTCTAAGGACAGAGATGAACATGCTAATCATTTGAGGATGGTGTTACAAACACTAAGGGAGCATCAACTTTATGGCAAATTAAAGAAGTGCGAGTTTTGGTTGGAAGAAGTGGTGTTCTTGGGACATGTAGTTACAAAAGAAGGAATCAAAGTTGACCTCTAGAAGGTAAAGGCAACCACGGAATGGTCAAGACCTACTAACATCACTGAGATTAGAAGCTTTCTGGGTTTAGCAGGCTATTATCGAAGGTTCATTAAGGACTTTTCGAAAATAGCTTCACCCTTGACCAATCTGCTGAAGAAAGTGAGTAAATTTGAGTGGACAGAGAGGTGTGAAAAAGCTTTGCAAGAGCTAAGGCAGCGACTAACTACCTCCCCAATCCTAATGCTACCAATGGAAGGTAAGGAGTATACCATTTATAGTGATGTTTCAAAGAACAGTTTGGAGTGTGTTCTGATACAGGAGGATAAGGTAGTAGCTTATGCCTCTCGAAAGCTCAAGCCCTATGAGAAAAACTATCCTAGCCATGACTTGGAGTTAGCAGCCGTGGTCTTTGCGCTGAAAATTTGGAGACATTAATTATATGGAGTACCATGCAAGATTTATACTAACCATCAAAGTCTGAAGTATATCTTCACCCAGAAGGAGCTCAACTTGAGGCAACGACGTTGGCTTAAGCTGCTTAAGGATTATGATTTGCAAATTCAATATCATCTAGGAAAAGCAAATGTTGTAGCAGATGCCCTGAGTAGGAAAGCGCAACATAGCTCAAATATTGTGGTGATTACTCAGTTGAGTCCCTTGAAAGAACTTGAGGACTTGGGAATTCAACTAGTGTCCCATGGGCAAGCACATGTTCAATTATCATCACTTACCTTACAACCTTCCATAGTAGAGAAAATTCAAGTGAACCAAGAAAGTGATCCAGAGCTCCAAAGAATAAAGCAAAATTTAGAGAAAGGAAAGTCTCCCGAGTTTGTAGTATATGAGGATGGGACCCTGCGATTCCAAAATCGCCTATGTGTACCTCGAATTGAGGAATTAAGGAAACAAATCCTAGAGGAGACTCACAATACACGCTATTCGGTGCATCCAGGAGGCACCAAGATTTACAAAGATTTAAGGTAATACTTCTGGTGGAATAACATGAAAAAGGAGGTTGCAGAAAACAAGTGTCTGACATGCCAGAAAGTTAAAGCAGAGCATCAACGTCCCGTGGGTGAATTGCGACACCTAGAAATTCCCACTTGGAAGTGGGATTCGATCTCAATCGACTTTGTTATGGGTTTACCTCTTTCTGCCTCGAAGAAGAATGGTATATGGGTTATAGTCGATCGACTTGCCAAGTTGGCCCGTTTTCTGCCAATCAAAGATACCCGAGTAGTTGAAAAACTAGCCCAATTGTATCTTAAAGAGATAGTTCGACTACACGGAATCCCCTTAGATATAGTATTAGATAGAGATCAAAGATTCCAAGCCCATTTTTGGCAAGTACTTCAAAAAGCCTTTAGGACCAAATTAAACTTTAGTAGCTCTTATTACCCTGAGACAGATGAACAAACTGAAAGAGTGAATCAAATTCTAGAGGATATGTTAAGAGCTTCTGTATTGGAGTTTCAAGGAAAATGGGAAGATGATTTACCTTTGGCGGAGTTTTCTTATAACAATAGCTATCAGTCCACCATCAGAACAACCCCGTTTGAGGCTTTATATGGGAGAAGATGTAGAATCCCACTATACTAGAGTGATTTGGATAAGACAGTGATTATAGGCCCTGACATGATCTAGAAAACCATGGAAACAATAAGAAGGATTCAAGAGCATATTAAGGTTGCCCAGAGTCCGCAAAAGAGTTATGTGAATAAGAGAAGGAGGCCTTTGGAGCTTCAAGTAGGTGATAAAGTTTTTCTGAAGGTATCGCCAACTAAGGGTATCAAGAGGTTCGGGGTACAAGGCAAATTGAGTCTAAGATATATTGGACCATATGAAATCATTGAAAAGTTGAATTTTGTAACTTATCATTTAGATCTGCTGGTAGAACTAGAACACATGCATAACGTGTTTCACATCTCTCAACTTAGAAAGTACACCGCGGATCCAAACCACACCACTGTATTTGAACCTATTGAAATCACTGCAGATTTAGTATATGAAGAGCAACCAATCCAAATACTAGATAGCAGGATTAAGCAGTTGCGCAACAAGCAGATACCTCTAGTCAAAGTGCTTTGGTCAAATCATATCTCCCAAGAAGCTAATTGGGAGATTGAAGAGGAAATGAAAGTCAAATACCCACCATTATTTACGGTAATCTAGCATTACATGGTAAAATCATAAGTTTCGAGGGCGAAACTCTTTAAGGGGGGAAGGTTGTAAGAGCCAAACCCTAAATTATTTAATTATGTTTATTTATTTAATTACCTAATGTTCATGATTTTCTTTCTCATATTTATTTATCGCATTTATTCACCCCGGTGGGAAAAATTTTATTTGGACCCTCACTTGGCAATTCGAATTTTATTTGTTTATTTAATTGATTAACGAAAACTTTGGAAGGATTGATAGTAGGCCCTACAAAGTTTAATCTAAGTAATTTATTTTGTTTCGAGTAACATTACAAAGATTTAATTTTGAGTTTCATAAAAACGTTTTCATTACGAAGTGCTTTATTCCCGAACCCAACTTATTTCGGCCGTTTTGAAGCCCAACAAGTTTGTTTATTAGTCTAACTAATTACCATGATTAAACTTAACCATGGTTAACCCAAAAAAGTTACTTTTCTAGTTAAAAACTCAGTCAAGATTTGGATTAGTCAAAAAATCACAACTCAACAACAAAAACTCCATTTTCTCTCTCCTCTTTCTCTCCCCCACGGCAGCAACAGCAACAGCCACTGTGTGGATGTTTTCTGGCTAGTTTTCTGGCCAGCTTCGGTGATCTCTAATCCCCCCCAACATCCTTCTACGCCTAGCCACCATCCTCCATCGTCAAAACCACTAAACATCACCTCCATCTCCCCTTATCTTCAAGGAAAGTGAGTAAACTTGAAACTTGATCTTGTTGATTTTGCTTTTTACTTTAGTTTTGATTCTTATTGTGATGTTTGTGGGCTTTGATCATGATATTTTGAGAAGAAATAAGAGTTATTTTGGTGTTAATCATGGTGGGGTTGAGGTTGGATTCTGCTAGGGTTAGGGTTAATCCTTAATCATGCAAGCTTGATGATAAAGTGTTGGATTTTGATTGTTTTAACTTGGATTTGGTCATCGTCTAACCTATTGGTATTTATGATGATGTTTTTGATGATTTGAAATAAGTTGGAGTGAGTCCAAGTTGCCCATAAACTAGGGTTTTGGAAAATAATGTATGGTTTGGATTAAACTAGCTTTAAGCTTGGGTTATGTATGTCTTTGATTGAAAAATGATCTTTATTGGATATGATTATGAAGTGAATTTGAGTGTGGTGATTTTGTTTGATGTTGGTATGGACCAAATCTTGTTTACATGCTTTTAAGGAATGGTTTAAGTTGAGGATTTGTATAAAAAGAGATGGAAAAGCTAAAATAGTGAGGGCTGAACATTTTAGGAAAACAGGATAGATTTCATTATTACTGGTAATGATCGGCCCATTGAAAAATTATGATTTTTGGTAGGTAGATAGTTCAGTGTGTTAGCTTTGAAATGGCTTTTGAATCGCCTTAATCCGAAGTCTGTAGAAAGCATTATGGTCGTTTTACCGAAACTGTGCAGAATGAACCAAAACTGACATGTTTGTGTTCTAGCCTTATTTTGGGAATTCAATTGTGGGAATGAAGCCTGGTGTTCCAAACGAAAGATTTTTGGGACTTCCTAAGATTTCTATATTGGGGTTTTGAGTCTCAATCAGAGGTTGTATGACTAAGTTTCGAGTCATTCTTTCTAAGCCCTTGTTATGCTCTTA
>JACYFF010031958.1:11258844-11297421 GCA_017589665.1 Selenicereus undatus | reverse complement strand
ATATATATATATATATATATATTCATAAAATTTAGTTGATATGTACTTCAAACATTTTAGGAAGATGAAATTGCTTGCTTTCTATCTTATTATCAAACAATTCAACGTGAATTCTCTTTCTGAAATTTTTACTAATTTGCTCTCAGACCGAAATCGAAAATCTTGGCAATCATACAAACACACAGTCTGAAACACGAATATGAGAAAGACACATTGCCAGGTTGGGTGGATAGGGAACCAACATGTTTTGTGAATTCACTCCAGAGATGATAAACATATGTGTCATTTTCATGGCCATCTCTATCTCATCTCTTATTATTCACAATGCATGGAAGTGAGCGACATTATTGGTGTTTGTCAATTTGTCAATCACTTAGTAAACATTTTTTAACTTCTCCATTATCCCATTTTTCTCTTTCTAAATGGAAAAAAAAAAGTTCAAATTTTGTGCTACCAGTATCATATTAGGAGAAGTTATTAATGTAAATGAGAAAAGCACACTTTTTAAGACATTCACATATTAACGAACAGATAATTAGTTTAACACACTAAATTGTTTTGATAATTATATGTTCTTTGTGTTAAGCATTAATTTTTTTATAGACAGGATGACACATTTAAAAGTAACAATAAAAGTTTCTATCAAAAAACCCCCTAGGAAATTACAACGTTGAAGAAAGGCATTCAAGTTAAATTCAAATGGGTTGGACAGATAATCTAACTAGATTTCTTCTTTTTCCCATTAAGTTCCACGGTAGTGATTTGAGGCATGGCAACATCTCATTACAGACGTCCCACATATTGGCTCCCCATTTTATCTATCCTTCTATGCGATAAGCTGTGGTCATCACCTTGTTCTATATGTCACTTTGTCACCTCTATTTCATTGTGTGCCAGTGTCACCGTCTCTGAAAAAAAAATGATAATATATATTATACACCTAGGAGTGTATATTCTGTCTTATCATGTATAGATATATTTTTTAGTGTGTATTTATCATATAAATGATTTTTAATATGTAACGCTAATGTAACTTATAGAAATTTGTATCTCATGATATACGCTTTGGAAAAAATAGTTTACTTATTCCCCTCCCCCCCCCCCGCCCTGCTCAACAGCGGTGGATTATAACACCACCCTATAACTACAAACGAATAAAAAAAAGTAAAGCAATTATTATGCATAAAACTCCATTCTTTTCAGGTGATTAATTGGTTAACGACCAACCCTGAATTTTCATCTTCTCCAATTGGGCGTCTTTCAAATTTCCTTTTGGTTTATCTTCTTTCGATGACTAAACCATCTTAGAATTGGTTAACCCTTCTGTTTGCAAATTACTTAGATTTCCTATTCCTTACCTTTATATGTTTGACTTTAAATCTAAACTATGTGGACTATGTATATGTCAGTTATTTGTTATTTCACCCAATTGGACCAAATCAGGTTGGGACTTGGGCATCTAATCAATCGTTTTGTCAATGTATTTGTTTGGGTCCAGCATTTTTTGTAACTATCGATGGGTGCTTGAAATGATAGGCCTCCTGTTTGGTTCTGTTCTCTGAATGCTTATCTTTTCTTTTGTCTAATTGTCTATTGCTGGATTCGGATGAAGACGAATTCAGAGATGACAGATTACTACTGGTGGAAGCACGCACAAGACAAGCGGTGTCTTGGGACACCTTAGCTAGAAAACCTACATAAAAATTTCAAATGTTTGATCAACATTATTAAATACTCAACCAATTCTTAAATACGCTAATTTATTAACAGAAAGAAAATGTTAGTAAGCATCAAATAAGATTCAGTGTCTAAGTGAATTTCTATTTAGAAAAGTCCATTGGGTTGACATACCTATTATTAGGATCGAGGGGATTATAATAAACCGGGCCATGTGTATATAACTGATGAACCACCTGAGACTCGCAGGTGTATATTTAGGGTCATGAGAAACCTCAAGTGGCAGGATAACCATGGGCTGTTATGAGCTACTTGGGTTAACTCATGGTTGACTCACATGTTTGGGAGCGGTCGCACACACATGTATGTGTTGGTATAGGGAGAAATCTTTTATCATTCTCTCACAGATATTGATCTCTGTATATCTGTAACTTTTATACTATACATCACATATTTACTGTGGCCTAGATATTGATTTGAAAGTCCGTAACTTTGTCTTAGGACCACATTATTATTATAGATATATACAAACACATCCATTCTTTCCATTAATGAAAGCTAAGTTGCGTAATCCATTGAACCTCTACGCAGAGTGATCTAATGTGACTTGCATAGGCGGACAGGGAAGAGTGGGTTTAACCGACAATTACCCAGATCTAAAGGCCTTATTAGAAACCATGCAGATCTCATCATTTGGAGAATTTCAAGTCTGTAAGATTTAATTACACTACCTTCAATTTGAAAGACTACCACCGTCCTAAGTGAGCTGTCGACTCTTCGACATGCAACCCATTGATTAAATGGGCGACATATGTCCAAAATTTTCAAGATGACAATTGACAACATGCAGTCTCATGATTTGACCATAAGAACGAGACTCTGAGAGAGAGAGAGAGAGAGAGAGAGAGAGAGAGAGAGGATGAGGAGCAACGTAGTCAGTGTCAGAGACAGCAAGTGGGCATAGCATGACAGAGGCAAAAGCAGCCAATGTGTGGGTGATGAACACCTTTGTCCGTTTGTTTAGTGTCCTCAAAACTCGTGATTCAATACCCCCAAAAAATGGGTCTCTGTAACATCAAATGTATCCAACGGGAAGAACAGCAATTAATAAAGCAAGCACTGAATCAATCAATTATCAGTCCAAACATGAAATAATAATAATGCAATAGTTAATATTCCCATGCTAGTCGTCAGTCATAACGCTCCTGACTCCTGTACTGGGGCCTTGTCTGCGATATAACTGTGGGATATTCATATGCTAAACCTTAGACTACTGGACACTAGAGAGCCACTCCTAACAGATAATGTCAGCAACAATAAGTCCCCTATCCTACTTATATCAGGCTCACAAAACTCAGTAATAAATATATATTTTTTTTAATCAAGTTACTTTTAAATGATGGTGGTCTAAGCGTTTGTTTTTTTCATTAGTAAATTGAGTTTGATAAAAGAGTGAATTTAGTTGGGGTAGGTTGAAGTAGATTAAAATTAATAATTTTTATTGAAGTTGATTGAAGTGGGTTGAAGTTGATTAAAGAGTTGAAGTTGATATATTTTGTATATTAGTTGAAATAGTGAGAATAAAATTTTAATTGAGGTGAGTTTAAAGTTGATTGAAGTGGATTGAAGTTGGTTTAAGTTAGTGTTTTTTATTAAAGTAGATTGAAACTGGTTGAAATGGATGTGATATTTTTTTATTTTTTTTTATCAAGCTCACAAAACTCACTAGTATATATATTTTTTTAATCAAGTTACTTTTAAATGATAATGATCAACTAGATGTGATATTTTGTTGCTTGAGTTATGTAATTTGCAAATTGGGCAATGGTTGTTATAAATTTAATACCATAAAAAATAACAAGATAATTGTTTGGATTATTTTAACTCTAATCGCATTTGAATTTCTTTTTATTTGATTTGTCTATTAAACTTATGAGCATGAGGTAATGAATTATTTGTTAAATAAATTTTGGGTTAAACTCTTATTTAACTCCTTGGATTTATCATTTCTTAAAAGCCTATCTTGTTTAAACTAATCACATGAAATTTCATGTTGCTCGCATTAATTAATGACATAAGTATTGATTTATGTTGCAACGATGGATTCTTCTACTATATCAAGGGCTAGAATTGTCATATTAAGATGAACACATGTGTATTATCAAGGCCTTAGTTTGGGGGATTGCAAGAAAAGGTAAGAGTATTTACATTCACCATATGAACAATATTTTATAGTCATTTAATGCAAGAAAAGCTAATGAGATTAACCTATATTTTAGTAATGTCACTATTAACAAACATAAAACAAAAAATATATAGATGCAACATTCAACACTTGTCATCACTATATGTTTATCAGTTTTGTTAACCGAAATTGATCAATTCACAAGGTATTTATATATATATATATATATATATATATATATACATATATCAAATTCCTTCTTTTCACCTATTGGAGCATCAGAGTTGCATTACCTGCCTAATGCATTTCATTACGTACATAAAGGAGTATTACACTCAAGAAATGAGGTCTGTAATGGAAGCACAGAAGGTCCACGGCAGCCTATGGGCCTGATGAAGGCCATTTCCTGCAGATAATTATGGACATACGGCACCCAATTTCTGCCCTCAGAACGCCTAAAAACTCAGCTAAACTGACTTAAGAGTAGAGATGATAATGGAACTCGTACTCATTTGAAATCCAAAAACACTCGTCCCATCTAAAATTCAAATGTGCGGTGAAATTAGGTTTTGAATGGGTATGATGCATGTATTGAAAAATGGGTATGATACGTATACGATTATGGGTATAACGCTCACTTAGCCCATACTCGTACCCTACACATATTCGTTTTTACAATAACATAAAAAAATTATTTTAGTTCATCGTTTTCTTGGTTGAAGTACTGTCCAAGCCCTTCTAGAAAAAGTGAATCAATAATGTGCTTGATTTTATATTTCTAAATAATATATTCCCACAATACTATAGCTTTGCAATCTCATAATAACTCAAATGTATATCGGACTAGAATATAGGTTGCATATGAGTATTAATTTTTATTCTCTATGTAAAGCAGGATAAAATCTACAAACCGTCAAAACCTGATGGGTATGGGTATAAATTTTATTTTTTAATACCAGATAGGTATGAATACAATGTTCGGAAAAGAAAATGGATGCGAAGACAACTCAATCTGTCCTGTACCCGTCCCATTGTCATCCTACTCTAGAGTGCTTGGACCCATAGTCTAGCCCTTTTTGAGAGGGGGGGTCTAGCCCCTTTCTACTCTTCTTTTACCGAGGATAAGAATTTAGTTCAATTAGTGTTTGGACGAATTGGACATTCGAATAAAAGTTTCATACTTTGATCTTGTTTGGATTACTAATTTAGTAACACCAATCAATATTAGATCTGAAATCGGATATTGACATTGGGGCTAGTTGTCCAAGTTTGCAATATGGATTTTTGAACATTTTGACTAAATTTATTTTTGTTATCTAACCCATGCTAAGTTTTTTTTTATGCTTGAGTTTCATTGCTTGGCTTGGTTTTTATTATTATTATTTTTTCCTGTACAGTACAAATTTATAAGAAGGAGAGAGCATTATATTGCTGAATTTAATTGAGTTGATTTCTTAGCAATCGTCTAGATCGAAAGTTCAAAGGTTTCAAAATTGTTTGATTAGTATTAATAATCTTTGTCTCAAATCAATAAAAAAAAAAGGTGTTTGAAACAATACATCTTTATAAAAATAGTAAAATTTGAGTTGATTTCTCAGCAATCCTGTAGATCCAAAGTATTCTATTAGGCTTAATTATATTCATAAGATGCGAAGAATTTGACCAGAACAGCACCTTGGTAACCTAAACTGACAGTAACAGTAAAGTGGGGGCAGAATTATGGACAAGAAGTCAATAAAAAAGTTTTTAAAAAATAGGGAATTACATTACCGAGGAGAATTTTGCGAAGTTCAAAGTCTAAAATTCAAAGCGGGAAGCCCAAGGAATAATTAGAGCAGTACAATCCCATCACATGCTCTTGGGCTTCCCTCAGTTAATTCTACTACGCATTTTCCAAATCTTAATTGTCATACTTAAAAATTATTATTCCCCTTGCAACACTCTCAAAAGTTTTCATTTGCCTTCAAAAAACTATTACTGTAATATTTTTTATTGGTCAGATAATTTATGATATAATATTTGCACCAAGAATTAGGCAGAATTCAGCAAGCGCTTGTTTCCCTCCCTTAAATCTTACTTGTCAGAGAGTAAGTCGAAAAAGTTCTCAGCTCATGGGCACCTTGCCTTATAAAAAAACGCATATTGTGATGTGTTATTATTGAAGGTATAATCTTTTGGTTAAAAAATAAGGATTGAAAAATAGATAAAATTAATTAAAATGGATTAAAATAGGTAGTTTTTTTGTTGAAATGGATTAAAATTGGTATATTTTTTAAGTAATATGAAGAAGCTGGTTAAAATAATGGATTAAAATAGGTTGAAGTGAATTGAAGTTGGTAGAAGCGGGTTGAAATTGATATTTTTTTATTTAAATTTATGAAGTGAATTAAAGTATGTTGAAATTGATTAATTATAATTTACCAATGAAAAGAACAAGGCCTGAAAGCATATTTTAGTTCTTTATATAGTATAGGGGGATGTAGATAATAGTAAGGATCTACGACATATCGATAACATATGTTTCAGTTATTTGCATGAATGAAGATCTATTATTCCTCTAAAATTTCGCTTTTCAATCCTAGGGCAAGTTCGGTTGAGAGCTCCTCCAATAGTTAAGTCAAATTCTTCTTCATGCACTAAAACTATACTAATAAACGTTAAGTAGAAAGTTTTTTTTTTTTTTTTTTTTTGTGGTGGAGTTTCTGATTAAGTTAATATTTGTCCCTTTTTATAATAAATTAGTACTGTCTTTGTCTCAAAACATTTGTCCTTTTTTTTTGTGAAAGTCAAAAAATAAAGTTTCTTCTTACTATTACTAATAATTTTATATATAAAAGGTTAAGTTAAAAAGAGTTTTTTTTTTGGGGGGGGGGGAGTTTCTGACTAAATTAATAGTGTCTTTGTCTCAAAATATTTTTCCCTTTTTCTTTTATGAAAACCTCAAAATAAAGTTTATTCTTATCACTACTAATATATTTTTTTAAATCAATAAAAAATAGTGCATTGAATAATGAACCTTATAAAATGTTTTTCCTTGGATAGGGCAATTTTTGGAATGAAGGGCGCAAGTTAACTCAAAATCAGGATGAAGCTCAGGTTAAAAATCAAATGGGCTCATTATGATTGTCAAGTCAAGTGTATATTTAAGCCTTGATATTTCTTCGTGCATGCCAATGGGCCGGGCCGAATTGTAATTGCCACAGGTTGTTGATTCACATACATAGTATGTTTCTTTTGGAGTGGCCCATTTGTTCTTGCCCGGCTAGTTTTGCCTTACCCATGACAGCCTTGGTAAACCCTAGACCGTATGAGTGGGCCTGTGTCGGTTCATGTATTATTGGATGGGACTCATGTCACATTTAACGTAAGAAAACAATCATCTGTAACTGTTTGAGCTTATGTATGCACTAGTGCAATCATCATTTTATTCTTTCTTCCCTTATGATATATATTTGGAGATTATAGAGGAGAACCAAAGAAAGATTAACTCAGGGAAACAGAATTGAATGCAGGAGAAGCTTTTGTAAGGAGAGCAAATGCAAATTTGGGTAATTAACCATAGTTTTCTCCCTGCTTTCATTCATTCACCCCAATTTTTGGAGATTGAAGAACTAAGATAATAGGGTTGAAATATTCTCCTTGCCTTTTACATTTAATTTTTTTAATAATAGGAGCAATGTGAGTTTTTTTTTTTAATATTCTTAAATTTACAGGAATTGAGTTTTTGTGGACTCATTAGAGACTTTAAGGTAGAGCTCTAATATCACATATGTTCTCTAGTCACAAGATTCAAACTTGAGACTTAACTTTAAAAAAGCAAGTTCAAATCATGTAAACAAACTTGAGTTGGTAAAATGACATAAATAACCCCTCATCTTTGATTTTTTAAGCCCCCCCCCCAAAAAAAAACCTCAACCTAAATCAAGGTCAATATCAAACAATTGCATTAGGTATATAATGTCATAATTTGTCCCCTAAAAGAAAGTTGGCTCCTCTGTTTCCTTATAGTTCTATAGCAGCCTTTCATTCAATTCATGTCCTCACTGAAAGCCAAATACAAATTTAACTAGTGCAATTTTCTTCTAAGCCTTTTCTACAAGAGTTCTTTCTAGATATTACTTTGTTTATCTAGATGTTATTCACATGTGCTAGCAATAGGAATTCCTAATTTAAGCACAATACGCAGCGGAACGCAAATAATAATTGAGATGTAGATATTTAAAAAGTATAGAAAAGATCAACAATATACAAGTATGACACAAAATATCCAAATTGGGAAAAACCATGAGAGACAACAACAAAATCCGTTATAATAGTGAGGGGTACAAAAAGATCTCCAATAGGCTTGAAAGTACAAATGAGATCCATCAACAAAGAGAGAACATCTCAATCACAATGAGTTCAATTATATCGGTAGATTTGGATCTCACAAAACCATCACAAACAAACTCTAAATGAAAACTAGAACAATGAATAAAAAGAGAGTATAAGTGCCTAAAAATGGCATCTTAAATTCTATAAAACACGCAATGGTGGAAATTATGCCCTAACATGTGCATTTGGAGCCCAACAAATTGATCCCTAATTCAACTTTGAAAGAAAAAGAAAAAGAAAAACAAGTGTAGCACAACCCATTGGGCCTGACCCAGCGAAGGAACCTGACCAGGTTTTGTCCTTCCTTTTTCATGTCTAAAACAGGTTTCAATAGCTAGAATTTTATCTAGACAAGTGATCGGTTTAGATTAAGTCTACTAAGAGTTGGATTAGGCATCCTTTCTTTAAACCAACTCGTATGGTCCCTTTAAATACTATAAAAGGGGGCTACCACCTAGGGTTAGACAATAAAAAAATTAGAGAAGAGAGAATAAGACAAATTTAAGAAAAAAAATTAGAAATTAGAGAGGAAAAGGCTAAAGAAACTCTTAAGAAGAATACTTTAAATTTCATATCGAGAGCATTGAGAAAAATAAGTTGGTTAATCATTAAGAAGGCGTCACTATGCTAGGTTACCAAGAAAATCAGGTGGGTCATCCTAAGTGCATAACCTAAACCTTCCTTCTCTCCACCTTCTTTTTCTTTATTTTATTTAACTTGTGGTTTGGTAAAGATGTAATCTTTAATTAGGTTAGCCCCCGCTTGTTGTAGTTATTTGCGTTATTTCTTTGGATTCTCCTAGACTGGCATTGTATTTTTGATTTCTATTATTTGATACTATTGATCCTAATATGTGGCATGATTGTTTGTTAGTATAATTAACTTTAATTCTCCATATTGATAAGTAGAGGCTGTCGGTGATGACAGTCGGTGTCGTGATGCACTCCTTCAAGACATCATACCTTCCACTGTGAATCTAGATCTTGGGTTCGAGCCTATGAGGTCATATGGTCCCTACACTAGGGAGCACTCAAGGGCCTTTTAAAAACCTCTTTGAAATGAACCAATTGTCTCTTTCAGAGTCCCTTTAGGTTTGTGATTCATTCTAGAGAGTATATTTGGGATATAGGTTTTTCTTAAAACTCATTGACAACTTCTATTAGTTTAATTTCAGTTTTCTTTGGAATTGTGTTCAGGCTGGATAGATTTGGGATCCCAAAAATAGATGTGATTGAGTTAGGAAACCAAATTCAATCATGGCTTAAGAATCCAACTGGGGCCCTAGGCCAACATTGCAGTTTTGCCTCCAGCTTAACCAAAGAGACTACTGGGGTGTTTGGACTAGTAAACTAGGCCCAGAGATAGCCCGAATCCTGGTCGGGATCTTGGATTAAGGCTCCTACCTAGTCTTTTAGCTAAACAACTGACTCGTTTGTAGTCTGATAAGTTTCTTTCTAAAAATTAAAAAAATTCATATTTGAATTACACACCTAGCAAGCGAGTCTGACCATTCATGAGGGACTACACTCGGGAAGAAGCCCGAGATGTGGTCTTTATAGTGGCAACTTCATCGGGGACTTTTTTTAGTTAGACTGCCATTAGGAGTTCTTGCATTAAAGGTGTTGTCGTATTAGATTAACAATGCCTCTAGGTTCAACCCCACTACTACCTCTTAGAAAAATAGTTGGTTAACTCTTAGGTCCATTAGACTTTCAACTGAGCATGCAATTGTTTCATCCACTCATGGCACACTTTTCTGTTCCACAAGATACAGAAAAGCAACCAAAGTGTTTCAGTCTTGTCATGCACCAGATGGATGACGTACAAAATATTTGGGTTACGAGAGGACTGTTCTAACCTTACCTAAACCACTTTGATAAACCTCCATTTTCACCCCTTTTGAATGCACTTTTGACCCTTTCTCTCAATGACTTTTTGTATTAAACTTCAAAGTGTAGGGGTTGAATAGGCTTAGGCCTCCCTTACCCTAAATTTGCTCATATAAGTTGTTTTTATGTTTTTAGGAGTTCTGATTCGAAGAAAAGAAGAAAACCCACCGATATTGGTCGAAAGGAGGGTCAAGAAGTTGAATTTCAAGCCAAGGAAGAGGTTGGCTAGGTCTAAAGGATTGGCATGGGGACCCCATGCCATGAAGCTTGGTTGTGCCATGCCAAATTCCCAGCAGCTGAGTTCCAGAGGTCTCGCACGGTGCCACTGTGCCAGGTGGCATGACCGTGCCACTTTAGTTCTGCGTGATTAATTTGTTTTCGTGGCGGTTTCGTGGGGGATATCTTGAAATTTCTTAGAGCTCTCGAAAAGAGGCAACTTTTAGGTTTTCAATTCTAAATGCTTTCACAAACTTTTAGATATTGGATTTGAGTTGAGTGGAGTACGAATTTGTGTGACTAATCTTGGATTCAATTCGAAGTACGTTTTCTTTCTTCCTTCTCTTGTGTTCTCAATTAAAGTTTACGTCTTTAGTGATGATTCTTAGATTTTTGTTCTTGGTTGTGATTATCAGCATGATTAGAAGCTAAATTATTGGTCTTGGATTGGGAGTTATGTGAAATTGAATCATGTTTTAGGCTTTTGTGAATCATGCCCATGAATGTGATTTAAAGTCTTGCCTAGTACACCAAGCAATTGTTAGATTGCTGGAGAGAGTTTTATTGATTGTTCTTAATTAGGGTTTAGGAGATCAACGAAAGTTAAATCCTTTATCTTGTGCGACTTTGTGAGCGATTGATCTTCCTGACGTGAAAACAGTTAGGGTTTCAATTGGGAATACATGATTACTTAATCTTATGACCGTGATGATCTTAGTTTAATGAAAATAGATAACTAGGATTAACTCAGTCAGTCTATTGAACTTCGAGAGACGCTTAGATGCACTTTAAATTGTAATCATTTTCACTTTGATTATTTTTATGGGGAGGTTTGTATGATCTAGTTTGTGATTCATATAGCGCAATAGTGTGGTGAATCCCAAATCCAGGACCTTTGTCATTATTGAATTAGACAATTCTCCAGTTTTCAACAAAATAGTACTGTTAGTAGGGGTGTTCAAAAATATCCAAAACCAAAAACCCGAACCAAAAATCCGATACCCGACCCGAAATTTCGGGTATTCGAACCGAAAAATTCAAAAAAATCGGTTCGGGTACCCGAACCATTAATTTTTTCGAATAATTGGTTCGGGTACGGGTCGACCATTTTACAATTTCGGGTACCCGAAAACCCGATATATATATTTTTTTTTAAATTTTTTTTTTTGTAAAACAAAGGCCAAACGGCCCAAACCAAACGCAAACGGTTGTGCCCTGCCCTGCCCTGCCCTGCCTACAGCCCCCTCTCAAACTCACTCGACAGTCTCGACTCTGGACCAGTGAGGCAGTGACCACTCCAATCTCCAATTCAGCAATTCCAGACCAATCTCTCCACTCTTTCTCCCTCAAAGCGTCAAACCCTAATTTCATTATCACCAGACACCAGCCAGCCTCATCGTCAGTTCGTCACCGACTCACCGGCCTCTGCTGCGCTGCTGCGCTGCTGCCTACTGCTTGACGAAGACGAGTCGACTGCTCCCAGCCTGAGCCTCCAACCTCAAGCCCCTTGACGAGGAGTGGATCGCCAGCGAATCAGGTCAGTCAACGCCCCACTCTGTGTTTCTCAGTCTTAACTCTCTCTCTGACTCTTTCTTCCTCTCGACGGGTCGTCGGGGACCTATGGGTCGATGGACGATTAGTCGACCAGTGACCACCAACTTGGTCCTTGGTGGAAGGCTGGAAGCAACCCTGAAAAGTGAACACCAGAACCTGTTGTTATGATGTTCTCCAAAATTGTAGAAGCTGACTCACTTTGCTAACTCTGAACTCTGAAGCTTTCGACTCTCCCCTCCCCTGACCCCTACAATTTTGCAGCTATACAGTATACATGTAATTGATTCAGATCTGAGTTATTACTTATTATCATAATTATTATTAAATAGAAGAGCTAGAATGGGTGTTATACTGTTATTTGACTAATTTCTACTTGCCTAACCACTTTTGCAATTGGCTGAATGGCTGTAGTGTACTAATTTCTGTTCTATAGTTATTATTAAATTGTCTGTATGACCGCGTCTATAATGCACATCACCTCATATTTGTAATGGCCAGTGAGTATTGTCTTGGAAGTTTGCTAAAGAGCTCCTTAGACAGCAAGGCACTACTCCTATAAATACCTAAGAGATTGGCGTAAATGATTATCCCAAATCCCTGTTAATTAAGAGAGTCGATGAGATTGGAGTAACACTAAGTTAATTTGGCTTGGAATTGGCACCCACAACCACAAACCTGCAACTTGAAGTGATTAAGAAAACATATCCAGCCTGACATAGTGCATAGTGAATGTACTAAGGCTCACTTCACAACAAGAAAGAAGATTTTGCGAATGGCAAGCCTGAATATTTGACTTAAACAAGATATTTATTTTGAGCTAGAATGGGTGTTATTTGTCTTATTTATGTTCGTGATTAGGTTTAAATGGCAAGCTATATTAATTGTGTTGCTTACTTGCTTAATGCTTATGTTCAATTGTTCATGATTAGGTTTAAATGGAAAGCTATAATGATGACCCCGTTCAAGATCATGTCCCTAAATTCATGGATATATCGGAGTCATCTGGGGATAATGGAGATGGAAATGATGTGGAAGTGGACTTGGAGAGTCATGTGAAGGTGAAGAAACAAGCATCTAAGAGGGCCACAAACAAGGGAAAGGGCAACCAAAAGAGGCCTCCACCTCCTCCAACCAACTTAGGTGGCCCTCAATTTGGCAAGCGAAAGAAGAGATCTGAAATTTGGGATCATTATGATGAGACTCCCGATCCAACAGTTGCCAAATGTAAGTATTGCGAAAAGCCTATTACTTGTGCGACTAAAAATGGGACAAGTGCTATGCTAAATCATACTAAGAGTTGTAAGAAATATCCTGGAAATATGGATATTAAACAAAAGTTGCTAGATTTTCAAAGTAAGACTAGCACTTCTGAAGATGGTACAACTGAGACTTTGTCTGAGTTATCTTGTTGGGAATTCAACCAAGAACTTTGTAGAAAAGCTCTTGCTAGGATGCTTATTGTGGATGAGATACCCTTTAGTTACGTTGAACGTGAAGGCTTTCGTTATTTTTGCAAGGTATTGAATCCTAAGTTCTTACCTCCATCGCGTCCTACGGTAACTAGAGATTGCTATCTTCTTTATATTGATGAAAGGAAGAAATTACTTGATTTTTTTGATAACATGACATCAAGAGTTTGTCTCACCACAGATACTTGGACATCTGGTCAAAATTTGAGCTATATGTGTCTTACAGCTCATTTTATTGATGACAATTGGACCTTGCATAAGAGAATCATTAACTTTTGTCCTATTGCCGGTCATAGTGGGCAACTTATTGGTAGGGCTGTTGAAAAATGCTTGATTAGTTGGGGTATCAAGAATGTGATGACCATAACTGTTGATAATGCTAGCTCTAATGACCTTGCTATTCAATATCTTCGAAGAAGAATCAACCATTGGAATGGTAGTGTCTTGGGTGGTGATTATTTGCATATGAGATGTGCTGCTCATATCTTGAATTTGATAGTCAAAGATGGTTTAAAAGATCTTGATGTGTCCATTGTGAAGATTCGTGGTGCCGTGAAGTATGTAAGGTCTTCTCCTTCTAGGCTTCAGAAGTTTAAAGAATGTGTGGAAGAGGAAATGATACAAACTAAGAGTCTTATTTGCTTGGATGTTGAAACAAGGTGGAATTCCACATTCTTGATGCTTAAAACTGCTGTAATGTTTAAGAAGGCATTTCAAAATTTGCATTCTAAAGATGTTTCTTGCATTAAAGAGCTTGAAAAGTCGGGTGGTGTACCTACTGAGGAGGATTGGAAGAAAATTGGTACTTTCTTGCCATTTCTTAAAATTGTCTATGATGCCACATTAAAATTGTCGGGGTCACACTATGTGACCGGCAGTTCCTATGTTCCTGAGATATATGGTATAGGGTGGACCATATCTTCTTTTTTTACTCATGAGGATGAAGGGATTAGAAACATGGCTGAAAGAATGAAGTTGAAACGTGATAAATATTGGTCTAATGTTAACAACATTAATGTTTTGTTGTTCATTGCCGTGGCTCTTGACCCAAGGTACAAGATGAAATATGTTGAATGGCTTGTTAGATCTTCATATGATTCTGAAAATGCAGCCTTGTTGATTTCAAAAATTAGAGTGGCTTTGCGTGACTTGGTTAATTTCTATGGTTCTTCCCAACCTAAACCAAAGAAAGTGGATCATGGTACTTCTTCTTCTCGTAGTGTTGGTGACAAGTTCGCAAAATCAACGGGAATTGACAATGAAGAAGTAATAAATTTTGGAGAAATAATGAGTCAAAGGTTTAGGATGGGAAGTGGAAATTTGGAAAGTTATGAAGAAAAAAGTGAGTTGGATAAGTATTTAGGTGATGCATATGAATCTCTTAATGATCCATCTTTTGATCTCTTAATGTGGTGGAAAGATAAAAAAAAGAGGTACCCTATTGTTGCTAAGATGGCTAGAGATGTGCTTGCCATTCCCGTTTCTACGGTCGCTTCCGAGTCCGCCTTTAGCACGGGTGGACGTGTACTTGACTCTTTCCGCACTTTATTAACTCCTAAAATGGTAGAAGCTCTTATATGTGCACAAGATTGGCTACGCACTTCTCATGAGCCTCTTGTCATAGAAGAGAACTTGCTTGACTTGGAAGTATTTGAAGGTTAGTTTTCTTTTGAGTTCATTTAGTATAACTTTTAGCCATTGTTTAGTTAGTTATTTTACAATTCTATATCTTACTCAAACTTATTGTATTTAAATTGCAGATATGAACACCTTGGCCAAGGAGCACCCAACTATTACTATTGATGAGACTATGGCGGATGACTTATGAGCCAAGAGCAATTTGCCTCAAGGATTTCCTAATGTTTTATGTACTTTGTCTTTGCGAACTTGTTGTATGAATGTAATTTGTTGCCCCTTTCCCATGGACTTTGTTTGTAATTTATTTCCTCTCCCTTCAAACCTTCCCCAATCCCCAAAGAGGTAATTACTTTGATGTGTGGCATTGCTTGAGTTTTAATCATTTGGATGGCGATTGGTGAGAATGGTATGATGTATTGATGCTAAGGTACGATATTAACGGTCTTTTGATGGTGGGAAGTAATTGAAATTTGATTGTTATGTGATGTTGTATGGTATTTTGGTTTTAGGGTATAAACTAGAATGGGTAATTATGATGTATGCTTGTGGTTTAGGGCATAAACAAGGAGTTGCCCTTTTAAGAAAATGACAATAATTATAAAAAAAAGGGGACCAAAAAGCTTGGATAAAATACAACACAATTGTTTGCCAAAAAAAGAAGGTTTACAAAAATTGGGTAATTGGGTAACCAAAAACTCGAACCGAAATTATTGGGTACCCGAAATTGGGTACCCGATAATTTTCGGTTCGGATACGGTTCGCCATCCGTCCGACCCGAAATTTTGGGTACCCGAACCGAAAGCTCTTTTGGTTCGGGTACCCGACCCATGAACACCCCTAACTGTTAGTTAGCAACATTCAACCAAACTGAACTTTTGCCTAAATTGAGTGTTATAAATCGAATTCGGTGATTGGAAACAAGTTTCATGTGGATACGACCGGTACTTGTTGGTTTCTAGGTACAGCTAAGCCATGCACTTGCAATAACAATTTAAGACAACAAATTTTTGATGCCGTTGCTGGGAAACTTATTTATTTCAACATCAGAAGTGACCAACACATTCTAGGTTAGGCTTTTTCTTTTTCTTTTTCTCCTTTGCTTTTTGAGCCTTGCTTGGACTTGCTTACGCTTGGTGTAGTTTTTGACTTTGTATGCACATGCGCAGTCAGAGGAATCGACAACTCGTTCCTTTTGACCCGGAGATAGAAGCCACTGCACGGAGACAAAGCAGTGCGAGAAAAAAAGCAACAAGCGCAAATCATCATAGCGGGGAAAGAGCCTAGGGTGCTGGGAGACTACGTCTTATCGCAAGCAACCGACATCACCTCCTCCATTATGAACCCAACCGTAGAAGCAAACAACTTCAAGTTGTGGCCCGCTCTTGTGTCCTTCATGGAGAAGGACCAGTTCGATGGGTGCCCCACGAAGAACCCCCATATTTACCTTCACAACTTTCCAGAAAAGTCTGGCATGATCAATCTTAACGGGTTCTCCGCTGATGTTCTTAGGCTGAGGCTCTTCCCTTTCTCGCTGACAAACATAGCAAGTGACTAGCTCCTTAATGAAGAGCCCAATTATGTCATCACTTGGAAGGCCCTATCAAGAGCCTTCCTTAGCAAGTACTTCCCCCCCGGGTAAGACCGCTAAGTTGTGAGCGGAAATCACTTCCTTCTCTGAACGAGGCAACGAATCTTTTTATAAAGCGTGAGAGATGTTCAAAGATCTTCAACACCAATGCCCCCATCATGGAGTACTCGACTAATTCCTAATCCAAAACTTCTACAATGGATTGGACTAGTCCTTGAAGATGTCCGTTGACGCCACAACCGGTGATGCACTCATAGGGAACTCAATTGAGGTTGCAAGAGCCTTGTTGGAGGAGATGGTTTCCAACAACTATCACTGCTCCACTTAGAGAGCAACCCCAAAGAGGACTAGTGGGGTTTATGGAGTTGACGTTGTGGACTTGCTTGCTAGCAAGGTGAATGCTCTAGCGTAGAGGTTTGACAGGCTTGGGACTCTTTCTTTAGGGAGTTTAACAGGGTGTTCTTCAGGCGTAATGTTGGAGGTTGGGGCTCTATGTGAGATCTGTGGCATTCAAGGCTATGTTGCTACTGAGTGCTCTAATATGCTTTTCAGAGAGTTGAGCACGCCAATGCTATGCAAAACTTCAACCAACGCCCACAAAATAACCCCTATTCAAACACTTGCAACCCCGGTTAGAGAAATCACCTAAATTTATCCTATTGTGACAACCACCCCATACCACCCAATGGCACTCAATGTCAACCCCCTGGCTTCCAATGCGGGGCTGCCTATACCCCACCTCCACAACAACAACCTCCCCAACCTCCCCAACCTAAGTCCAATCTGGAGAGTCTTATGGGGCGCTTCATAGCGACCAAAACCAAGACAAATAAAGCACTTGGTGATTCGGTTGGTAAACTTAACCTCAAGTTTGAGACTATGACCACTCACCAGAAGATGATAGAAAACCAGGTTGCCCAGATTGCACAACATGTGATCTATTTATCTGGACCCCAGGGGTATCTACCAGGTCAACATGAGACCAACCCCAAAGGTCAGATGAATGCCATCACATTGTGGAGTGGCAAGGAGTTAGAAAGTCATCATATGCCCATGAGGGAGGATAGGAGAGAGGTTGATAGTGAGGACAATGTCCCTATCGAGATTCCAAGTGAGAGGGTTTATCCCGAGGACTCCAAAGAGGTTCGACCTGAGCATGTTTCACCCCCAGTGAAGCCCTACAAGCCTCTTGTTCCAGATCCCTAGATGCTACTAAAGTCTAGGGAGGAGTACAAGTATGGAAAGTTCCTCGAGATACTGAAAACGTTTCATATCAACATTCCCTTTTTGGAGGCTATCAGTGACATGCCTTCCTACGCTAAATTCTTGAAGGATTTGCTGTCCAATAAGGGGAAATTGCTCGAGAATACTATAGTGGCTCTCACTGAGGAGTGCAATGCTATTATTCAGAACAAGCTGCCTCCTAAGCTTTCAGACCCGGGAAGCTTCTCCATCCCTTGTTCAGTTGGGGATGTTACTATTAGTAGGGCACTATGTGATCTTGGAACTAGCGTGAGCCTCATGCCCTACTCCATATGTGAAAAGTTGTAAGTGGAAGATCTAAAATCCACAACTATTTTCTTGCAACTAGCTGATGGATCGGTCAAGTACCCTATGGGAATTCTTGAGGATGTCGCACTTCAAGTGGGCAAGTTCTTCATCCCTTGTGATTTTGTTCTAATAGAGATGGCTGAAGACTCCCGTATTCTAATTATCCTCTAAAGACCCTTTTTGGCCACTACGGTAGCTATGATAGATGTAAAGAATGGCAAGCTCTCCCTTTAAGTAAGGGATGAAAAAGTGGAATTCAACTTATCACAAACTATGGCCTCTCTCGCTATAGACGACTCGTGTTGTAGAATTGATCAGCTAGAGAGAGCACTTAGTTAGGAGGCTAAGACTTACCATTTTGTAGGGGATCCACTAGAGGCCACTTTCATTGGATGCCATGTGACTAGCTCCCATCCGGGAGAGAAGGAGGAGTACACTAGGCTCCTCAATGAGTCTACTGGCGATACGCATTGGTAATCCTCCAAGGAGGTTCTTAGTGTGAAGGAGCCAACCTCTACAGAGCAGGAGAAGTGCCCATCAAAGGTAGAGTTGAAGCCCCTACCTTTTCATCTCAGGTATGAGTTTCTTGACTCTGCTCATGAGTTTCGTATTATTGTTAGTGCTAATCTGCATGACCCCAGTTGGAAAAATTGTTGGATGTGCTTTGAAAGCATAGGGGTCCCATTGGTTGTGCAAAAAGAGGTTGTCAAATTGCTTGATGTTGGGATTATCTATTCTATCTTAGATAGTGAATAGGTGAATCCAGTTGAGGCAGTTCCCAACAAGGGTGGGATGACCGTCATTAAGAATGAGTGTGGCAAGCCTATCTCTATTAGGACTGTGACCGGTTGGCGAATGTGCAGTGACTATCATAGATTGAATTAAGCCACTCGAAAAGATTATTTTCCTATCCCTTCATTGATCAAATGTTGGAAAGGCTGGCAAGGCATTCCTTCTTCTGTTATTTGGATGGATATTCTGGTTTCTTTCAGATTCCTATCCATCCCGATGATTAGGAGAAGACGACCTTCATATGCCCTATGGTACCTTTGGTTATCAAAGGATACCTGTCAGATTATGCAATGCTCCCGTCACTTTCCAGCAGTGTATGACTACTATATTTTTTGATTTCATTAAGAACATACCGAAGGTGTTCATACATGACTTCTTCGTCTATGGGGTAACCTTTGACTTGTGTTTAGAAAATCTAACTAGGGTATTCCATAGATGCGAGGATGTTAACTTTGTGTTGAATTGGGAAAAGTGCCATTTCATGGTACAAGAGGGGTTAGTACTGGGTCATATTATCTCTACTAGGGGTATCGAACTGGACAAGGCTAAGGTTGAGGTTATTGAGTAGTTGTGCCCTGCTACTTTAGTAAAAGGGGTGCCAAGTTTCCTTGGTCATACGGGATTCTATCGCTGGTTTATCAAGGATTTCTCCAAGATTGCCAAACCTCTAACCTAGCTTCTAGCCAAGGATGTCCCATTTGTGTTTACTGATGAGTGCCATGAAGTTTTTTGCAGGATTAAGTAGGCACTGATATCTTCCCCCATCATCCAACTGCCAAACTGGAGTCTCCCATTCGAGATCATATGTGATGCCAATGACCATGAGGTGGGGGCATTTTTAGGACAGAGAAGAGACAAGAAACCAGTGGTGATCTATTATGCTAGTAGAATGCTGGATGAGGCCAACAGAGAAGGAGTTGCTTGCGGCCGTGTATGCAATGGAGAAGTTCTGACCTTATATCTTATGCTCCAAGGTCATTGTGCACACTGATCATTCTGCACTCAAGCATCACCTTAGGAAGTAGGATGCCAAACCTCGCTTCATTCGGTAGGTTCTACTTCTACAAGGGTTCAACTTGGAGATTAAGGACAAGGCAGAGGCTGAAAATATGGTTGCAAACCACCTTTCTAGGCTTATCGTTCAAAGCCAGGGCACCCTCATCGATGATGCTTTCCATGATGAGCATCTCCTGGCTATCTCCACAGAGCAAGCACCATGGTTCACTGACTTTGCAAACTATTTAGCCTCGGGGATCCTATCTCATGCCATCTCATCCCATCAAAAGAAGAAGTTCTTCCATAATGTCAAACATTACTTTTGGGAGGAACCTTTTCTTTACAAGCTACGTAAGGATAGGATTTATCGGCATTGCCTCCAGCGAAAGAGATTCAGAGCGTGATTTATCTTTTTTATGACTCTCCATGTGGAGGACACGCAAGCACCTCCAAGACCGTCATAAAGGTCCTCTAAGCTGAGTTCTTTTGGCCCTCCCTATTCAAAGACGTCTACACTTATGTTTGCTCTTGTGATCGCTGCCAGCGGATGAAAAATTTATATAGGAAGAATGAGCTGCCCCTTAACCTCATCCTTGAAATTGAGAACTTCGATGGGGCCCTTTCCATAATCGAGGGACAACGAGTACGTCCTGGTTGCTGAGGATTACGTCTCCAAGTAGGTGAAGGCCATAGCTAGCCCTGCCAATGACTCAAGAGCAGTGGCTAAGCTATTCAAGAGGATAATTTTTTCTCGTTTCGGGGTCCCAAGGGCACTTATCAGTGATAACGGGATGCACTTCATTGAAAAAGCCTCAAGGTTTTATTGAAGAAATATGGAGTGCACCACCAGTATGGTCTTGGCTACCACCATTAAACAATTGGCCAAGTCAAGATCTCCAACCGAAAAATCAAGTCAGTTTTGGAGAAGATGATTGCGCGATCTCGCAAAGATTGGGCTGACAAACTTGATGACGCCCTTTGGGCTTACCAGACCGCATTCATTGAGACCACTCCATTCTGATTAGTTTATGGTAAGCCATGCCACCTCCTCATGGAGTTAGAACACAAGGCCTACTGGGCTATCAAACATTTGAACTTTGATTTGAAATCTGCGGGAGAGAGAAGATTGCTCAAGTTGAACGTACTTGAGGATATCCGTTTGGATGATTATGAAAGTTCTAGGATTTACAAAGAGAGAAAGAAGCAATGACATGACAAGTTCATTAAGCATCGCGAGTTTCAGGAAGGTAACTTAGTCCTCTTATTCAACTCCCATTTGAAGCTCTTCCCAGGGGAGCTTCATTCAAGATGGACGGGCCTTTTCAAGGTGTTCAAAGTTTATCCATACGGAGTCCTTGAGATTAGCACGGAGGCCACTAGCTTGTTCAAGGTAAACGGGTCTCGATTAAAGCACTATATAGCCGGTAAGTCGCTTGAAGGGAAGGTCACATATGCCATCCCCGACGTCTCTTCTTCTTAGATGTCCTTCACAGTCAAGCTCGGGACCTAAAACAAGTGCGTCTTGGGAGGTAACCCAAGCTTTACAGCTTTCGGAAAAAAAAACCAAAAGTAAAAAGAAGTTAAAAAAAAAGAAGAAAAAAAGAGGGAGAAGAGAACAAAAGGGAACCAAAAAAAAAAAAAATAGAAAAGAAGGAAGCACCACTCCAAAGGGCCAGATTGGGAGGCAGCCAGTTGGCATGGGCACCCTATTCCTGATGGCAATCCCATCCCACCCCCTAAAACTTCCAAAAGAGGGGGGGGGGGGTGGAGGGAGCAAGGAAATCAAGGACATTCTAATTAGTAATACGGCACAGTACCCCTGTGCCACATGGCACGACTGTGCCACTCAATTTTCGGGAAAAAGGCCCAAGCTCCCCTTCTTCCTTCTTTCTTTCTTCATTCTTCCTCACAACTTTCTCTTTCTAGGCTGCACGACCCTCTCTTTCTTTCACCCCACTCTCCACTCAAATCTCATCCCAAATTCTCAATTTTTCTTCTAAATCCTCAAATTCCACTCATAATCTCTCACTTCCCCCTCAAATTTCTCTCCTTTTGCCTAAAACTTTCACCCCTCACAGGCTCACACTATCCACTTTTTCTCTCTAAAACCCTAACCTCCAATGTTGAGGTTGAAGGTTCTAGAGATAGAAAGCTCATCTCCCCTTCCCATTTTTATCTTTTTCAACAACCCTTAAGACCAGATCTGCTCCCAAGTGTTCATCATGGGCAAGAAACAAGTTGGAAAAGGCTCTAAGACTCCTTCATTGCCCAAGAAGGCTTTAAGGGCTCCCTCATCTTCTGCTGCACCTTCTGCTGCTAAAGGTGCTAAAGATGCTTACCTACTAATCCTTTCTGCTAGTTCCAGGGGTTTGCATTTTGCTAGAGATGACCAAACGACCCGGTATGAGAATTTGACCACTAGGAAGACTAGTGAACATAAATTCTGTTGAAACCATTATTATGTTTTGATGATAACAAACCTAAAGCAATGTTGCTCCAAACAAGATGTTTTCAACATGTGCTTTAACTTGTTGATTGTTGAGAACAAGTCCTGAGAACATGTTTTCAACAATGTGCTGAGAACATGTTTTCAACAATGCGCATTAACCTGTTTGTTAAATGTTGAGAACACGCCTTGAGAACAGGTCTCATACCTAATGGTTCACTCTCAAGATCACCACCTCCATGAGATGATTGAGTTGATCGTACGAGAAGCAATTCATGAACTCTAGCAAGACAAAGAACAATCCCAGCAAACAAGGTGACCTTGGTGTTCACGACATCTATACAGATCTTGGACAAGATGACTAGTTTAAAACAAGAAGTCTGGGGTATATAGATTTTATTTATTTAGACTCTTGTTAATATGCCAATACTGAAAACACCTTATAAAACACCTCTTGAATCGGTGTTTGTGCTAAACGCTTCAGAACACAAGTTGCGAACAACCCTGTGAATAGGGTGCCTAGGGTGTTTCTGACCTAAACTGGCCTTACCCGGTTATCTTTGAAAACTTATTTTCGGTTGGCCAAGATCTCCAGAATAATTCCTTAAACTCAAGATTGCTATTTTCTTGGAAAGGATAATTCTTGAAAATATTATGGGAGATTGCAAAACCTTTTTTTTGGAAAACTTTTAAATCGAAATGTTATCTCTTTCTTTCTCTCTCTCTCATCTCTTGGAAAGCTTTTCAAAATACCTTCACAAGATTTTCCACGGTTATTATGGCTAAAAATAATCTTCTTAGAATGCTATAATTTTGGGAAGATTTTCTTGAAGAGCCGTTGGGATTTTTATTTGAAAAAGAAAATCATCTTTACCAAACTTAGTTGATTTTCTCTCCTCTCTCCCTGGTTTTTACCGTTGGTTTTTGAGCATAAAAAGGGAGAGCATTTGAGATGAAAACACACGGACATAGACTGACACAAAGGAAAACACAAAAAGGAGAGAACACAACACAAAACGAGATTCAAAAAGGAGGTTTTCTAGAAAAATAAAAGTGCTTTGAGCTATTCTTGAGAAAAGAGAAAACCGAGACAAGTTGTGTTAAAAGTGTGTTTTCAAGATATTGGCATAATAGGATCTTCATTTGTACCTTACATCTGCTTAGTGAGAAGCACCCTAGTAAGGTGTTTTTGACCTTGATCTCAGATCAGTCAAAAGTGAGTGAGTGTGTCCTAGTCGTGTGGACTTTGGACGTGTCCAATCTGGTGAGATTTGGACGTGGTGTAATATGCCTTGAGAAGGAGATTACGTGGTTGCAAGGTTGTAACAAGGTGCGTTACAATTGTAACGTGTTAAGCCCGGTTTAGTGAAGTGGTTAAATCCTACACGAGGTAGGTCGTGGTTTTTCACACCTCAGTTGGGCTAGAGATGTTTTCCACGTGAAAAATTGTGTGTGCTTTAATTTCCGCATCTATCTTGATAATTTTCGCTCTTGCTACATCTGAAAACACCCTCTGCAAACAAGTCACAGAGGTGTTTGTCATATATAACGCGAAAATCAGACACCACAATTCACCCCCCTCTTGTGGTAGGATATTCTAAGATCTAACAAGTGGTATCAGAGCAGGTTCTCTCACAACAAGGCTAACACCTTGAGAGATTCTGAAAATGAGTACACCACAAGGCATTCTTGAAGGACAATCCATCACTCGTCCACCCTATTTCAACGACCAACATTATAGTTGGTGGAAGAACAGGATGGAGAACTACATTCAGGCAGAAGACTATGAGTTATGGATGCTCATCAAGAACGGGCCCCTTGTTCCCTACAAAATACTTGAAGATGGCAAGAAAGTTTCCAAGGAACCGAAAGATTTTGACTCTGAAGATTACAAGAAAATGGAGAAAAATGCAAAGGCCAAGAAGCTACTCTATTTTGGCCTAAGACCCGATGAATACACTCGCATCTCTGAGTGTGAATCAGCCCAAGCTATCTGGAATGCCTTGCAAGTTGCTTATGAAGGTACGAGTCAAGTTAAACCATCTAGAATTGAGCTACTTATGCGACAATATGAGTTGTTTGATATGGGTGATCGTGAGACTATAATGGATATGTATACACGGTTTACCCACATAAGGAACGAGTTAAAATCCTTGGGAAAATCCTTCACCACTGAAGAGTTGGTGAGGAAGATCCTTAGAATTCTACCTCGTACGTGGGAGGCCAAAGTAACAGCCATCCAAGAGGCTAAAGACATGAACAAAATCACCCTTGACGAGTTGATTGGTAATCTCCAAACCTATGAACTCCGGAAAAACTCACAACAAAAAGAGGAGCAAAAGAAGGATCGTGGGCTTGCCTTGAAAGCACATGAGGACACTAACTCTGACCTTGAAGATGAAGATATGGCCCTAATGTCCAGAAAATTCAAGAAATTCTTCAAAAAGGTCAAGGAAAACAACAAAAGAAAAGATTTCAGTAAGTTCAGAAACACCCCCAAAGATCAACCTATAGGGTGTTTCAAGTGCGGCAAACCAGATCACTTAGTCAAAAACTGCCCTCTGCTTCGAGAAGATCTGATGCCCGAACATCCTCGAAAATAGGGTCGAAAACACCCTGTAAACAATCTGGGCAAGCGATTCTCGAAAGCTATGCTGGCTGCTTGGGGAGATTCCTCTGAAGATGAAGGAGAATCTGAAGCTGAAGAAGAGGTCGTAGCACTGATGGCACAAAGTGACTCAGATTCAGATGATGAATCAACAATCAGCTTCACAGATCTCAAGAACAAGGTACATGGTCTTAACAAAGCTACTCTAGAAGAACTTCCATATAATTTGATAGACACTTGTGCTGACCTAACAAGAGAAGTTCGTGACCTAGAGCTTGAAAATGAAATTCTCAAAAATGAAAAACTAGGTTTACATGAGAATATCAATGTTCTTAGAGAAGATCTTTTTCTAAAAGAAGGTGATTATACCCAAGTAAGGGAAAAGCTTTCTAAAGTGGAAGAAAAGGTTGAAACCTTGCTAAATGAAAAGCAAAGCCTAAATGCCACCATAGAAAAGTTGGAAACTAACCTTGCTACAAACAATCGCTGGAACAAGTCCTCACAAGCCCTTGATTGGTTAAACACTCACCACAACCGAAACAAAAAGGGACTTGGTTATAAGCCTAAACGGACCGTTTATCCCATACATAGGAAGTATGTTGGATTACCTGAAAATATTGTTTGCTTTCATTGTGGGAAAACAGGTCATTATAGATACACCTGCCCTTTAAGAAAACATGCCAATGAAAAGAATGAAAAGCATGTGAAACAAATCTGGATTAGAAAAGATGAGATTTATTTGTCTAAAAGAATGGGACCCAAGTGGATCTGGGTTCCCAAAACTAACCCTTGATTTGTTTTGTAGGCTGAAGTGAGAGAGAACAACCCCACAACCAACCCAACAAACAAGGTAAGAAACACCCTGGAAAATAGTTCAGAAGATAACCTTGAAAACAGGCAGCTGTGGTATGTTGATAGTGGGTGTTCGCGGCATATGACTGGAAAAGAATCAAACTTTCTCTCACTTACAGCTCTAAATGGTGGGAGTGTAGCATTTGGAAACGGCAAGTCTGGGACAATTGTCGGTATAGGTAATATTGGTAAAACTCTCTCTCACTCAATTGATAATGTGCACTTAGTTGATGGGTTAAAACACAATTTGCTAAGTGTGTCCCAACTGTGTGACAAGAACAACCTAGTATTGTTTTCAAAAACACGTTGCTTGGTTGTGAATGACAACACAGGAGATGTTGTATTAAGGGGGAAGCGATGCCAAAATGTCTATAAAGTTTGTATTTCCACTCTTCCCCAAAAGAGTCTGACTTGTTTAAATGCTTTAAATGATGATATAATGCTATGGCACAAGAGACTAGGTCATGCAAGCCTGTCCTTGCTAAACAAACTTATTTCCAAGGACTTGGTTGTTGGACTACCTTCCATCAAGTATAATGATGACAAGGTATGTGAAGCTTGTGCAAAAGGAAAACAAGTTAGATCTTCCTTAAAATCTAAAAAGTATGTAAGCACTACCCGACCTCTTGAATTATTACACATTGATCTATGTGGTCCCATGAGGATAGTAAGTAGAGGTGGGAAGAGGTATGTGCTTGTCATAGTGGATGACTACTCTCGATTTACTTGGACCCTGTTCTTGGCTTCCAAGGATGAAACGTTTGAAAACTTTATTGCTTTTCTACAAAGGGTTGAAAAGAGAGTAGGACACTCATTGGTTAGCTTGAGGTCTGATCATGGTACTAAATTTGAAAATGTAAATTTTACAAATTTTTGTAATATGCATGGTGTTGATCACAACTTCTCGGCTCCAAGAACACCCCAACAGAATGGGGTGGTTGAGCGTAAAAATCGTACCCTAGAAGATATGACTAGAACAAAGCTTGTTGCTAGTGGTCTTCCTACGAACTTTTGGGCAGAAGCTTTGAACACATCGTGCTATATTATGAATAGATGTATGATCAGACCCATGTTGAACAAAACTCCTTATGAACTCTTCAAAGGCAGAAAACCTAATATTATGCACTTGAGAACTTTTGGTTGTAAATGTTTTGTGCATAATAATGGAAAGGATGCCTTGGGAAAGTTCGATCCTAGGAGTGATGAGACAATATTTATTGGTTATTCTTCTCACAGCAAGGCTTACAAAGTTTTTAACAAAAGAACCTTGTGTGTTGAGGAAAGTGTGCATGTGCTTTTTGATGAAACTAATACTGTGAATAAGAATAATGCACAGGAAAAAGAGTTTGAATTAGGTCTTGTCCAAAAGGAATTGCCGAACCATGAGAAACCAGGTGAGAACACCTTGGAGAAAACAAGTACAGAAGGTGTTCCTCAAAACAGCATGCAAAGTGAATACCAAACAGGGGGAAACACCATTGAACCCTGTTCGGAACCATATCCCTCAGGAACCAGCTTGCAAACAGGCGCTGAAACAGGATCAGGAGGTGTTCTTGAACCTGATCCTATACGACCAGAACATGGGTCTGTGAATCTAATCAATTCAAGATCATGGAAGCACCGGAGTTCGCATCCTCTTGATCCGATCTTGTCAGATATTAATACTGGAGTGCAAACTAGATCTAAACTTAAGAATTTCTGTGCTTTCTATGCGTTTCTTTCTAACATTGAGCCAAAAAGTGTGAATGAGGCCCTTGCAGATTCAGATTGGATCACGGCTATGCAAGAAGAGCTTCACCAATTTGAAAGAAACAAAGTATGGCACCTTGTTCCTAAACCTGCAGAAAGAACAATCATTGGAACCAAGTGGGTGTTCCGAAACAAACTAGATGAGTCAGGAACAGTCACTAGGAACAAGGCAAGGCTGGTGGTTCAAGGATACAATCAAGAAGAAGGAATCGACTATGAAGAAACCTTTGCACCAGTTGCAAGAATTGAGGCTATCCGAATCTTAATAGCCTTTGCAGCTCATATGGAGATCAAGCTATATCAAATGGATGTGAAAAGTGCATTCCTAAATGGATACCTTAAAGAAGAGGTGTATGTCAAACAACCCCCTGGTTTTGAAAATGGTAATTTTCCAAATCATGTTTATAAACTTGACAAAGCACTTTATGGTTTAAAACAAGCTCCAAGAGCTTGGTATGAACGATTGTCAAAATTTTTACTTGAAAATGATTTTAGAAGAGGCAAGGTAGATAATACCTTGTTTCTAAAATCTAAGGGGGAACATTTATTAATCGTCCAAATATATGTAGATGACATTATATTTGGTGCAACTCATCATGATTTATGCCATGAATTTTCAAATATGATGAGGAGTGAGTTTGAGATGAGCATGATGGGTGAGCTTAACTTTTTCTTAGGCTTACAAATCAAGCAAACTCCAAACGGAACCATGATCCATCAACAAAAGTATATCAAGGAGCTACTTAAGTGTTTTGGGATGGAGTCGGCCAAACCCATAGACACTCCTATTTCTCCTTCAACCAAATTGGTTATGGATGATGGGAGTCCCTCAGTTGAGGAAAAACTCTATAGGGGCATGATTGGGTCACTCCTATACCTAACCGCTAGTAGACCAGATATCGTTTTTAGCGTTGGTCTATTTGCCCGTTTTCAGTCTAATCCTAAAGAGACTCACCTTAAGGCTGTTAAACGGATACTAAGATATTTAAAGCATACACCTGATTTAGCTCTATGGTATCCTAAAGGCTGTAATTTTAATCTTGTTGGATATGCTGATGCTGACTATGCAGGGTTCCTAGTTGATAGAAAGAGTACCTCGGGTATGGCTCACTTTCTTGGACCTTGCTTGGTATCTTGGGCGACCAAGAAGCAACATTCAGTTGCCATGTCCACAACAGAAGCTGAATATGTTGCTGCAGCTTCATGTTGTGCTCAACTGTTGTGGATAAGGCAACAGCTTAAAGACTTTTGTGTTGACACTGGATACATTCCTATTTTTTGTGATAACACAAGTGCTATTAATATTGCCAAAAATCCATGTCAGCATAAAAGAACAAAGCATATTGACATTCGACATCATTTCTTGAGAGATAATGTTGAAAAGAGCTTAATCTCTATGAATTTTTGTATAACGGAAAATCAAATTGCTGATATATTCACGAAGGCATTAGCTAGAGATCCATTTGAGAAGAATAGACTGGAACTAGGGCTGGTGAGAACACCCTGAGACACCTGTTCCCACGTCGAGAACTAGTTACCTGTTCTCTACCCATGGTTGACTGCTGAAACTTTACATATCGTATATGCAAATGCTTGGATCATGTGTATTTTGCTTTAATCTATACAAAAAGTGCAGCTTACGAGGATGTGGTAAAAATCATTGGAGGATCCCTGTTTTCAAGATCAACCGAAACAAACAGGCAATCACCTTGATTAAGCAGAAAAAAACCAGGTATGTCTCTTCGTCTTTCGATGCTTATGGAAATGTGCTTGCATTTAATTATTCCTCCCTTTCCAAGGTGCACGGTTACTGTTTTAATCTTTACCCTCCTAAAACCTTGCGCTTCTTAAATGCTTAGGCGGCTCTCCTATTAATTAGCCCTGTTCTCTGCGTCATATCATCATCCTCAGAAGCAACCTCTGCAAACAGGCTAAACCCTAATCTCCCCTCTCACTGAAATCGCCCTCAAGCAAAATCTCTCTCAAAACAGCAATGGCTCCCAAAACTAACTCTTCATCCCTCTCCAAGAACAAGAGCATGGTCAGTCACTCGACTCATGCTCCTCCTCGGCCAATAACCCACAAAATCTTCGAATTTCTTACCCAGATAAACCTCAAAAACACTGGGCATGAGTTATGCGACATTCCCTACTCCTTTGGCCGGGAGTTAGTGGTGCATGTAGGGACAATTCCGTGTCCCATTCCTTCTGAAACCGATGACAGTTCTTCAGGTCTTCAAGACAAAATCTTGAAGAACCCAGAAATAACTGTTGAAACCTCTGAACCCTGTTCTTCTCTACCCCTTCCAGAAACATCTCAAAGAACAGGGGATGTGTTCGTTGAGGACCTCTCCATGGATCTACAAGGGGATTCTGAAGAAGAAATCCCTGTCCTCGGGGACGACTCTGTTCCTCTCACTTCTCAGACTGGAGAAAAGAGGAAAAGAGTAAAGATGGTGGCTAGGCGTAAACGAACTCCAAGACCACGACCACCATCAAGATCTTGCCCCTCTTCAACTCCCTCTTCTCCTCCTTCTCGCAAATATGCGAGAATTGCCTTCCAATCAACACCCAAATCCTCCAAATCCTCTGTTCCCTTCATTCAGGAGATATCTTCTTCCTCCTCTGAAGGGTTCTCAGATTCTGATTCTGAGAACAACTCCTTTGAACAAGGGAGACCGGTGCCACAAACAACCCCTAAACCTATTCCTAAGCCAGCAAAAACACCTCCCAAGAAAAAGCCAAGAACATCCCCTCCACCAAAGGCTACCACCCCTGTTCCTGCCACCAAACGCCCCAAACAGTTCACACCCTCTCCCTTGACTGACCAACATGCAAAGTTGCTTAAACGCAATGTTGTCAGGGGGAAGGTTGTGAATGTGGACTTCTTTCAAGAACAGGGTGTGGGGGTGTTCTTGACAAAACTTCGCACCCAAGGCTGGCTACAACTGTTTGCAAACACCCAGCTGGGGTGTTCTGTGCCTGAGTTGGTGGAGTTTTACGCCAACTGCAGTGTCACCAACGGAGTGGTGACCAGCTCAGTGAGTGGACAAAGCATCAAGTTTGATGCGTCCTCACTTGGGCAAATTCTGGGCATACCCTCGCAAGGATTCGAGGTGTATGTGAGGGAGGACAAAACGGCTCTGGAACCTGCTCAGCTTCTCGAGGTATCCAAGCGCCTCAGTCGCAAACAGGGTCTGAAAACACCCTCCTCTGTCAAGATGGGTGATCTCATTCCTCCCCACCAACTGCTGTTCATGTTCGTCATCAAGAACATGATTCCAAGAGGTCAAGGGCCAAATTCGGCATATCTCTTCGATCAATGCCTTGTTGACCTTCTGGATAGGGAAGAACCCATTAACCTTCCTGCAATCATGATTCGCCACATTGGGCGAATTGCGAACACCTCCCGAGCACATGATCTCGGTTATGGGTTCCTACTGACGAAGGTGTTTGAGCACTTTGGGATAGTGCTCACATGGAGAGTAGCCGCCCAAACAATTGATGACTTCGGGGTTGATACCCTACTGTGGTGCGGCTATGAGATTGAGGGATCAGCCTCCAAACAGGGTCGTCGACCACCTCGACCACTTGTTTCTGGACAGGTTGAGGCTGTTCTTGAGGACAATGTTCGCCTCAAGAAAGAACTCTCCGCAGTCAAAGCTGCCTTCGCTGAAGAACAAGCTCGCTCTGCCAAGCGACATGAAGACTTGCTTGCTCTTCTCTCCACCCTTGCCCCTTCTATCCCTCCTCTGCAAACAAAACCACCTCCTGCACCTTGATTGTATAGGGTGTTTTCTAGTGTCTGTTGGTGTTTTGTTTGTTGTTTCTGCATTTACTGTACTGCCTTGTTATTAATAATATATTTTTTGCAGTATGTGTTGTTCCATATGATTTCTATTTAGTTGTTCTTCCTTTTTAATGATGCCAAAAGGGGGAAGAATTCAGTATAACATGGAACATGGAATGAAAACATGTTTGGACAACATAAAATGAAAACATGAAAACATATTTGCAGTTTGCACCTTGCTTGACACCAAATAAAATGAAAACATGTTTGAACGTTGACTGGCCTGGACTCTAATTGCCTTTGTAGATCCATATCAGCATTAACTTTTTGTCAATATGGATACTTGGTTTGTCATCATCAAAAAGGGGGAATTTGTTGAAACCATTATTATGTTTTGATGATAACAAACCTAAAGCAATGTTGCTCCAAACAAGATGTTTTCAACATGTGCTTTAACTTGTTGATTGTTGAGAACAAGTCCTGAGAACATGTTTTCAACAATGTGCTGAGAACATGTTTTCAACAATGCGCATTAACCTGTTTGTTGAATATTGAGAACACGCCTTGAGAACAGGTCTCATACCTAATGGTTCACTCTCAAGATCACCACCTCCATGAGATGATTGAGTTGATCGTACGAGAAGCAATTCATGAACTCTAGCAAGACAAAGAACAATCCCAGCAAACAAGGTGACCTTGGTGTTCACGGCATCTATACAGATCTTGGACAAGATGACTAGTTTAAAACAAGAAGTCTGGGGTATATAGATTTTATTTATTTAGACTCTTGTTAATATGCCAATACTGAAAACACCTTATAAAACACCTCTTGAATCGGTGTTTGTGCTAAACGCTTCAGAACACAAGTTGCGAACAACCCTGTGAATAGGGTGCCTAGGGTGTTTCTGACCTAAACTGGCCTTACCCGGTTATCTTTGAAAACTTATTTTCGGTTGGCCAAGATCTCCAGAATAATTCCTTAAACTCAAGATTGCTATTTTCTTGGAAAGGATAATTCTTGAAAATATTATGGGAGATTGCAAAACCTTTTTTTTGGAAAACTTTTAAATCGAAATGTTATCTCTTTCTTTCTCTCTCTCTCATCTCTTGGAAAGCTTTTCAAAATACCTTCACAAGATTTTCCACGGTTATTATGGCTAAAAATAATCTTCTTAGAATGCTATAATTTTGGGAAGATTTTCTTGAAGAGCCGTTGGGATTTTTATTTGAAAAAGAAAATCATCTTTACCAAACTTAGTTGATTTTCTCTCCTCTCTCCCTGGTTTTTACCGTTGGTTTTTGAGCATAAAAAGGGAGAAGCATTTGAGATGAAAACACACGGACATAGACTGACACAAAGGAAAACACAAAAAGGAGAGAACACAACACAAAACGAGATTCAAAAAGGAGGTTTTCTAGAAAAATAAAAGTGCTTTGAGCTATTCTTGAGAAAAGAGAAAACCGAGACAAGTTGTGTTAAAAGTGTGTTTTCAAGATATTGGCATAATAGGATCTTCATTTGTACCTTACATCTGCTTAGTGAGAAGCACCCTAGTAAGGTGTTTTTGACCTTGATCTCAGATCAGTCAAAAGTGAGTGAGTGTGTCCTAGTCGTGTGGACTTTGGACGTGTCCAATCTGGTGAGATTTGGACGTGGTGTAATATGCCTTGAGAAGGAGATTACGTGGTTGCAAGGTTGTAACAAGGTGCGTTACAATTGTAACGTGTTAAGCCCGGTTTAGTGAAGTGGTTAAATCCTACACGAGGTAGGTCGTGGTTTTTCACACCTCAGTTGGGCTAGAGGTGTTTTCCACGTGAAAAATTGTGTGTGCTTTAATTTCCGCATCTATCTTGATAATTTTCGCTCTTGCTACATCTGAAAACACCCTCTGCAAACAAGTCACAGAGGTGTTTGTCATATATAACGCGAAAATCAGACACCACAATTCACCCCCCTCTTGTGGTAGGATACTCTAAGATCTAACAAATTCCTTCATGTGAACTCATCGAGGACTTTAGGATTGATTGATGATATGCTGAGTCTAATGCGTAAATTGGGATGGGTGGAGTACATTGGGATGCAATACACCTCTTATGACCGCCTCAAGTTGGAGTTTTTGAGCTCTCTTAACATAAATTGAGATGGCACCTATAAGGGTCAAGAGCTGGAAATTGCATTCTGTGTGTTTAACATTGATGACTGGATGAGCCTGTTGATGTTCAATGGGTTGTTAAAACTTCCAGTAGGTGAAGGGGCATATAGGGATGTTCCTCCCTTGTGGAGACCGGACCCGGTTTGGTTGAGCATCACTTACTCCAAACGGAAGACCTACATGCATAGATTTGGCAGACCTAGGGCCTTCGACCCCCAACAGGCCAAAGTCACCGACATTTGCAATATCAATCTCTGCTATTTACAACATTTGACCGCGAATATCATTTTCGGTTGTAACGACAACCAGAATGGATGTAGGAACGCAGAGTTGTTTATTATTTGGTGTGCATTGTCCAACACTCCCATGGACACAAGAGCCTTAATCATCCGTCACTTGGCAAAGGTGACCAAGACCACCTATAAGAATGTTCTGAGCATTGGTAGTACCGTTACCACCATTGCCATTGCCTTGGATCATAGTGACAAACTCTCATCTCGAGCCCCATTTCCTCAGGGGTCACCTTGATGTTGGCACCCTCTACCACATGCACATAATCGATAACCAGGGTGACATCATTTGGTATACCCACCACAAACAAATTGTTTCACCCTTCCTAATGTTGAGCGTACCGCCGTGACCAACAAGAAAAATTGGAGCTATGACAGAGTGATTGTTAGGGTGACTGTACTACCTAGGGAAGGGGTAGTTAGTTGCTGATGAGGAGGCCGAGTATGATGGAGAGGGGGAATATGATGATGATGATGATAAGGATGATGTTGATGAGGGCCAAGAGGGGCCTGAGCCTGTGGGCACTCATGTTGAGAAGGAGCCCATTATACCACCACCAACACCACCACCTCCCTTTAACCCACCACCCACCTTTGAGACTGGCAGGTCTTGTTCTATGGCATACATGCAGGTTGACCCCACCTTCCTCCAATCCTTCTCCGTCCTTCAACTGGAGGTCTCGGGTCTCCGAGAAGGATACACTGGGATGCGTGATGGCATCCATTATTTCTCTGGACGAATAGAATCCATTAAAGAGGGAGTTACATATTTCAGGGGGTTTGTTGACTGCCAAGAAGGGTAAGAGCGGTGGCGGATTCAGCGTGAGAAGGAGCGGGCCATAAGGGAAGCCCGAGAGTATGAAGAGAGAAGGTGGATGAATGAGTTGAACTGACAACAATTTCAGTCTATTCGGCAGTTGGATGAGCATTTTCGCACCTTCCCAAGCGATCAAGGGGATTGTCGTCCTTCCCATCGTTCGATCAGTGCTATTCATCCACCTTCTCACCATTCCCTTTGTATTTTTTTCTGCCTCCTGGGCCCGATAGGACCCAGTAGCTAGAAGTTATACCCCCTTCCCTTTACTTCTTATGCCTATTCTTTTCATTGGGGACCATGAACAATTCAAGCATGGGGGTGAGCTTATGAGCTCTATGCATGTTTAGTAGGTTTGGGTGTGATTTCTGATTGGTTGTAGTGTACATATATCTTCCTACATCTAGCATGTTTACATTTAGAATCTTAGGTTTCATTCTAGCTTAGGTGCATTCTTAGGACGCATTAGTAGTAGTTCCATTTTCTGCATTAGGTAGGCATGTAGAACATTTCATTTAGGTAGGCGATGCATTGTATATATTTTTCTCGTAACCATTGATCTAAAGTAGAAACGTGTTGAGTTAGGTTCTAAGACCACAATGTAATCCTTTCACCCTTTTTTTATCTATCTACTTATTGATCTTTTAGTTAGGTTTATTGCTTTGAAAAAAAAAGGACACAAGAGAGTTGAAATTCTTTTTGAAAACCCCTCTAATGATGATGTTCAAGGGGTAATGGCCTGGATGGATTGTTGTGGCAACTTGTGGCAAATGAGACCTGATTGGGTCCAAAAATCTTATGAATTGTTTGTGACAATGTTGTGATTGCTGGGCCTTGTGTGCTTGTATATTTGCCCTTGAGAGTGGCTTGATGTGAATTGGTTGAACCTTGATTTGAAGCTAGTTTTTGATTGTGGTTGAAGACCTAGTGAGATTTTTGAGCCTGTAATGACCATTCGCTGTACATGGTCTTGAATATCCTTTCATGAGTGTTCAACCCCCTTGCGTGTGCATCTCTAGAACTTGGCTTGACTCTCTTCAAAATCACATCTGGCATGTACATGGTGTTAATATGATTGAGGCATTCATTGGTTTTATAAGTCACATGAGCCAAAAGGCCATCCTGATCTGTTTGCTACCCTCTTTGAGATTTTTTCCTGTCATTTTATTCACCCATATCTACATAATCCATGGCCTTTAATGAACAACCCTACCATATGCCAGGTTAGTAGAGTAATATCGTGAGTTATTTTGATTGGGAAATATGGTTGTCGGTGCATCCCAGTGGTTAGTGCTGATTGGTTGTTAGCCTTGCATGATTGGGAGTTGAAGCTATCCTTTGACCCTTGTCATTCTCTTCCTTTCTTCAAAAGGAAAAAAAAAGAAAACAAAAAGAAAACAAAGAAGAAGTAAACATGTGAATAAGATGTTTGGCAAAGCAAGTTCCATTTAGTAAAAGAAAAAAAAAAAAGTTTCAACCCTCTTTCTTTGTGCTTAAATTGTGGGGATAATGGTAACAATTGCATTTTGGTGTGGAGATGGTTTTGATTGCTCTCTACTTAGATAATTAGCTCCTCCCACCTAAATCTTAACCTCCCTTATCTTTAGCCCTAACCCCGATACTACTTTTGTAATGCCCTTATGACTGACCCCTACGCATTTGCCTCCATTGATGGAGAATTGAGAGTTTTGCCAAACCTATGGTAGCATGCATGCATTGAGGGTGATTTTGAGTGATCAATTTTTCCTTAAACACATGAGGAGAGAGTTTTCGTTCTTACTCCTAAAGTGAGAATCTACCAGCCTAACTAGCTCACCAATGATTCAAGGGAAAGCATGACACTTCTAAGCAGTTCAATATAGAGTATTCATTCTTGCACCAAGGTCGAGTGATTTACATTTTAGAACATGTGCTTTTGAGAAAAAAAGAGTATGTCCTTGTTGAGTTTCTAAGTTGTGAGTTGCCATGATTATTGACCTAGTTGTTACCGCTTACCTGAGGAGGATGACACTTTGAGGTAAATCTCTCCCTGCCGTTCTGTTAGTTGATAGCCTTGCTTGGGAACAAGCAAGAGATAAGCATGTGGGAGTTGATAAATCTCCATTTACACCCCTTTTGAACCACTTTTGACCCCTTCTCCCTATGATTTTTGCATTAAACTTTAAAGTGCAGGGGTCGAATAGGCCTCCTTTTCCCTGAATTTGCTCATATAAGATTTTTTTCATGTTTTTAGGAGTTTCGGTTTGAAGAAAAGAAGAAACCCCACCGATATTGGTTGAAAGGAGGGTCAAGAAGGCGAATTTCAAGCCAAGGAGGAGGTTGGCTATGTCCAGAGAATTGGCATAGGGACCCCATGCCATGAAGCCCAGTCGTGCCACGCCAGATTCCTAACAGTCGAGTTCCAAAGGAGTGCACGACCGTGCCACTTTAGTTCTCCACGACTAATTTGTTTTCGTGGCGGTTTCATATGGGATATCTTGAAATTTCTTGGAGCTCTCGAACAGACTAGACCTGGCAAAGCTGACCCGAGACCCGAAACCTGAACTGAACGTCCTGAATCTATACACGAACCGACACCCGAAATGGGATGAATCGATTTGGATCCGAACACCCAAAGTAAATCGATCCATAACCACACGAAACTCGAATTGTAGTGTGACCCGAAATGACCAACACCTGAAATGACCCGACCCAATTCAAACCTAATCCGTAGTGACCCAACCCGAAGTGAACCGAAGATGGACAAACCGAACTCGAACCGAGTCGTAACTGATTTAAAACTGATCCAATTCTTACCCGATGTAATTTTACCATAATAAGTAGTAGCTTTTTTGAGGGGTTTTAGTCTTTTTTTCTTTTGGGGGAGAGTTTCGAATTTTTCAAACTCAATTAGTTAAGTTTAGGTGGGGAGAAAAAAAATAACTTAAGAGGAAATTTTTACAAATGAAATAAATTAAAAACTTAAGATGAAAAAATAAAATAGGTGATAGTTTTAAGTTTTTAATTTGATAGATATGTAGTAAGAACATAAGAGAAAAAATATTTTATTATAATAGGAATTAAGGAAAGATAAGTATAATCAATAATTTATTAAACTTATTAGGATCTAGCAGTCCTATTTTACTATTTGATTCATTGAATGACTTAATGCGATGCACGCTATAACTATAAATTTATAATATCATTCTGTGACTAATGTTAAAAATTCCGTACTAATGATCTACTATTCTATATCATCTTCGTAACATGTTTAATTCTACGAAATCATATTCAAGAATGTATCGTTGCATATGATCTCATAATAATGTGACTCATTTGAATTTTAGACAATTAAATTCCAAATCTCGAGTTTCTATAATGAGTATTCACCAGCACATAAATGTAATGCTAATTGACATATACTCATATTTTGTCGTTGCTTTCTAGTTTTGACTAATTGAGCAAATGCAGATGGAGTTGTTAATCTCCCAATGACAAATATTTGAATTTTGATGTATGACTACTTAACGAGCTATCAAAGAACATTGACTCAATTACTAAAAATGTCGACTTGAATCAACTTGTTTCTATTGACTAACTCCAAATATGATAAACATGAAGTTATAAACCAACACCAGGGTCTAAATAAAAAATTCATTTTTTTCTTTCATTTTTTTTCATTTTCCATGGTATATTTTGGTTTTGTGGCTCACAAATGAGACCATTGACAAATGATTTGTATTAGGTTGGTCCGCTTATTTTGTCATCGCATGAACTCAATTGAGATGATTAAAACTTAACTTAACGACATATAATCCTTTAGATAATTACACGACGTATTTGATATAGGGTTAGTGATGAGTTGTGTACTTGTATTTGTAATTTCCAAACTTTCTTAGTAAATTCAGAACTGACCCCATGTAATTTTCCACCAATTATATATATATATATATATATATATATATATA
>JACYFF010031958.1:11247967-11258444 GCA_017589665.1 Selenicereus undatus | reverse complement strand
ATATATATATATATATATATATATATATATAATCAATTAATCACTAACTTATGAATTAAAAGATAAATCTGGAGTAAATAGGTTTGTCTAAATAAAATTTAAAAGTAAAGAAGTAAATATGGCTACATTGAAAACATATAATGATTCAAAATTAACTTAACTTGATTTATACCCGATTCGATTTACACCTGACCCAATATTGACCAAAACATTGAATTGAATCCCACACGCTACAAATTACAGTTGACCATATCCGATCCGAACTGGGCTACTGTAGACAACCCAAAACATACCCGATCCAAACTCCATCTGAGCCGAACCCGTACCGATCCGAACATGGTACTCGCAAGTGACCCGAACCCGAACTTTACCCAAACTGAATCGAAGCCGACCCGAGCATGGTTGACCTTAAATTGACCCAAACCCGAACTCGACCCGAACATAATTCACCCAAAAGTGACCTGAACCGAACTAAGACTCGACCCGAATGATCCATTTGTCAGGTCTAGAAAAGTGGCGAATTTTAGGTTTTCAATTCTAAGTACTTTCACAAACTTTTAGATATTGGATTTGAGTTGAGTGGAGTACGAATTTGTGTGACTGATCTTGGAATCAATCGAAATACGTTTTCTTTCTTCCTTCTTTTGCATTCTTAATTAAAGTTTGCATCTTTAGTGATGTTTTGTAGATCTATTTCTTGATTGTGATTATCAATATGATTAAAGGCTAAATTATTAGTCTTGGATTCGAAGTAGCCACTATTATACGAAATTGAATTATGTTTTAGATTATTGTGAATCATGCCCATGACTGCGATTTGAAGTCTTGCCTAGTACGCTAAGTAATTGTTGGATTGCTTGAGAGAGTTTTATTCACTATTCTTAATTAGGGTTTAGGAGATCAACGAAAGTTGAATCCTTCATCTAGTGTGACTTTGTGAGCAATTGATCTTCCTGACGTGAAAACAATTAGAGTTTTAATTGGGAATACTTGATTACTTAATCTTGTGACCTTGATGATCTTAGTTTCATGAAAATAGATAACTAGGATTAAGATAGTTAGTCTATTGACCTTCAAGAGAAGGCTTAGATGTATTTTAAATTGTAATCCTTTCCACTTTGATTATTTTCATGGGCAGGCTTGTATGATCTAGTTTATGATTCATATAGCGTAATAGTGTGGTGAATCCCAAATCCAGGGCCTTTGTCATTATTGAATTAGACCATTCTTCAGTTTTCAGCAAAATAGTACTGCTACTTAGTAACATTCAACCAAACTGAACTTTTGCCTAAATTGAGTGCTATAAATCAAATTTAGTGAATGGAAACAAGTTTCTTGTGGATATGACCTGTACTTGCCGGTTTTTAGCTACAGCTAAGCCATGCACTTGCGGTAACAATTTAATACAATGCACTTGTACCATAGAATTTTGGATTAGGTTGGAGCTCATGTGCATGTGTGATTCTGTAAATGATAGTACTTGTCCAAAGACCCACGTATAAATGTTTTAGGATTCTATAAAGTCACTATTATGTCTAGAAGAGACTAGGTTAGGAAAGATCAAGTTTAATGATATGGGTGAGGGATTGCGTGACTTTTATGCCAATTGAGCTCCAAGGGCTCTTGATCAAATCCAAATAGGTTTTACCCCCAGTCTAAGTTATACAGTTGTATTAGTAACTGCAGCTTAGTCTAAAGGAGCTCGACCTGGTTTGTGCATCAAGACAGTCAGCATGCTAGTCTGCATTCAGGTGAAAAAATAGAGGTTAGGCTTGCCTTGGGCCTATGGGAACCTGACTGGATCATAGTAGTTCACATGCCACTCTTCATGCTAGTAAGCATTTATGAGTGGACAAAAGTCAATAATGTGACCTATTAGACTTTCAGAGTCCTAATCCATTCTAGGTTACATCAAATCATGTATTTTATTCATAATAAATTTAGTTAGGACCAAGATACTTTTTCTAGGCATAAGTCCATAATCCATGCATCATACATTCATCCCTTAGGCCTAGCATCCATTCATAAGTCCACTTGGATCCATCCATGTGTCTAAACTAGCCTATTCTAGGCAAACCAACCTAAAGTTATGCTTAAGCCCAATATAGGAGTGTGATGGACTTAGATCCAACTTAAGCCTACTTCCTCGACCCAACTTAGGACACAATCCAAGCTATGACCCAATTTTAGCCTAAACCCAGTGTCTTAATCCTATTTATTCCTATCCCTTCTAGTATAACATAAACCTTCAAGCCCCCAAGCGATTGTCTATTCCTCACCAGATTGCAAGATATTAGCCATATTCATAGCCAATGTTATTGACCTTTCATTTCTATTATTTAGCTCTATAACACTCCACTCTTCTAAACCATCATATGATGGAGAAGACTAATAAGGTATATGAGCGAAGCCCATAAAGCAAGAGGCTCGTATATCGAGAAGAAGTATGGGAAGCTTTACCTCCAAGTTCAAAGTCAAAGTCAAAGTCCAATTCTTTATCAATCCACATGGTAAGAAATGAAATGGCCCAAGCTAGGAAAATAATAGAAAGAATACAAGCCAGGATAGATAAAAGTGAAAGTAAGATAGAAGTGATGGCCGCTACGCTTCAAACCCTTATCAAGGACACCTTAAAGAAAGGTGGTGAGAAACCTCACAGTAAAGAAGGGGAAGATAAAGCAGATGGCAAAAAGAGAGAGAAAGAAGGGTAAAAGGATTTCCTGCAAGCTGATCCATGACTAGGTTGCATTGAGTAATTACTCGGGGAGTCATCAAGGTTTAGTAATTATTTCATTAACTATGTAGGATTCACTTTAGTCCTAAAAGGGAAGCAACCCCCTAAGTTTACCATGCCAAATATCAAATTTCATAGGATTAAGACCCCTCACCATCTTGTGAAAACTTTTGTTGGTGCTATGACTTTGAAATGAATTGACAAGGATATCTTCTACATCATTTTTCCTTTGACAATTGACTATGATGTATGAGGTGGTATAACATTATTGACCATGAAAGGTCATGAATTGGGATAACTTTTGTAAGAAATTCTTACATCAGTATTCATACAATGATGACCTATCAGGTACACTTAGGCACTTGGAACTGATCAAGTAGGGGGAAAAGGAAGGCTTTTTTAACTTCCTTGCTTAATAGAGGGCAAAGGTCGCCTACCTGGTAGAGCAACCCTCTGAGGCTGACCAAGTGAGGTTGGTTGTAGGAACGTACCGTCCACATACGGGCAACACCTAAGGTTCACAACGTTTGAAAACTTCACGACATTGAGAAATGTTGGAATGCTTGCAGAGAAAGAGTTAGCTAGAGAAATGCCCATAAAAACTACTAACAATTAGAATGGTAACTATTAGAATAGAGATAAGAAATTTAATTGTTCTATAAGTAAGGAGGTGCATGCTCTAGACCAACATTGAATACACCCATATTGGAATCATATATACTCAAGCATTGGAACACCTTCTTATTAAAGGCAAGATTGACCTCTCACCAATTAGAATTGAGATAGATAACATGAGGATGTGCGAGATTCTAGAAACTAATGTGCTTATCGAGCAATTCTCACCATCTAGAGTGACTATAGGAATCAGCTGAAACATAAGAACAATATCACCCTATAGGAACTAATCAGCCATATGAGAACCGAAGATGCTAATTGTCTAAAAGATAAGCTGGATTCATTATCCTTAAATACTTCTAAAGCTAACTTAATTGAATATGCTGTGTCTACTAGCAGAGATATGTTTAAAGGCAAAGGTAAGAAGAATCAAAAGCCAAACCATCCTAGGCAACAGAACAAGTTTAGCAAGAAGATCTGAAACCAAATGGGATGTGCTATATCTACGACAAACTAGAACACAAAGCATACAAGTGTTCACTCTGCTAGGTATAGTCTCAACCGAACCAGAAACCTGCCAGACAACATGTAGCTCAGGCCAACCTTGTTGAGGATACTAAAATTATCTGTGCTGCGGTCGAAGAGGCAAACTTGCTGGGAAACAGTGCTGAATGGGTCTACGACATTGGAACTTCAAGACACTTCTGTGCTAATAAAGAACTTAAAGGGCTTATAGATAGTGAATGTATCTACATGGGAAACTCTACGACTGCTATAGTTATGGGTGAAGGGAGGATTCTTCTTAAATTTACTTATGACAAATTACTGTCCTCAAGCAATGTATTGTATGTGTCTTCCCTTCGTAGAAACTGAGTTTGATATACTTCTCAACAAAGCTAGATTGAAAACTGTTATTGAAGATAACAAAATTGTTATCTCTCATAATGGGGTTTTTGTTCGAAAGAGATACCTAAATAGAAGTTTGTTTGTACTTAAACTTGCTTCTGAGACCATGAATGAAAATGTTTCTAATTCTGCATACATTGCCAAGTATGTTGATCTGTGGCATGGTAGGTTAGGCCGTGTTAATTTTGCACATAATATGACTTAAGAATCTACGTTTAATTCCCGTTGTGAATGTTGATAATTTTTTCTAAATGTCTTGTGTGTGTAGAAGCTAAATATGTCAAAAAGCCTTTCAAACATGTCATTAGTAGAAAAACAAAACTACTAGAACTATTGCATTCAGACCTAGCAGATTTCAAAAACATAGTAAGCAAATGAGAAAAAAGTATTACATCACTTTTGTGGATGGATCCTCTATATATACCAAAGTATACCTACTTAGGTATAAAATTGAGGCTCAGAAAAGTTTTTGAAATACATGGCAGAAATGGAAAACCAACTGGACCAAAAAATCAAGTGACTAAGAACAGATAGGGGTAGAGAATATGAGAGGAACTCTCTAACTACCTTTTGTGAGAAAAATGGTACCATACATGAGGATAGTGTACCCTGTACTCCCTAACAGAATGGGACAACCAAACGCAAAAATAGAACCCTTAAAAAAATTGATGAATGCCATACTTCCATGTTTGGGGCTTTCTGACAATATCTAAGGGAAAGCTGTTTTATCTGCCTGTTATATTCTTAATAAAGTACCCCATAAGAAGTTATACCATACTCCATATGAACTATGGAAAGGGTACACCCTAACTTTAGTTTCTTAAGGTTATGGGAGTGTTTGGCTAAAGTTTCCCTGCTTAAGCTGAACTGAGAAAACATCAGTCCTAAAAGCTTTGATTTTGTGTTTATTAGTTATGCTCAAAATAGTGTTGCATGTAGATTCATGTCGTTGAATGATTTTTCTATTTGGAAATCTAGGGATGCAGAATTTTTTGAGCATGTTTTTCCTTTGAAAAAGAATATCTCCACTGTTGTGCATGAAACTATACCTGTACATGACAATGTAAGCATGCCTGCTTTTAGTTCTGTTGTTAGAGACTCAATTGATGAACCTAGGAGGAGTACGAGATGTAGAGTTGAGACTAGTTTGGGTCTTGACTTTCTTATTACCTTTTCGATTGAAGATTTGGATGTGAATCTCTTGACTGATGAACTAGTTTCTACTTTTTTATCAAAGAAGATCTAGAAACTTTTGTAGAGGCATGATATCCATAGACGCTAGTTTCAGGAATAACGCCATTAAAAGTGAATTGGACTCTATAATGTCAAATCAAACTTGAGAGTTGGCTGACTTACTTTAGGGTAGCAGGCTATTTAGTAGTAAATGGATCTTTAAGAAGAAGTTAAGACCTAATGGTTCAATTGATAAACACAGAGTCAAACTAGTGACTAGAGGATTTGACCAGAAGAAGAGGATTTACTATTTTGACACCTATTCTCCTGTTACTAAAATTGCCACCATTAGGACTGTAGTCGCCTTGGTTGCTATACATGGTATTGTTGTGCAGTAGATACACGTGAAAACAAGGTTCCTTAATGGTGACCTAGAGGAAGAGATTTATGTCTCAACCTGAGGAATATATGGTTCTTGGGCAGGAGAATAATGTTTGTAAGCTTAGAAAATCCCTTTACGGCCTAAAACAGGCCTCTAAACAGTGGTATGAAAACTTTTACAGTACGTTGATACAACATAGTTTTGTTGTGAACACTTATGATTCTTGTGTACTCAAAATTGATTGGTTCATACTGTGTGATAATATGTCTTTATGTTGATAACATGTTGATCTTTGGTACTAATGTACATGTTGTTAATGAGACTAAAAATTATTGTCTTCTCATTTTGAAATGAAGGACATGGAGGAGGGGGGGCAGATGTGATCTTGGGGATTAAAATTAGAAAGACGAATGATGATTTTTTTATTTTTTTTTTGGAGTCAGTCTCATTACATTGAGAAAATGTGAAAGAAATTTAACTGTTTTGATATGACTCCTGCGCGAACTCTTTATGATTTTAGCATACACCTTAAAAAGAATAAGGGGTCTAGTATTTCCCAAACTGAGTATGCTAAAATCATAAGAAGTGTAATGTTTCTGGCGAACTATACATGACCTAACATTGCCTATCTTGTTAGTGGGTTAGGTCGTTATACTTATAACCCTAGTAAAGAGCATTGGGATTGTTTTCAATTACTCAAGTACCTGAGATGTACCATGGACTAGTGGTTCCATTTTAATAAGATTTGTGCTGTGTTAGAAGGGTTTTGTGAGACAAACTGGGTTTCCGATAATGATGAAGTTAGTTCTACTAGTGGTTATGTATTTACCTTAGGTGGAGATGCGATTTCATCGACTTGTATAGCTCATTCTACCATGGAAGCTGAATTCATTATTCTATAGTTGGCAGATCAAGAAGCAGAATGGCTAAAAAATCTACTAGTAGATATGCCACGGTGGGGGAGGCAACATACGTCTATTTCCCTTCACTGGGACTCGCAGATAGTAGTAGAAGTTGCACACAATAGTGTGTACAGTGGAAATAAGAGACACATTTGTATTAGATATAGTGATGTGAAATAGATGCTCAAAAACATGGTGTCATCTCCTTGGAATATGTGACATCTAAGGGAATTTTAACGGATCCACTGGCCAAGGGTGTGACTAGGCGAATAGTTCTTAAGAAGTGAAGGGAGATGGGATTGAAGCCCATGAATTGAGATAGTATGGAGCATACCCACTTGTGGTCAAATGAAGCAATATTGGTTTCAATATACACTACACATCCATCCCTATAGCGTATGGTAGTGCTTCTGCGAGGATGAACTCTTAATGGATCCATAGTCCGTTGGCGTGGTGCTACTGAGACACACCTAATGGATTCAGCGCTTGATATGTGTGAGGTTGAGCAAAATCTTGCTCTTAATAATTCCACATCCATAATGATGGTAGTCCATGTTGAGATGGACTTACTGGAGTTACCTATGTAAGAGTAAAGGTGTGGCCGCCTTCTACAAAGACTCTAAGCTATCTCTCTAGAGCACTTATGACTCCTGAGGTGTGCGCATGGCCTTAAAAAGCACTAGTTAGTTATTGAGGAACACGCAATGACCATAAGGGTGATATATGTTGTGGGCTTCTCAACCAGGATCTATCAAATTCAAGATTTGTTCACTCAATAGACTCGTTGATGACCTATTTCACTACGTATCAATTCAGTCGGCAGACATTGATGCTTAAGTATCTAAGCCCATATTGCCCCTGATAGTTTCTTCACTAGTATGTATGCCATTAGTGGGGGATTATTGGAAATAGTGGAAAAAGCGAGCTCCTTTTTATTTCCATATCCACACTTTGTCTTACATAGGAGGATTAAAAGCCTCTTGTTGGGTTTTTGTTACTCTCTTTTCCTTGGACTTGTTAAATTCCTTTGGGCTTGATTTTGTAGTGTTGTGGGGTGAGGCTGGCCTCACATGCGTGCATGCGCGCTGCCCGCCTACCCAGTCCAGTCCAAGCTAGGCGCAGCTACGGCCATGGCCTATGGACAGTGGGATGTGGGCCTTGTCTGCTAATTTTTAGAGGGAAATTCTTTTATTTTTTGTTCATTGACAGTGTAACTATGAAGGATTGCATGCATGTTTCTCTCCGTTTTTCCTCCAGTAACGGCTAGTGGCCAGTCAGTCAATACCTAGTTACAACCACGAAATCTTCTTAGTTTTCGGATTTTTGTCACCTCCAATAGCTACTTTGCCAATATAAATGCCCAACTCCCCTACTACAACAACACATACGAAAACATTCTTCCTCTCATCTTTTCTTCTCTACTGCCTATTCTCTCTACTGCTCTGTGCAATTACAGTCTTGTGCATTACAAGCTTCTGGCCCCGAGTGCACACATTCAGAGAGTAGCTGTCTAAACCTTGGGGATTGGGCGGTTGTTTTGATTTCCTCTCAAGTCGAACCGAAATTGCTTTTAATGCAATTGCACTCCATGGCAAAACTCTTTCTCTCATTTGCAAGCCACTAATTTCCATGTACTTTTCTTACAAGAGGAAAAACATGGCAAGGCAAGGTGCCGATCTCAAAAGTGGTGAAGTACTACTTCTTAAAGAGTTCTTTGACTATGTGGAGGATGCAATTGGGTGGTGATGTTTAAGTTTGCCAATTCAACGGTTTCAAGGAGGAAGAATAAGAAGATACAGAAAATAAGATAGGAAGACATGATGGTCAATTCATATGGGGTAGGTGATGTAGTAAGATAATCTTTGGTGAATATTAAGAGTGGGGGGGGGGGGGACAGGGCGTCTTTTTTTTTTTTTGGGTATGTGATTGGCCAATGGTTATGATTAAGTCGGCCAATTGGAAGTGGGGAACCGTGGGATTTAGGCAAAAGTGTTTTTTTGAAATGTTATTATGGTAGGGTTTATTATCTGCATAATCGTTGGTGGAGTCGTCCCTAAGTACAACCTGCCATGGTGGCATGCCTAGTGTTGCGAAATCCACAATTGTACGGTAGTTCGTTTGGTACTTACGAGTGTTGTTGCTCAAGAACGAATTATTAAATCAGATTAGTAATTACTCGAAGTTGATTAATAATCAGGATCAATCACAACTATAGTAAACCAGTTACCAAAGATTCAACTTAAAAATCAAACCTTTTACCAACAACAAGTCATTTCATAGCCCAAGCAAATCGGTAACAGTAATGGAATCTGAAATATAAACCCAGTTTTCTTTTTTCACAATTGAAGAGGAAAGAGTGGTGATTTGGGGAGCTCCATAATGTCCCAAAATCAGAGGGTAATAGGCTCTCCAGATTAAGTGGCACTGGTTAATCTAACCTTGAACCATCACCGCCAAATTTCAAATCTGAGTTGAAGAACTCTAACCCAACGTTCAAGAATTTAGCATGAATTCAACGGATCTAAATACAATAGCTTCAAACTAGTAGAACCAAAACTCAAATTGAAAAACAGAATTTGGAGAAGATGAAAAGAAAACTAAGATAATAGCGGCGCCCCCTCCTAGCTACTCATCTCTGCTACTACTCATTTGTAGCCTCCAAATTGCCCTCCATCATTGCTTCCATAAATTTCGAATTAACTCTTGTCCAATGCTTGTAACTGCCTGCTTGTTGATGGTGATAATGGAAGAATAAATTATGAAGAGAAAGAGAAAATGAAATGGAAAAAGAGGACAAAGGAAGGGGCAGATGAAAGTACAGCCTGCTTTGAGTGTGTTTCTGGCTTTTTGAGGCTGTAGAACGAAGAGGAAGAAGAAGGGGCTGGTCACATGCGCTGGCGTGACAATATTAAGTGACATTTGAAGAGAGGGCGAGAACTGCAGGCCCAATGAGAGAAAGAAGGCAGGTGTTGAGGGGCAAACCGAGCCATTGGGAAACAAGAGAGCAGGCCGACCCATGAAGTGGAGAAAAGGGAGATAAGGAAGGTGGCCTGACTGCGGGAAAACAAAGGAGAGAAGGGAGAGGCTTGGCTTTGGGTTGGGCTTGGCATTGGGCATGCGAATGAGCCTTGGGAATTGGGCCTCGATTTTGGGCTAGACTTCTTCCCTTTTTTTCCTTTTCTCTTGATCCAATTCTTGAGCTAGTTGTTTATTCTTAATTTTCCAATTCCTACAAAATAAACAAAAGTATATGAGAATTATAATCTATTAATTTATCTTGAGTAAATTTCATATAATAAAAGGATATAAAATGTCATAATTTCAGGCAGAACACCTAACTAGCTAATTAAAATGGATCTATATGTAAAAGATTTGGATTAACAAGTACTAGTCTCTTTCTCTCCCCCCCCTCTCCCCCACTCCCTCTCCCCTTTTGGGATAAAAAACAACAGAATACTATTATAAAATCAAATTACAATGCGTACAATCAGAACACTGATGAACGCAGTAAATGTAGACCAAAAGTAAGTGCAAGAAGTAAACGAGTTAAATAAGAACAACACTACAATAATAGGGGTGAACTAAAGATGTAACGCCCCCAAAATACTAATGACATGATTACTGATAATTGCAGCGAAAGACTCAGTAAACGAAGGCGCTACCGCCGTCCTGATAAGGACAAGGCTCACTGAAACCATTTAATCTCGCAACTCGTGCTTACAATCACGAAATCTAGTAAACTGAAACACTTCAAGCCCGAAGTTC
>JACYFF010031958.1:11131760-11242967 GCA_017589665.1 Selenicereus undatus | reverse complement strand
ATGGTTTCAGTGAGCCTTGTCCTTATCAGGACGGCGGTAGCGCCTTCATTTACTGAGTCTTTCGCTGCAATTATCAGTAATCATGTCAATAGTATTTTGGGGGCGTTACAAAAGAGGTGAACTAAACTTGACTCACAACAAGTGCCCTGTTGCTACCATCAGATGTTAGAATATTCTTTTGAAGATGACGCTAGCACAATAAAGGCCTTCAAATTTCCATCACAGCTTAAATTTTGGCAATTTTAGTTGAAGAAGCTTAAAGCTTGCGAGCTTAACACAAGATATGTTGGCATCAAGTAATGTTTTTAGGAGTAGCGAGGAATGAATGACATGCAACGTAACTTTACAGTAGTTCCTTTTATTCATATGTTGTAATGAGCTATAACAAGATGTAGGAACTTAGGATCAGCACCACCACTATGCTTAATCAGATGATTGAAAGCAAGCTGTGCTACCTCCTTTGGAAATGTAGCCATTGTTAAAAAAAGTATTGGTTGCGACTAATAGCAAACATAAAAACTTGTTTGATTTGAGAATAGAAGTCGAAGCTGTGGCGTGGTAGGCCACTACCCTAAAGCTGAATTTGCTCCCCCAACTACACTCCAGGGACTCATGAGCAGCTGATCTCTAGGGATACATGGCTAGGTACTAAAACAATTAATGGTAAGTATCGTTGATCAATTGCCAAGAATGAAGAGTTTAGGAGAAGAGTTATGAGGAGCGTATTTTTCTTTGTGTCTAAAACTATTGTAGGTGGCTGAACTTATAATAAGATGAGGATAGCAAAAATGGAAATAATAATAAAGAATGATTTGGTGGAGAAAAATAAGCACTAATTGTACTAGTTTGGTGGAGGAAAATTAGCATAATTATGTTGAGAATAATTACGATTATCAAAATAAAATCAATGAAAATTACTTGCCCAAATTAATTGCATTAATTTCCCTCTTCCTTTTGAGTCAAACGCGAACATTCCCCTACATGATTTAAAGGGAGTGTAATGGGAAAAATAGGAAGTTCTAGGTAATAGAAGGAAAAGTGTGCAAATACTAATATTTTTTGGACTTGAATTAGTACCCTGTGTTTACAAGTACATATTATATCTATTAGGGAGGGAAAATCTTACATCAAATGGTGTTGTTTGTAAAGATCAAAATTCACACCATTATTTTCACTTAAAATCAAAGATCCTCGCATAATATTGATGCATTAAAGCCTCTACATAACTACATGGATTTTCTTGAACGCTCTAGAGAGTCTTTAGCCTAAAAACTGTCATACAGGACGGGATTCGACCCCTACATTCACATAGGTCAATTCCATCAAGTGATACTGTCATGACCCACCATTAAGGTTGTGGACTCACTAAGAACCAAAGGTTTTTCCTTAACGCAATTGGTCGTGTATGAAAATACTACTTGTTTTATTCATAAGTATGGGTTGTAGTACAAAGCCTCGAGCTATTTTGTGATTTCATTTGATCCATTGAACTTAGAATCTTGTCCAAGACGGGTATTCAACATGATTCACTCACTAAATGGGCTTGAATCCCATTCTTTATGCTGACGCCAGCACTATACTTCTACAAAGGCATTTGGTGAAAGGATCTATAAGATTACTTCATGAATTCACATACTCAAGTGATATCACATTATCCCTTGTGAGATATCCCATGAATTTGTTCCATAGACAAATATGTTTCCTCTTTCCATTCCTATGGTTGCTCGTTAGTCACAATGCATAGATACTAATGGAGTTGGCTTCCCCCAACAAGGAAATATCTTCTAGAATGCCTCGTTACTCACAATCCATTGTTGATTTAGCAATATAAGTTTGCTTGGATGATTTCCAAGATACAACAAAACTAGTAAGAATAAGCACATAGTCACTAGTTAAATTAATCTCATCACTATTAGACACCCAATTAGCATCAGAGTAGCCCTCTAATGCAGCAGGAGAGGTCTTAAAATGCAGTTCCCAATTAATGGTCCTTTTTAAATATTTCAAATGTCTGATCAGGGCATTCCAATTATCATTATTGGGATTGTGTGCATATCTACCCAACCTAATCACAACATAGGCAACACGTAGACCATTATAGTTCATTAGGAACACCATATTACCAATTATCTTGGCATGCTCACTTTGTGATACGCTATCGCCTTTATCCTTTTTCAAGTGAAAACTAGGATCATGAGGGTCCCTACTGGAGTACAGTCAAATTGACCAAACATTTTGAGTGTCTTTTCAATATATTAAGATAGATTAAGACTTATACCCTCTTTGCTCCTAGTTATTTTAATGTCAAGAATAACATCTGCCTCTCCCAAGTCCTTCATGTCAAAACATGTACTAAGAAAGGACTTAGTAAGCATTAACAACATCCAAGTTTGTGCCAAAGATAAGCATATTGTCCACCTATAAACAAATGATTACATAGCCATGTTTATCAAATTTTAAATATACGCATGCATTAGAATCATTGACATAGAAATCATCAATAGTAAGAGTAGAGTCAAAATTTTCATACCAATGCTTTTGAGTGTGCTTTAGTCCATATACATTGAGAAGTTTCCATACCTTATGCTCTTGTCCAGGAACTACAAAGCCCTGTGGCTGCTTCATGTATATCTCTCCCACAAGATCACAATTTAAGAAGGTTGTTTGGACATCCATCTGGTGCACAACAAGATTATGAATGGATGTGATAGCTATTAATGTGCGAATGGTAGCAACCTTAGTTATAGAGGAGTTGGTATCAAAGTAGTCTATACCTTTTTTCTGGTTAAACCACTGAACCACAAGTCTAACTTTGAACTTATCTACAATTCCATCAATTCTCAGTTTTGTTTTGGTTAGTCACAGTCCAAGACCTGCTAGCCATAAGAGACTTCAGTTCACTATTAATGAACTCTTCCAGAAATTAGAATTTATGGACTTCATAGTTTCCTAATAAGTCTTTGCATCCTCCCCAAAGAGGTACACATTCACAGGTTGCTTATTAGTATGTCTATCTCTACAAAGAAAACAATGACAAAGTTAGATTCAAAGCTAGTCTTAGTTCTAGCCATTTTACTCCTTCTAGGTTCTTAGTCCAAATTAGTAGATGAAGTAATATCAGCATTTGATTTAGATGCAAAAGGTAAGTATTTGTTCATAGTTATAGGCTCAAAAAATTATGCATCTCTGGGCTTTCTAATAGTGCAAAAACCAGAACCATATTTTAGAATAAATCTATAAGCAACATTGTTATGGGCATGACCAATAAAAATAACCTCAACAATTTTAGGACCAATTTTGTTTCTTTGAAAATCAATAAGTCCTACCTTGGCCAACCAGCCCCACGCTCTAATGTAGTTGAGGTTAGGGGCAAAACCCCACTACAACTCAAAGGGAGTTTAGTCAAGCCTTTTGTGTGGAACTCTGTTTAACACATAACATGCATATAAGATAGCTTCTCCCCACATGTTTGTAGGCATCCCTAAATTGATAAGCATATTCCTCATGTCTTTGAGAGTTATATTCTCTCTTTGAGCTATATTATTATGTTAGAGAGCATAAGGGGTAGTCAGTTCATGAATAATCCCTTGCTCTTCACAATATTTCTTAAGGGATGTGGTGTCATACTCTTCTCCTCCATTAGACGTAACTCTCTTAATTTTTTGATCCAATTGATTTTCTACCTCATCTTTGTAAATCAGGAATTTTCGATGACCTCATCCTTATTGCTAAAAAGGTATACTTTAGTGAACCTAGAAGAGTCACCAACAAAAGTGACATAATACCTTTTCCCTCATCTACTCATGGTGTTTTTGTAGTCACCTAGGCACTATGAATTAGTTCTAGTAAATTAGAGGTCCGATTTACATTTTTGTTAAAGGGCTTCTTGGGGTGTTGAGCCTGTATACATACTTCACATTTGTTAAAATCACAGTTGCTAAATGCACGAATTAAACTTAACTATTTGAGTCTTTTTATGGATGCAACATTCACTAATTTAGCATGCCAAAAAGATATAGACTTAGCAATATAAGCAATGAAAACATTCATCTTATTCTCAGCAACAAGATCAAGCACAAAAAGGCCCACATTACAAAATCCATTTCCTACATATTCCCCACCCTTGGTGAGTATAACTTTTTCAAAATCAAAAGTAACTCTAAGTCCAATCCCATTTAAAATATCAGTAGAAATAATGTTCCTTCAAATATCTGGATTATGAAGTACATTTTAAAGTGAAAGAATTTTTTCAGAATTCAATTTAAGAGAAACATTGCCCTCACCTAGGATAGACACCGAAGTAGAATCACAAACACACATTCACTTTTAGCAACCTTTTCAAACTCTTGAAAAAGGTCATATTAGTGCATAGAGGCCAAGTGGCTTAAGAATCGACCACGCACTCAACTGAGTTATTTACCATGTTTACCTTTGAGGCTACTGCAATGTTAACCTCTTCCATCAGAATGGATTGAATTTTGTTCTATTTGAATTTGTTACCTGTAGGGTCAAAACCCTTCTCAACAATCTTTCGCTAGATGTCCATACTTGCCACACGCAAAGCACTTGCCTTTGAACTTTTTCGGGTTGGATTCGAGTCCATTGAACTTGTTGTTATGCCTCTTCCCATGACACTGATTTGGTCCATTCCCTTTTGGTCCCTTAGTCCTATCAAACCTTGACCATTCTTAGATTCAACTAGATTAGCAGCAGATGAAGACTGATTCGAATTCTTTCCCTGGATTGAGTTCGGTTCAGCTCATCAATTTTAATATGAGCAACCAACTCTTCAAGTTTAAAGTCCCTTTCTTTATACTTCATGGTGCTAACATAATTAGGCCATGAAGGAGGAAGTTTTTTTGGTAAGCAATTTGCTTGAAAGATATCACATATGTTCATACCATTGGCTAAAATTTCAACATATAAAGTCTCATACTCATAAACTTGTTCAAGAGCAGGCTTACCATTAGTCATTTTAAAGGACAACCACCCACTACAAGCATACTTCTTGCTTCCAGTATCATCAGAGTCAGACTTAGACTTTAGGGCCTCCTAAATTTTCATGTGACTTTGCATCTTAATATAAATACGGTACATCAAATCGGTCATATAATGCAAAAGTAAACCATGAGAAGTTTTATTATCCTTCTCAAAAATCCTTTTAAATCCTTTAGGATCCTCTTCAGTAGTTAAAGAATAATCAACCCTAGATTGAGTAAGTAAAAATTCAATTGTATCAGCCCATACCCTATAATTGTTCCCATTTTGTTTAAGCATTTCATGCAAAGACAAAGCAACAAGCATATTTGTTGATTCAATTCATTACAAGAAAACAAGCTTTGGGCAACATGTAAAAAGTGTTACTATAAGCTTAAAAACTATTGCCTTAGATGTAAGGCAACATTACATAAAATGTTGCCTTTAGTATGTGCTACAAGAAATCTACATCAACACTTTTTCAGCTATGGCAATGCTTGCCTAGAAAAACATTGCCTTAGAAATTTTCAATGCAACAATTCTTCGGGCCACATTTGTAAACCTATTGCAACATTGAATGGAACAAAAAATTAGTCAAATCGATGTTTGATGTTTTCCGCACTTGATTTGTTTATGCTCTTGTAGAATTGACATAGTACTTCCAACTAGTTATAGACAAATCCACATAGCTAACTTGCTTAATTACACAAAAAAGAACCATCCATTCATAGTGGAGGACAACTACAAATTGAAATGATTTGTGGGATTAACAAATAGGTTATCAACTTTCCCCCTCCGAATAAAAAGTAAAGAGCTCCACACTTAGTGAGCTGTACATCTTTCTCCATATCCAAAATACATGTAACTGTGGTTTATGATTTAGTCAAATCTTATACACAAAATAGATACAATGTGTCCAAATGAGTATCCAAAGTAAGTCCTTCAATTCTCTTCAAAAACTCCATCATGTCGAATGCAACATCAAAAATGCATAGGAAGGTCAATAGTAGTTAGCCTGCACATGAAAAAGAGAACACTTATAAGAAAACAATTGATATTCGAGGCTGAAAATGGGGGGAAAAAATGATCTCACAATAACCAAGAGCTTTGTATATGCTTCGTGTCATTAATGTTTAACGACTAAAGCTTGCATTGTGTGAACTTATGCCTTAATATTGTCACTACCAGCATCAACCTCAAAATTCCTCCCACTTTGTATATAATTTTCTAGCCATCACATTACCATAACAAGGAGAACTGGTAACGACTAAAGCTTATAAATTCAGCACTCTAAGAAGAAAAGTAAGAATATAGGTATAAGCTCATTGATTCTGAGATTGAGCTCTATTCAAGAAATTCAAATATTCTAGTATGTTTCTAAAGCCACTAACCTCGAAAAAACTGCCTAAAATATAGTGCCTCAATATGTCAGTGGGTGCTTAAGGATAGTTGGTGTATGCCAAATGTCAAGTATAATCTTCTTTCCATTTCCAAGATGGTTAAACACAACAGGTGTTATGGAGAGTTCCATCTCTAGAATGAGAAAATACATGGGGGAAGAAAGTAGTAGCAAAGGCAATCACCAGCAATATTCTCCACCAACGACTACGAGGAGAGCCTCCAATCAACTCCACCATTATTCTTACCTTTTGAATGTTCTCCAACATAAAAAGAAAACTTTACTTACACACTTCAATACAAGTGACACTGACAATTTAGTATGAATGTCACCTAACTATTGATCTTGCTAATATGTTACTGAAACCTCTGCGTGTCATATAGGATTGTGAATCCTAGAGGGTGAAGGGGATTGGTAGAGAAAGCAAAAGGGGTTTTATTTTTTGCTTGATACTGATATGAGCAAACCTGTAGTAAGGCATTTGTTGAAGCTAGTCTGCTATAGGAATATATAAGTATAGTTTGAACAATAATAATGTTCTAGTCAACAGTGGTTCTAGACTTTGCAATGATGTTCGAAAGGATGATGTAGCCCTTTTGACTCATAGATTAGGCGATGTTCCTTTGTACAAGTTGAGATACATGCATTTCTTGTTTGTAGTTTTCTGGTTCTGACAGTTCATTTGCATGTCTCATTTGTTTAATTCTCAGATCTTCACTTATTTAACCCAGCACAACTATTAGCATAGATTGCTACTTCACCACAAACATACAAGCATTGAAGCAAGCACACAATAGCCTGAAACCAAATTGGCTTGATACAGGCTACAGAATAATCAACTAACACATCCTAGGTTATATTTCCATGTTGGAACTCATTCCCATGTACGCTGAGGGAACTTCCAAAACAATAGAAAGCCCAAACAAGCAAGAATAACCAGTAGCGAAGACAAACCCAACAGTGAAACCAGCCATAAATATGGTTACCATATTTTTTCTCTCGAGATATCGACAAATTGAGCAACAAAAAGCAGAAATAAAAAATTATATGAACCTCATATAGTGAAACCATTTAGTGGACTCCCAAATGTGCTGGTGAACTATGAAGTAACCGCTTGAGCAATGTTTTAATGGGTTATGCCCGGGATCATTTTTTGTAACTGCAGCAATAAATGATCGACGTTTGCCTTTTAAGCATCTAGTTTAGCCTTTTGAGCATCCAGCAGAGCCTTCTGAGAATCTAGTTCTTTTTGCATATTAGCCACTTTGTCTTTCTCAGCTTGTAACTCAACATCCATTTTTTCTTTATAAGCATCGAAATCCTTTTGCATTTCCTCACCTAAGCCAACTCTAATAGCATCAGTAAACTCTGAAGCCAAAGCTTATGGCTTATCAACATCATTTCTTTTCAAGTTTGTAGTACAAACACCCATTCCGTATAGTCGTAACCGCCCCAGACGCTCCTTTTTCATCACCTTATCAAAAGGATCTTCATCACTTGAGCTAAGTCCTGACTCCTATAATGCTTCAATCTCCTTCATCCTTTTCTACATTATATGTAATGGTTAGAAGACATTATGTCAGAAAAGCTAAGTTGTTATAGAAAGACTCATTGAAGAATCCGTCAAGGGACTACTTCTATGTTGTGATATGTGGGGAAAAAACGATAGAACACTTACGATTTTATCTAGCATATCATTATTAGAGTGTTTATAAGTATGCCCTTCTTTCCTTTTTCTAGTTTCTTCGAACATTCTTGTCTTTGATGGCGATTGACCCTCTTTGTTTTTCTAAATGAACGGATACAAATTAAACCAAATAAAAATCATGTAAAATAATAATGATGAAAAATTCATGTAGAATCCAGAGACTTACCAACTCATAATACTTTCTTGCGAAGCTTACAGGACCTATGATGACTTTCAACATTTTTAGCACTAACTTGCTGAAAAGATATAGCTAGGGATCTCATGAGAAATGTTGATGTAGGAAGCATTGAAAAATATAGCACGCCTATTATAATTTAGTACCTGCACAGTCGAATCATTCCAATATTGTAGCAAAACCTTAAAATGAGAATCAAGTACTCTGGTTGGGCGATTTTCCCATTTGGCATCATCGTTGTCGTACTTATAATATTGATCAAGCTTGATGCGACTTTTGAAAACCCTCCAAGAATCTCGAATAGTCTGTAGCACCCACTTTTCACGCTTGAAGGAATTATGTATTTCTCCTAGTAGATGTTAAATTAAGTTAGAATAATATAAAAAAGATACTCAATGTGATGTGCGTCCATGAGAAATCTTACATTAACATATCCCCACATTTCATCCTTGTGTGGAACTTTACTCCAATTGGTATAAATCAATGGTGTCGAAGTATAATCATGAGCAATGGTGGCTAAAAATTTGCTAAACTCATTGACAACTTTATCTGTAGGTCCAATAGGTTGACCTTTGTCATTGAAAAGTACAACTACACGATCTTCCATTTTTCGCGCATGCACCTCAAATAACATTGTAGGGCCTCTATGCTTCTTTACAGGTTCATCTATTTAGATAAATCAAGAAAAAAGAAAAAAAAAGCAATATCAAGTATAAATCAAAGGTGAAGGGGAGGGGGTTTATAAGATGTAGGCCAAACCCTCGATCTCTGGTTCATTCAAGTGTTCAGCAGCTAGCACATTTGAAGGTGCAATGACCGCTTGGTCATCTGATGCCCTCCTCGGAGCATCTAGTAGCTTGACGCTTCGACCTCCTCCTTTGCTCTATTTGCAAGGGCATCCCTTCTTCCGGTTGTTTTACATCAACCTGATGCTATTATATATGTAACTCACATTTAAATGAAAAAAATAAGTATTCTAAGAAGATTGCAATTGGTAACAATAGTTAAACATATTTAATCATATTAGGGGAAAGTATTACCCCAGAGGAGATTGTCCCTAAAACTAACCCCAGTTCAACAACATTTGGAGAGGTTTTATCTGGCTGAACTACTAAGTGGTGTTATTGTTCTTGGCATTGTTTTAGAAATTCACTCATGGACATTGCTGGACACTTTGAATGTTGTTGTTTCTGTTGTGCAATTGTGGGGCTATTCCTGAAATTGATACAGGTACAGGTTCAATGTTCTGCTTCTCAATTTGAGAAGCCTCATGCGGGCGCTTCATTGCTGAGTGTTGCTGTTGTTCTTGCTACTATGTTAGGAAGTCACTCATAGACATTGTTGGGCACTTTGATAGTTTCTTGTGTGTTGTTATTGCACTTTGCTTCTTCCCATTCTGCAATTTGTTAGCCAAAGAAACAAGCCAACAAGCTAACTTTCTCTTTACTAAGAAGATGAAATAAACACTTTGCTCCACGGAGTTGTACTAGTGGCTAAATGTACCAAAAACTAAGAAAAAAGGGGGAAGATATGACAACTAAATCACTGCTACTTAGTTGTAATTATCTTCAAAAAGCTACAATTAAAATTATCTAAATAGAATAAAAGGAAAGTATTACTAGTGCAACACCCTTAGAAGTTGTAACATCATCAACATTATCATTCTCGCTATCCTTTTCACTCTCTGATGCTTCATCGCTTGGCATGTACTCTTTGTCTTTATCAATTCCCTTGGTATGTTCTTCCTTTCTTTGTATAGCCTTTTCTGATTTCTCTCATCTGGTTTACTAATTTGGGCAACCCAATTTTTCCAATATCATTGCATTTTTCTCCATCGTCTTATGCCGCTCTTCCTCATAATCAATAAGAGGTCTTCCAAGATCTTTGGAAGATGAGCCTTTTTTTCTTGCCATTTTACACTATCTGTAGAACTATCATGTTCATAACACCTTATTCTCCACAAAATATAACAGTAAAACACCAAAGTACATTATCACATATATTGATAAAATCGCAAACCAAAAAGCACACAGCACATTAAAAACACATTAACAGAATTCTGCAAAATGACAGATAACAAAACACTTGCCCCCCACATAATATTACTGCAAAAGCATAGATTTAAAAAAAACAATAATAAGGAAAGAGAAAAGGCTGGTTAGATGTCCCGAGGTAGCACTTCATACTTCATCATTAGCATACATCCATTCCCAATCTGTATCATTAATATCAGAGTTGTCTTCACGCTCATCAACATGGCAACCAACCTCCAAGATGTCGCCTATATCTACTATTCGCACACCTAATTCATCTCCAATATGACTGGCATTCATATCAAATGCACTGGCAAGAGTATGTACAGAATCAGTGGGTTCATTCCAGTACGTTTCCATAGTTGACCCTTGAAAGTCATATAAGTCTCTTGGAATCCTTTTCATGGCGCAATGGATATCATGTTCAACCGGGTCTTGCACATAAAAAACTTGGTGGGCTTGAGATGCTAGTATAAAAAGATCATCCTTATAGCATAACCTCTTGAAATTGACCCTTGTAAGCCTAAATTCATTAACATTTGCATGAAACCAATCACATCTAAATAGAACACCGCTAAATTGGGACCAAAAATCCCTTCGATAATGTCTTTAATGACTCCATAGTAAGAAACATCTCCAACTACAGGATTTTGACCTTTTGAACTAGTGAAACTGGAAGTCAAGGTTACCCCACTATTCTGAGTCTTTAATCACGAATCACGGTCTTTTGTATAGAATCTATAACCATTGACAAAATACCTAGTATACCTGCTTGCCTTAGGGTTAGGACCCTTTGTTAGCAAAAAAATATGATTTGTTACTTATTCACTCTTCACTTTATCTTGCAGCCAATTGATGAATTCAAGGCTATGACTTCGTGCTCTCTCCCACCTGCTTCGTCGACCTTGGTTGTTGAGCATATTTTGGTGTTCTCTGTATTTCAATTCATATTAAAACATAAATACGGCAAACTGTAACAAGAATTGCAAATATAAAGATAAAGCAAAATAAAGTTGTCATTTTCATTGTAAACTTACTCAATGCAGTTCTCAACTTGCTCACAATTGCAGTTGAAGATTATATATCTTTGAACTTGCTTCAAACTCTGGTTGTCTAGATAAAATCCCTTGCCTTTTGGTGTTCTTTTTCCCCCAACAGGATGTCCTACTTGTGGGAAAATCGAAGTTTGATCTTCAATAGCATCGATTTCATCATAGCAAGTTGACCTTCTATCTAACCTAGTCTTAACACCATCATGGAGGTACCTTGAACAAAAGGTGAGACATTCTTCAGCCAAATAACCTTCTGCCATACACCTTTTTGGATGACACCTATTGCGCACAGAATTTTTCAACTTACATAAATACCTCTCAACAAAGAACATCCATTGATATTGCACAGGCCCACCGACCTCAATTTCTCTCACTAAGTGACTAGGTAAGTGCACCATAATATCAAAGAAGGCTGGTGAAAAGATGCTTTCAAGTTCACACAATACCTCTACAATTTCAGATTCTAAAATTTTCAACTCCTCAGGGCTGATAACTTTGCTGCATATACACCGACAGAAATTACCAAGTCTTATCAAAGCCAGTGCATCTTTTTTTAGCAAAGAATTCCTCACTGCTACCTGTAGCAGATAGTGTAATAAGATATGGCCATCATGGCTTTTATAACTTGCAAGCTTCCTTTCTTTAACATATACATATCTTGATATATTTGACAGACAACCATAAGGTAGCTTTGCATCCTTAAGAACCTTTAGGAATAAATCCTTTTGAGTATTTCCCATTGAATATGATGCTCGGGGTATGCTGATGTGTTGACCATCTTCTACAACTGTAGGTTGAAGATGCTCTTTTATAGCCAAATCTATCAAGTCAAGCCGAGCCTTAGTATGGTCTTTTGTTTTCCCAGGGATATCTAACAATGTTCCTATCACATTGTCACATATATTTTTTTGTATATGCATCACATCTAGGTTATGACGATATTTATTGTGCTCCCAATATGGCAATTCAAAAAACATAGACCTTTTTTTCCATGGTCCTTCATTGTCCCTATTGTTCTGCTTATGCTTCTTCCCAAAATTATTTTTGAATTGCTCAACTTGCTTGAAAGCCTCTATGCCAGATATCAAACTAGGTGGACACCTATCCTCCCTACCACCATTGATTGATGTTTCATCAAATCTCCAAGGATGGTTCATATCCCAAAATCTACGATGACCCATATAACATGTTTTCCTACTATACTTTAAATATTGAGAGCATGTATCATGGTTGCCGCAAGGATAAGCCCATCTTCCTTTAGTTTTCCATCCAGATAACATAGAATACCCTGGAAAATCACTGAGAGTCCACTCTAAGGCCACATGCATTTGAAATGATTGTCATGCGAATGCATCATAAGTCTCCACCCCAACAAGCCATAGATCTTTCAACTCATCAATTAATGGTTGCAAATAAATGTCTATGTCATTCCCTGGGGAACTAGGACCATGAATCAACAACGATAACATTAAGTATTCTGGTTTCATAGACATCCATGGTGGAAGATTATAGTTAATTAATACAACTGGCCATGTGCTATGAGACACACTCATTGTTTGAAATGGATTGAATCCATCACTAGCAAGCCCTAACCTTACGTTACGAGGATCTCCTGAAAAATTAGTGTACATGGAATCAAAGTCCTTCCAAGCCTGGCCATCCACATGATGCCTAATTTTTCAATCTTTAGGTCGTTCTTTATCATGCCAAACCATTGATTCAGCTGTTTGTGCACACATGAACAACCTTTGGAGTCTAGGTTTCAAGGGAAAGTATCTCAACACCTTTGCTGGGATTTTTTTAGATTTTCACCTTGAAGCTTTGCATTTATAACAGATTTGTGCTCTTTCATGTTCCGTCCAATACAACATACAATCATCAGGACATGTATCTATCTTATTGTAATCAAGCCCCAAATCCCTCACTATGTTCTTGGCTTCATTGAAATTTTTAGGAAGTTTGGCATTAGGAAAAGCCTTCTTTAATAGCTCTAGAAGATCATTGAATGCAACATTGCTCAGTCCATTAAGACAGTTGAATAGATAGAGTCGACTTAAGAAGGACAGTTTTGAAAAGCTTTTACAACCTGGATATAGGTCTTCTTTATCGTCCTCCACCAACTTGAAAAATTTCTTAGCTTCTTGATTCAGCCCATCTCTAGCCTCTTACTGCTCATTAAGCCCTTCTACTACATTTCCAAAAGTATCATGCAATAGTCCATCAATGTTGTCACAGGTGTTTGGCCCATCATCCATATCCTCCATCATATAGCTTGCATTTGCAATGTATCCTGAAGATAGTGATTGCTCTCTTAGGCAAACCCACTCTTTAAGCCCCTGAACAAAACCATAACTATCAAATGATCACGTAAAACATCTTGACCATAGCAAAAACGCCTTTGGCACTTCTTATAGGGACAACACATTTGATTTCCAATAGCAATCTTAGCAAAATAATCATCAAAAAATGCATTGAGTGCTATGTTATACTCTAGAGAACTTCTAGATAGGCTCATCGAACTATGATCCATCGTCTTACCTTCACTGAACAAATAATTTAATGAATGCATAATGCTTGAGTGATAAAGGCGAAAATATAAAAGCACAAGTTGAGCATCAATCTGGTGATGAAGCCAACGGACTATTGAATATGAACTGTAGTCCACCAAAATTAGCTTAACTATTTATTTTAGGCATCCGACAACAAAACAACAGATTATATAAGAACTCGTACAATTTTATACATATTCTTGAATTTTAACAACTCATTAAAAATTAGAATTTGAGTTGGATAAGAATCCAAATACAATAATATACTTTGTCGTCCAACGCGAGTACTGTATCAGTAATGAACTCACCTATTCATAAATTAGAGATTTTATAAGGTTTTGATAAGCGATTGCCCTAAGATAGAATGAGAGTTTGTGTCAAAATTCTAAACTAACAATTGGTTGAGGCATAGGTGCTGCTTGATACCCTATAGTTTCGTTTAGGACATTGAACAAAAGAGATCATGTGTTATTTCGCATAAGAACCAATGTTTAGGAAGTCTTTTAGATTTTAAAGCTTATTCATCATGTTTATAAGTGAGGATGATGAGTCGATTACTTGTACTACAGACTATATGTACATATATATGTATATATATATATATATATGTGTGTGTGTGTGTGTGTGTGTGTGTGTGTGTGTGTATGTGTACATGATTATGTATGTATCAATGTCACAGAATTAACTATTAGGCTAGTAAAAAAATCGAGCATAACATGTCATTACTAACAACTGAGAATGTAATTTTGAAGAGATACAAATCAACCAAACACTTACAAACCATTAAAACAAGCCCACAAGAAGTACCCAGCTTGAAAAACAACTTAAATAAATCTCAGGCCATCAATATGTCAAAACCTAATGCCTTAACCAATTATTTCAGAACTTTGAGGTGAAGAGGCAGAGAGAAAGCGTTAATACCTGAAAAGTTTAGAGGCAACAAAGTGGAAACCAGGGTAGAGGATGGAATGGTATATGCTACTACGAACTACCTTCAAGTGAAAGTCAAGCTTCCCTAGCTCATTCAACAAAATAAAACAAGCACAAAAGAAATCAGTACTAAATAATTCTCAAAACCACCTTACTCAAATTTGGATTTACCAACGAAAAGATATGCGGATGGAAACCTCAAATTAATTAATACAAAATTTCTCCCTTCTTTCTTTCTTTAGAAATTTACAAAATTTTTCTTAATTTTCTTACAAGAACTCCTCTTTAGGGACCACCCCCTATCTCAGTTGAACTCTTCCTACTTTCCCTCTCTAAACTCTTCATAAACAGGCCTGTTTAGACGACTAATTGCATTTCACTTCAAACACTCATGTCTGACACCACATCCCAATGTGGAAATAGACACTTGGCACTTAATGTTACATCAAAAGTATGCAAAACTCTCTAACTATAGGTGTTTTGAATATTTCAACACACACAACTAGTGGATATTTATAGCTAAGCGAGAACAACATAATGTGCCATTCACAAATATAAATTAGCTCCACATTGTAGTTGCTCCTGTCTGCCAGCATCAAGGAACAAGAAGACTATCCTTTGATTTGGGACTTCCTTTATTGAAGTATAAATGCAATGATAAGGCAAAAACCTAAGGCTGGTTAAATGTAGATTGCACAAAGTTCTTCAAACTCTCTCATTTCCTCATGGCAAGCACTGTGTCGATTGGTAGTCGGTCTTCCGTTTTGATAAATCCAATTGGTCTATCCCCAGAATCCAAGAATGAAGCTTCATGAGTTGTGTTGTAAAAGGTCACATGATCAATTGGTATCCAACCAACATTACTAAGGTTTTGGGCTTCAAGAATTGAGATACACAATGTAAAGGCAACTTTTAGATGACAAACTTCAAAAAAAAAATCCACTAAGAAAACCTTTAAAAACTGTTAAATAACTCTGCATTTCAGCATAAACAACTTTGCCCCATCCTCAAACACCCCAATTTTCGAACAACATGAAATTCATAAACTTCACATCACAGTAAGCTATTCATATTAGTTATGGAGCAAAACCTCACAAGAAAAGCGAAACTAAACTGAATGGAGCAAAATAGTTTAACGAAAACAAAGTATTGTCATCTTATGCAAATAGAGGAACAAAAATTCAGGAAATAACACAGATAAACAGATACTTGATGTAAAGAGAGAAATAGACAATGACCACACCTGAATTGAGACTAAAGAAGATCGAATGGCTGCTGATGTTCCAAAGAGAGAGAAAGCTAGATGAATTTAGGTGTAGATGATGTAATCTACATGAAATTGGGGGTGAATTCCCGGGCCAGCTTTAAGAACTCCAACTGTAGCTTCCCCAATGCATCCTGTGCTGATGTTGAAGGCGAAATTGGGATGCAATATATCAAACTTGAACGAAATTCACCTAGAATTCGGCTAAAATAGAGCACGCCATCTACCTGAAATTCAGATGCAACTCCATAGGAGGATTGATGCTTCAATTCTGAAAACCCAAGGTATGTTTTTGGAGGGTTCATGGGACTTCCCGATCTCCTTTGCTTTATTTTCCTTTTTGCCTTTAATTTTGCTTTTATTTTCCTATTACTAAATTTATCGGGTAAATGAAAAATGCACGCTCTATGAAAATTTTGGGGATTGGGCCAATGAGTTAAAAAAATAAAACTCAAAGAACGTTGCCTTGCCAGGTTATTGTAACAGTTTTTGATAAATTGTTGTAGTAGGTTTTACTCTATTGCAACCTGTTTGGGATTGTTGCTATAAGGTATTTATTGTAACATTTACAAAAATTGTTGACTAAAGGAATGTTGCAAAAGCCATAGTTTCTTGTAGTGCAACCACTAGTCACAAATGAAATTTGATTTTGGAATGTTAAAAAAATAAATAGAGGTTTCGGTCAATACCGCACAAACAAACTTGATTGATTTGGTAATGGAAGACGAAGTTGTGGCGTGGTAGACTATTGCCCTAAAACTGAGTTTGCTCCCCTAACTGCACACCAGGGACTCCAAAGCAATCGATCTCGAGGGATACATGGCTAGTTGTCCGAACAGTGTACTAGAACAAACAATAGTGAGGATCATTGATCAATTACCCATAATGAAGAGTTTAGGAAAAGGTTTAGGAGGAGTGTGTGTTTCTGTGTGCCTGAAATTATTGTAGGAAGTTGAATTTATAATAAGAGAAAGATAGCAAAAATGGCAAGAATAATAAACACTAATTTTGGCGGAGAAAAATCAGCACTAATTATGTTAATTTGGTGGAGAAAAACCAACGTAATTATGTTGAGAATAATTGCAATAATCAAAACAAAATCAGTGAAAGCCAAAATTAATTGCACTAATTTCTCTATATTTCTTTTGAGTCAAACCCCAAAAATCATAATAGTAGAGAACTCAGTAGAGGATAAAAGGAAGAGGCCGGGGGGGGGGGGTAATGGTGAAGAGCAACGAGATGGGGTTGAATCATCCACATCTAGCCCAAAGGAGAGGCATTCAAGGCAGGCAAGGAATGATGCGTGGAAAGAGAATGGGAGAGGGACATGGGAGGGGGGAACACTCAATACTGGAGAAGTCCAAAGAGGATAATGCACTAGTCTCCTGTGAGGCAATATTAAACATGACCTAAGACGTCATATAATAAATGCATTGATAGCCCATGAATGATAAATATAATCTCACGTTAAATTTGTAAAATAGTTTGATTTGAATCTTCTTACTTTATTCTTCAAGCTTAGATGGGAGTGGGGTTAGTGAAATAGAATTTAGGGAAAAAAAAGAAGAAACTACACGCTAAATTTTGTGCAAATAGAATTTATTTTATACTCGGACAACATTAGTATACACATTACCATTTGAATAGCAACCAATGTCCATAAGAGATTTTTAATTTTAAACAAGGTATTAGTATACTATTATGTTTTGATTTAGTTCAATTGCAAATGTTAGTTAACACAATAAATAAGGAGAAATGGAACTTAAAATTTAATATACTAAAAATTTTACATTTAACCATTCAAGTAATTGAAGTCTAATACTATAGAAGTTGGCCCCTCTTTTGCCATATCTCTCAATATTACAAATAAAATAAAAAAGTGTGAGTATTAGTTAGTTTAATTGATAAATTTTCAAATATTATTATCAGAAATTTAGATACAAATTGTACCTACATGGCTAAATCGGCTTGTGTGCCTTATTGGCACCACTCCAAAAAAAAAAAAAAAAGAGCCTAAAGTGGTACAATACATCCCATTCCAATCATTTGCTGGATGCGAAGTATAATAGTTATATGGACGCCCAAAACTTAATTTGGTGGGCTGACCCATTTGTCCAAAATGTGTCTCTAGGATTAATGTTGCATTTTAAGCTTTAAATTTACTATCTTTTCTTATTTTAAAAAGACTTGGTAATGTCCTGAAAGCTTGCCGTCAGATTAGTAAATCATATATGTGGATCTCGTCCCAGATTATATACGAAGACACAATGATTTGAGTATAAAGACAAGCATTTAGTATGATAAAGTTAATCCTTTTAAGATGGAGATTGATTTTTGGCTTGAAAACTTGCATTTGTTATTGTCGATTACATATTGTAAATACTATATGGCAAATTGTTAATGTTTAATGAATTATTCTTTATTTAAAGAAAAAAGGTGTTAGAATGTCACTATTGATATCATTTATCTATATTTTCTGATACCTAAGACTAACGTACCATGTCATATTTGTATAATGCAATCAATGTAAACCTGTTTAGTTGTGTCGTCTTTAAGGGTGGGCAACAGGTCAAGTACCTATTGGACCAAGCGGAATGTCCCGTTTAAAATCGGATTAATAAAATGTTGGGCCAATTATGGACCAGGTCACTAATAGGTTAGCCGATTAAAGCATATTACTGGCTCGGACCGGTTCGGCGCATTAACACACCCCTTTAGTGACCCTTTATTTTTTCAACCTACTTTCAACACTAACTTACATAATACAATTAGCTAAACTTATTACCAACTTTTATACATAACTATAATTAGTATACACAATTTTTTATATAAGTTTGTTCTATTTTAAAATGGCTTAAAAGCATATTGCCCATAAACCAATGCGACCCGATCCATTTATTTATATAAATGATCTAATCTAGCACAAATCTTTAACGGACCAACCATGACCGGTTAGCCAAAAAACAAAAGGACCACCCTCTTAATTAATAGAATGACTCAGAAAAGCAATCTTGCTCTAGATTTGATAATTGAGAACATCTCCTTCAAACGCGGCTTTTTCTCAGCAATTAACAAATGCCCATGTGTTGAGATGCAATATTATAAGTAAAGCTATCGGCGCATTTGCCCATTTGCTATTTTATATTTATTAAACACGAGATGCGGGGAAAATTATTCCATCTATCTATGTAATGGAACGTTTGGTGAACAGAGTATACCTAAAAAATAATCACCCAAATTATGCATTAGATTATCTAGTACGCCTTAAAGTACATTTGTCTGTTTATATGAACTTTAAAGCTAGATGCAACTTGTAGTTATATATGTTGGATAAGCTTTAGCAAAAGCAATATGTAATTGTATAAATTGTTAATGCCTACTATAATTTTTCTCATCAGATATAACTTTTAATAGCAAATAAAGTTAAAGACATATAATAAACTTGACATGTCTGATCATATTATGTTTCTTATATAATTACGCTTTTGTTATATGGATATTTATGAGTATTTTAAACCAAAGTTGTTTGAATAAATCACAACATTAGTTAAAAGACTATTTAGCACCTATTTTACCATAATCTATTTATTAAAAAAAAAGCGGAAGTCGATTATATTGAAGGACCGCGTGCATCAATAATTAAATATTATTAGACTGTCACTGTCCTAGTCATACATGATCAGATGGTCCATTGAAGACACTGTGCAACATTGAAAGCATGGACGAAATTAGTTTTTTAAATTGTAGATTCTAGCATGCATGTTGGATAATTATAGCTGGCGGCGGCTTTATTGCTCCGCGTAATCTGCACGTTGCTTTTTCTATTTATTATTTATTTATTTATTATTTTTATTCATTGTTATTTTTAAGATCATTTTATTATTATACTATAATTATTTGTAAAATAATAAATGTTTTGCTAATAAGATATTGCTAAGTATTTTAGTTTGAAAATTATATTATCATATATTAAATTAAAAGAAATAATATGATTGAATAGTAAAAGGATATTTTTTTGATCAAAAACAATGGGAAGGAATTATTACTCATAAATTATATAAATCATCCCTTTTGTCTATAATTTTAACGATTGTAGAATCAAGTACGTCTTCATATATAAAGTTATTCGATAAAGATATCATTCCATACCTATTGACATTATTGAAAAATGTTAAAGGTCTATTCTTTCCGTTGGTAAATTGGGGTGGGTAAAAGCATAAAGTGAGTTAAAGTGGTTGAGGTAGGTTGAATTTTTTTATGTGATAAATTAAACTTGGTTAAAATAGTGGAAGTAGATTGAAGTAGGTTGAAGTGGGTTGAAGTTGATTGAGATTGCTATTTTAAAACTGACTCATGAAAAGAACATTCCCTGATAGTTTACAATTGATAATTAATTATAACTGTTGCAAATTTAACATTTTTAATTATATGAAATAATAATTTAAAGTAAGATAAGATAATTAAAAAATATACATTTATAAGACATGTATCATCACTTTTATTATTTTGCACTGGAAAAGTCCTTCCTTGGTGCTATCCAACCGCACTCTAATGTTGACCGCATAGACCTTATTACGACTATGCATTTTAGCGCCCATGCATCCTCTATATAAACAATCAAGAGAAATTTACAAATGGGTCACACTTCAACATGGTCGTAACCAACCCATATTTGTTTTTACAACAAATGGGTGTTACTTTTGGAGGGAAAACCAAATGGGGGAAAAAGCAAAATAAAGTAAAATGACCATAATGCCCTTAATGAAAATATGGGGAGTTTTGGTGTGAGATTGTGTTGGCAGTTACTTAGAGGCTAAAGTGAACGGTTGGATTTTGAAGTAGTTAAGGGAGAAAGCAAAGAACAGGCTTGTTCATTTCCACCGTAGTGAGAGTGCAGGGTATGAGTTAGAGAGAGAAGAAGAAATCAGTAGAGAGGCATCGAAGGCAAAGGTGGACGGCAAGAAGGTGGAGAAGAGGTAGTGGACTGTGGGTGTTTGAGAGACAAAGAGAGAAGACAGCCATAGCTGGAGACATTGACGTTGGACGGTGCAGGTGGAAGAAGAGGAGAAGTGGACATTGAGACCGTGGCAAAGCAGAGAAGACGAAGGACGGCCCAACAATGCAATACAAGGGTAGATTCAGGTTCAATTTGAGGTAAGTAAGTTGAATTCGTTTATTGTTGGAAATACTGTGCGAATTGCTGTTGAGAGGGGTTGGTGGAGATGCACTGTAGGGGGGTTAGTAGTTGGGGAAATGTATGATGTCTTCATGCCGTGCGTTGTTGAAAATTTTGCGAACTGGAGTTTGTTGTTGGCCTGATTAGTGACCTAGGTAAACCAAGGTGAACTGGACGCACTGTTTAATTTGATGGTCCTATAGGTGGAGTTTGATTGCATAATGAAAGTGTAAAGTAATACAACAATTGAGTAACCCGTTATCAGTTCAGTTAAATGTCTGTCACTGAGTTCATAATGTAAGTGGAAACCTGTGTACACCATGGTAGACATGTAAGGGAACTGATGTAAACTGATGTCAATATTGATTATGTAGGCGAATAGTCAGGAAGACATAAAGAAAAACATGGTAACGAATTAGAGGTGGGTATGTGTTTCAGTAAGTGTATACCATGGTAGTCATGTTGGACTGAATAGGTAAACAGAAGGAAGTAACTTATCATAGCTAAGATATGTGAATGTAGACATTGCACAGGTTGTAGACATTGAAATATGTGGGATGCAGTTGCTAATGTCGTGATGTAGTGATTGCATGGCAAATGACATTTGATTCCCTCCACTGGTTAAAGGTAGGAATGGTTAAAAGTTGAGGATGCAAATGTGGGTTAACAATGTACTATCATTGAGTTGCACAGTTGAAAGATGGAATGTGTATTGTGTAAATTGATGATACAGTAAGTGTATACTGCGGTAAACAATAAGGTAAAATTGGGTAAACAGAGTGGATGTTCATGCATGCAAATGTCTTCTGTGGTTGGGTGAGAAATGGGGGGAGGGAAAGTGGCTATGATGGTTTTTAATGTGGTAGGTAACATGGTTGTTATGATTGATGTGATGCAGGTGTTTGCAATGGAGTTGCGCAGTGGACGGGAAAAAAACTAAAGCCCAGTCATAGAAGCGACAACGATGGGTGGGAAGAATGCACAGAACGAGACGGACGAAAGTGATTTAACTTATGAGAATAAGGAGGGTGGTAGTGGGAGAAGCAGCTCCTCAATGTCTTTGGAAGAGGAGGTGAGTACAAGCAACGGGAGGTTAAGGGGTGAGATGCGATCAAAGAAAAGGGAGGATAGAGGGGAACGAGAGGCGAGGATGCGGGAGGGTGGAAGGAAGGGACATGTGGGATAACATGGAAGGCAAGTGGAGGTGTGAAGAGTGAAGGGAAAGGGAAAGGCAGTGGCAGATGAGGTAGGTGAGAAGGTGGCAGAGGCTAGTGTTGATGTTGTCATCCTACATCGATGCACACTGGAAGCAGTGTGTGCCCTAAATGATGAGTTGGATGATGACCGAAAACGTGTAATTAGAGACACTATGTGGAGTCCGGTGCTTGAATATAGGTCATTTGCAATGGATGGACGCCTTGTGCGAGCCCTCATGGAGCGTTGGAACTCGGACACAAAGTCCTTCAAGATCGGACAGAGGGAGGTACTATTCTCATTATATGATGTGACATTGATTATGGGACTTCATGCGCATGGGATGCCTGTTTTGTTTCAGTGTACTAAGGTGTACGGTGAGGTAGAGGGACTATTGAAGGGGGCAATGGATGATCATGTTTCCTGTGAGCTCGGGAATGGAAAAACAGTGTAGAAAGATATGCGAATGTATAGGAACTACATCTCAGTGTTGTTGGAGCTGTGTAGGTCGAATAATACGAGGAATAAAGTGGGTATGTTCACCAAGTTGTATGCGTTGTTGGTTGTCAGTGGGTTGCTATTCCCAAGATGCGCTGCTGGTGTGGCATGGGATTTGATTTCTATAGTAGATGATGTGAAATCTATGGCGGACTACAACTGGGCGGAGGCAACGTGGATGTTCCTCGTGGAGGTGATAGAGGAAGCAAAGGAGAAGATGCACAGCGCCAGAAATGTTCAAATAAACGGCTTTGCAATGATATTATAGGTAAGTGATGACGGTACGGAAGTGTGTTAATGTTGGTGAACATCATGCGTTGACTAATGTGAAGTTGTGACATTTTGTTTTCTAAATTATAGGTGTGGTTTTATGAGCACACTAATATCTATTCATTTGGGGATGACAAATGTGTGCCCTGAATTTTGAGTTGGGGCCACTTGTACAAAGAAAAGAAATATCATGCCAGGTTGGTGGTTGCTGCCATTCAGGACAGCTAGGTCAGTACACTTGCAACTGGGGCTTCTGTAGTATTGCAAGAGGTAACGAAATTGGTTAATATGTTCAACTGGATGTGGTGCAGATAAATGTAGTCCTTGAGGTAAGGGAGGAGGAGAGAGTAAAGGATGCTGTGAGGGCTTTCATTGATACGGATGAGTATCAAGGTTACGTAGAGGAAGCGGAGGTAAGACCCGTTTGAATTGATGAGTACAATATTTATGTTTTGGCGTAGAATTGTGGCAATGGATCCATGTGCAACGCCTACTGCAACAGTTGGTGGTGGTGGAACTCATGATGCAGTTATAATTTGGTACATATATAGGTTGCACATTATGGTATTCTGGCTTTAAAATTGTGTTAGTATATTGAATTACATAGTATGGTTTGCAAATAATAGAATGATACAGTAGCGTGCGTATGTAATTGTGTTTGTGATGTGATTTTAGAATGTGTTCCTTATTGCAGGGAGTTGTAATCTTGGAGGTGAGACTGAGAAGAGTGAAAGACATACTACGGAAGGAGAAAGAAGCTCATGTAGCGACGAAGAAAGATTTAGCTGCAACATAGAAGGAGTTGAGCTGAGGGCAATGATTCAAGCAGGGGATGGCAGAGCAGATGTTGACAGAGAAGAAGTGGAAGCAGGAGATGAGAGAGTAGGGGAGCCTGGGGACACCGGTGCTTCTATAGTACATCATTTGGAGTCCGATGATGGTGTGGTCCGACTGTCGCGCTTATGTGGGGTTTGCAGAGGCCACACACGAGGAAGGGAAATTGGAGGCTTCCGATGCAGCGATGGGCGTTACAGAGCTACACAATGATGACGTACACAATGTGATGGATGTTGGTCATGGAACTGGTAACGATGTGCGGGGGGCAAATCTGTCCTTGAGGTTGTTGTGTTGGGCTTACTAGAGATGGGATCTGGATGAAGGGATTCAATAATTGTCGGAAGAATAAGGAGAATTCCTCGTCAGCAGCATCCATTAGTGGGAAATAGATATAGCGGTTGACCGTATGCTTGACTTTCAAGAACGTAGAGGCGAAGATCAAGATGACCGCTCGGCTAAAGAGTCCTGACGAGCTTCTTGCTGAGGGTACTTCTGAAGATAATCCCCGCTCCTCCTCTGGCTCTCATAGGTCGAGCGTTGAGGTTGAGATTGAGTCTACTAGCTCCAGTTCTTCCTCAGAGGAAGAAACAAGTAGCTCAGGAAGAGCCGTGCTTAGGAAAAGAGGCCGTGCTCGGGAAGAGTTGGTTCAGGAAGTTGTAGCCAAGGGGTTGGTCTTTGCAGGGCTCCCCTGCGGGCTCGGACATGCAGGATGGCCGGGGCACTGACTTCCCAAACCCAAAAATCGTGAGCTCCCTAAAGAGACCACCTGTGGAAGAAAAGTACCTCTTGCCTACAGGACACAGGTTCGTGCTCCTCAAGGCAGATGCTACTGAGAATAAACCACCTGTAAAATGTATAGCAATGTATGGGGCGACCTTTGCTTATGACGTGAGGTTTCCCCTCCACCCCGTGATTGTGGACATCTTGAAAAAGTATGATCTGGTGCCTGCACAAATTGTGCCCATGTCCTGGCACAACATATGTTCTTTCATAGTGGCGTATGAGTTGTGTAGGCTGACCTGCACAGGCTGTGCATTTGTGCAAGTCCATTCGGTCCAAAGGCCCTCTAGGGAAACTGGGGACCTTGGGTGGTATTACTTTAATAATAAGAAAGATTTCACAACGGCTATCGAGAAAAAGTCTAAGGTTAAAAACTGAAAATATGACTTTCTCTTCGTACGCCGCAAAGTGGGCTGGGGAGACCTTTCCAATTAGAACGAAGGAAAGCCGGTCCAAATCCCCTATGGGGAGCCGATCGAGGCTGAAAAAAGGGTGGCTTGCTACTTCCACTTGTATGTCCAGGAGGACAACCGTCCTAGGTCGATACCTAAATTCATGGCCTATGTGGTAGATGCCAAGAAGGGGCCCGAGCGAAAGCATAGTAAATCAAGTGAGATAGAGTCCATGAATTGACTTCCTAGGCTGAAATATCTTACCAACGACTTCTTCTTGGCCGCCACTGGCATGCTTATCCTTGAGGATTTTTCTAAGGGTATTGAACGTTTCCCTCGTATATATATTTTTCTATTGATTTTGACCTGACTCTCCTTTGTCTTGTGCAGAGCAAGTGAGCGCAAAATTATCGCCTTTGGAGTCTAGGGATGCCACGACCGAGCAAGTTACTACTGAGGTCGAGAGGGTTCGGGAGGAGGTACGGTGCAAGTGCGTAGAAGTGCAGGCCAAGAAGGTTTACCCTCTATTACTTTGTGTTTATCCTTCCTTATAGTTCTTCTTGAGCCTTTAGGTTAAGTCAAAAATCATGCATTATTTTTATAACTATTTCGAATATATTATATATATTATTTCGTTTAATTTGTTTTGTTTTATATATATTTTTCAGGGTTAGTGTTAATTAATAAAGAGGAGAAGAGAGGACGTAGAAACTTGGTTTTTATACACTTGGCTACAAGACGGTCCAAAAATAATTGTGGAAATTATTATTTTCATAATTATTATATTGGGCTAGGGTTTCAAGAGTTGGTGAGAAGCTACAAGTCTTGGAGAAGAAGAAAGCTAAGGAAGAGAGGAGAAGAAAACCTAAACAAAAAAAAACCCCTAGACCCCACCCTATTAATCCACCTCCTCACACTCCCTCCTTCCTCATCTCAACCATCAACCCACGCAACCCTTCTTCTTCCTCACACGCATCAGCATCCCCTCTCTTCTCAGCTCCACACCTTCCTTCAATCCCAACCCCACGGCAGCACCACCTCTTCTTCTCTTCACACATCATCTTCACCATCCCCTCACCATCATCATCGTACCCATCGTCATCATCTTCATCCCCACCACGTCTTCACCATCACCGATCATCTTCATCGTCTTCATCAGCATCACCGTCACCTTCTTCATCCATCGTCACCACCATCAACAGTCAGCACCATCCTCAGCATCGTCTCCGTCTTCCATCATCATCGTCACCATCAGCCATCATCTCCATCAGCATTGTCATCTTCAATGTTCCACCATCAACCCACGACAGCCTTATCATCACCATCATCACCATCATCACCATCATCTTCGTTCATCATCATCGTCCTCAGCTGCAATATCGTCATCTTCCATCGTTCACGTAAAGTAGGAATATTTTGGTTTATTATTATTATTATTATTATTATTATTATTATTATTATTATTATTATTATTATTATTATTATTTTAATTTATTTTGTGGTAGGTTTACTATTAAACATGGAATATTTGAGTTATTATTGTAATTTTATTTTCTATATGAGTGAGTAATTTTTATGTTTAGTATAATTTTCTTGAAGCCATGCTAAATTAATTATTTTGAAACAAGTTTTATGCTTTAATACCTAGTTGATTTCTATTCATGATTATTTAGCGATTAGCGTTCATCGTTTATGAAATTTGTGTTAAATCGATTAGAATGCATGCTAGTTGATTAAATACAATTTCGATTGATAGTTTAGAAGATTATAATACGTAAAATTTATCATCTTTTAGGCCTAGGTATCACCCTAATTAATCATGGATGACTCAAACCCATCTCTTTTAATTAGGTAATCGCTTTAGATCTTTGTTAAATCGATTTGCTGGTAAATTGGTTACAAAGTGTTAAATGATGTTTTTCTAATTCGTAATGCTCTAATTTGGTTAAATTTTTGCGATGGAGTAAAGATTATCAAATTAGTAGGGTTTATATTAGAGCTGGACCTAAGTAAACTAGAATCTAAGGAAAAACGGGGAAGAACTGCTGGTGGATATCTTCTACAGTTTAACTCATGAATGAAATTAACTTGTGTGTTAATGATAAATATTAATATGCATGGTGTACTGAGATTATACTAAGTATCCTTCATAAATTTGATAACTTTTGATTATTATTTGTTGCTTAGAGTTAATTTGATTAGTTTGATAATTTTTGTTCTATTTTTATTAGCCTCAATATAATTTCAATCAACCCCCCCCCCAAAATTATAGTCTTTTAGGAGTGTCTAGGTAATTTTAGATAGCTTAAATTTTGATTTTTGGAGTGGTTATAATATTAGATTGATTTATATTCAGTTTTAGTATTTAATTACCGGTTTGTTTGAACTTAGACTAAAAATAATTATTTTTTTTATTTTTAGATTTTAATTAATTCCTAGGGTTTATATAGTGTCCTAATCTTCCCATATTCAATTTAGTAATTTTTGGAAATTATTTGATAATTTTTCAGAATTATTTTGTGAAATTGGTATGTGCAGGTTTTTAGGTAACTAATTCTGAAAATTTCGATTTTTAATTTTAATTTACGATTATTAGGTGTTTTTAATTCCAGAAAAATTGTGTCCTAGGATTAGGGTAATTTTATTTATTATTTTCGTATTTATATTTATGCACAATATTTTATTTCCAATTTCAGATTTAATATTCTGTTTGATTATTCTGCAGTAAGTGACTGATTTAATTTTCCTGAAATCAATCAGAAATTATTCCGGAGATATATGCTTATAAAGTTGAAGAATATTAGTTTAGGTTACTTTTTGTTATTTTTAATATTTATTTTCTGATTATTATTTGCTGTCTTGATTTTTTAATTAGAATTTCAGTTACTATTCTGTTTTTATTTTTTCTAAATTATTTAGGAAATATTTTTACTGTATTATTTCCAGAATATGATTCAGAATATTTAGTAACATCATTGGGTATTTTTCTAGATTTTTAATCATTATATTTTAATTATTTTAGAATTACTAAGATTATACTTCATAAATTGGATTAGTAAAATCATTTAGGATGAAGATAGCAATTTACAACAATCTTTCCTCGTGGATCGATCCCTACTTCCCTATGCTATAAAAATTATTTAATAACCGAAGTAGTGGTTAAATTTGTAGCTCTCGACAAGCTTTACACTTTACATGCTTACTGACTATCCTTTCCTACAGGCTCCGTCCCTGGCTCCATGCAGTAAGAAACCTATTGTAGAATCCTTGAACCTTCCCCATTTAGCTTCTCGCAAGTGACTGCGAACCGAGGGCGGGCGTGATGCAACCACGACATCTACTCCTACACTCCTGAGGGTAGGGGCTCCCTTGTGAAAGGGCAAAGGAATAGGGGGCTTGCCAAGAGTCAGAGGTCAGGCAGACGTTCCGCCTGTGACAAAAAGCGAGGGTCACCTGTTACTGGCAGGTCTAGAGGCGACGAGTGATCTTGACCACCAGTAGCGGGAGAGCCCTCAGTGCACACCTGAGCCTCGACCGCATACTTCCTTATGGTAGGTACCCCTGCCAAGCGCACTTTAGTAGAGAAGCTGGCCAAGTCGTGGTCGCTGGCACCGGCTGACTTTGCGAAGATGTCTGCAGTTGATGAAGAGCAGGTGGCCATGGCTGGGGTGAGGCTAAGCCTATGACGTGCACTCTTTGTTTGCCGTAAAATTCCCTTAACTATATGTCTCGGGCATTCTCTAAATCTTTGCTTGCGCACGGAAGGTAACAAAGTTGAGTCCGTCCGTTTCCACCCTAGAGAAGCGGATACATGACCTTGAGGCTTTGCATTAAAGATGGGAGGAAACAGCGGCCAAGTACAAGCACTGCTCTGAGAATTTAAAGAAAGAGAAATGGGCCTTGGAAGCCGAGAAGACGGACTTAGAGCGCCAGATAGGGGAGGCTCGCTCTCGAGCGGAGGCCGAGAGATCGACCAAGGCAGAGGACCGAGTTTATCATCGGGGTTACAATCAGAACACCGAATTCTTTTGGGAGCTCTTGCTGACCATAACGCCTAATGCGTTAAGTGTAGAGGGCTATTTTGAGGTGTGTGTCAAGTACATTAAGGAGTGTCACCAGGCTCGGGCCGAGGGTTAAGATCTCGAGTTGGTGGAGTTTTATTTGCTAGTCGCCATTGAGGGGGGCCTGAAAGATAAAGAAACCCTGCCTCTGGATTGCGAGGCCTCGAGCCCTGACCCTGAAGGCAACGGAGCTGGGGCAGCGACCACGATGAAAACCCTGACATTTAGTGTTGGATCTTCTTTTTACCTTCTTTTTCTAGATATTGGCACCTGTACTCGTTCAATCAATGAAAAAGTTTCTAAGTTTTTTGCACGGAGCCTTTTGCTTTATCACTTGTTTTTCTACTTGTTGTTTCACTTATTCTTCTTCATCTGCTTGCCCATGTATTTACCTTGCTCATTGACTTGCATTCTATGAGGTGGTAGCCCCCAAGCGAAATAACAAATAGTGAGCACGGAGACCCTTTGTCCCCATTGGGGTCAGGGGTATAACAATAAGCCATTTAGGCCGTGCCATGGACACTTGGCCCCCTTTTGGGCTGAAAGCATAGCAACCGGCCCTTAGGCCATGTTGATGGATTCTTAGCCCCCATTAGAGCTAAAAGTATAGCGATCGGTCATTAGGCTATGCTGACGGATTCTTAGCCCTCGTTGGGGCTAAAAATATAGAGACCGACCCTTAGGCCTTGTTGATGGATGCTTGGCCCCCATTGAGGCTAGTAGTATAGCAACCGGCGCTTAGGCCATGCTCATGGACTCCTAGCCCCCATTGGGTCTGAAAGTATAATGACCGGCCCCAGGGCCATGCTCTTGGACTCTTAACCCCTGTTAGGACTAAAAGTGTAACGACTGGCCCTAAGGCCATGCTCATGGACTCTTAGCCCCCATTGGGGCTAAAAGTATAGCGACCGACCCTAAGTTCGTGCTGATGGATTCTTAGCCCCCATTGAAGCTAAAAGTATAGCGACTGACCCTTAGGTCGTGCTTATGGATTCCTAGCCCCCATTGGGGCTAAAAGTATAACGATCGGCCCCAAGGCCGTTCTTATGGGCTATTAAGCCCCATTCGGGCTAAAAGTGTAGTGAGTGGCTCTAAGGCCGTGCTCATGGACTCTTAGTCCCCAATGGGGCTAAAAGTGTAGCTTTCGGCCCTAAGGTCGTGCTCATGGACTTCTAGCCCCGATCGGGGCTAAAGTGTAGCGATCGGCCTTAAGGCCGTGTTCACGGACTTTTAGCCCCCATCGGGGCTAGAGGTATGTAATAGAGTGTTGGACGTGAAATTGGCTTCATGGGCCTTGTTTTTATTTCTTGCCAATCACAGATACATAGTTGCAGCGCATTAATAAAGGGAAAAAACTAAGAGTAGTATTTTCACAAGTTGCTGCTGTGCCAAGTCCTTGGGATGAGTGTACCGTCGGTGGTCTGAAGACAATACATGCTAGGCCTTATATGAGTGATGACCTTATATAGACCTTCCCAGTTGGCTATGAGTTGGCCGTGTTCCTTTGCGCGTGCTACGACTTCCGTGCGGCGAAAGACTTCGTTTCCCACTTGGATTGCTTGTAGCTTGTAAAGTGCTTCTCAAAGGAGAGCATCTCCTCAGACAGATGGGAGGAGATCCAAGGCTTCGCGGAGCACTGCGTTGTTTAACTCCTCTTGAAATGTTGTGAGGCGGTGGATGTCGAGTGCAACTTCGATCGGCAGAATGGCCTCTGACCTGTATGCTAGCATGAACGATGTTTCTCTTGTTGCTGTTTTCTCGGTTATGCGTACTGCCCACAGTACGCCATGTAGCTCATATGCCTACTTACCATTGGCATCGCCGAGTTTTTTTTGTTGGCCATGCAAGATTGCCTTGTTAGCCGCTTCGACCTGATCGTTAATCTAAGGGTGTACGACAGCAGTGAACCTGGCTTGGCACCCCAAAGTGCCAAGGTAATATGTGATCTTAGTGGTGTTGAACTGCCGCCCGTTATCGAAAATCATCGAACGAGGGACGCTAAAGAGAGTGATGATGTTCTTCCAGATAAATCTTCGTACTTCGATGGTAGTGATGGACGCTGACACTTCGGCCTCTAACCACTTAGTGAAGTAATCCACTGCAATGAAAAGGTATTTGCGCTGCTCAGTAGCTTTGGGAAAAGGCCTCTGTATATCCATACCCCAAGTAGCAAACGATAAAGGGCTGACGATGGGCGTTAGGGGGGTGGTGGGCAGCCGCTGGATGGGTGCAAACATTTGACACTTGTCACAAGTGCGCACCAAGTTCATAGCATCTTCTCGTAGGCTCGGCCAGTAGTAGTCGGTACGTATGGCTGTTACTGCCAGTGCGCGACCCCCTATATGCAAGCTATATACCCCTTCGTATAACTCCTTAAGTATTTTCTTGCCCACTTTTGGGGTTACGCAGCATAGGAGGGGCCGAGCGAAGGATCTTTTGTACAGTATCCCCTCGTATAGGATAAACCAATTGGATAGTTACTTTATGCGATCGGCCTCTTTCGGGTCCACATGTATAGTACCATCAGCAAGGTACGCACAGATGGGGTCCATCCATGCCGAGCTCTGTCGATGCTTCTCTCCGTCAGGGTCCCCCACTGGATGTTCTTAGGCTTCCTATCTTCAGAAGAGCTTGCCAGCTTCGACAGCGCATCGGCCTGCTGGTTTTCTGATCGAGGGATGTGCGTTATCGCAAAGTGCTTTAGCAGTTTGGTAGCTTCCTGTACTCGTCGAATGTATGCCGCCATAGTGCCATTCTTGGCCTCATATTCCCCATTGAGCTGGCCAACCACCGGCTATGCGTCAAAAAATGCTTGGACTGAGTTGGCCCCTGCGATGTAGCACAACTCTACTCCTGCTATCAGGGCTTCGTTGGATGCCTTGAACATAAACTTCAAGGCGTACTCGTGCCACTCACCGCTAGGGCTCTCAATGATGAGGCCAGCTCTGCTTCCATCCTTTGTGAATGCACCATTGACATAAAGATTCTACGACGAGGTGGCAAGTCATTATCCGAAGTGGGAGCAGTACTTTCGGCTAAAAAATCTATCAAAGGCCTGGGCTTTGATGGCTCGCCGTGCTTCAAGGATGTTCTTCAAGGGTTGGTCAGTGAGAACGACGACCTTGTGGGCTTCGAAGTAAGGCCGCAACCTTCAGCTGGCCATCACCAGTGCTTATGCAAATTTCTCGATGAGGGGATAATTTGCCTCGACCCCAGCCAAGGTGTGGCTTATATAATATACCCGGATTTGCTCTTTTGCTCGTTCCACCACTAGGACCGTGCTAATGACATGCTCCGAGACGACCAAATAAAGTAAAAGTGTCTCGCCAACGAGGGGACTTGCTATCTTGGGTATCTGAGCTAGGTACGTCTTTAATGCCTGGATGGACTTATCGACCTTTTGATCCTAGGTAAAGTTAGCTTGCCGCCACAGGACGCAGAAGAATGGCTGGCGTTTGTCAGCAAATCTAAACATGAACCGTCCCAAGGCCACAATGCATCGCGTTAGTCGCTGTACCTCTATGACGCTTTCTGGTGGTTTCATGTCCCGGACGACCTGGATCTTGTCTGGATTAGCCTCTATTCCCTGGCTGCTAATTATAAACCCGAGGAATTTGCCCAAACGCGCGCTGAATGCACATTTCTTCTGGTTAAGCTTCATCCCGAAGGTTTGAAGTATGTTAAATGTCTGTCGCAAGTCTTAACTATGTGTGTTGTCGAGCGTGCTTTTCGTAATCATGTCGCCAACGTAGAACTCCATGGTATTCCCAATGAGAGGTTTAAATAATTTGTTCACGAGTCACTGATGGGTAATCCCCACGTTTTTCAACCCGAAAGGCATCATGTTATAACAGTATAGGCCTCGATCGGTGTTGAACGTGGTCTTCTCTTGATCCTCTAGACATAAGGGAATCTGGTGGTATCCCGAGAAGGAGTCCGTAAAACTCAACAAGGCATGCTCAGCCGTGGCGTCTACTAGTTTATTAATCTTTGGGGGGGGGGGGTAGCTGTCCTTTGGACAAGCCTTGTTTAGGCTAGTGAACTCTACGCAAATCCTCCGAGTGCCATTGGGCTTTTTCACCAAGACCACATTTGAGATCTACTCGGGGTTCTGACACTCTCTAATGAATCCCGCCTCCAGTGGTTTCTGCATTTCTGTAGTTACCGCGGATGCTCTCTCTGGGCCCATGTGGTGTTTCTTCTGAATGACCGACTTGTACAGTAGGTCTATATTCAACCTGTGTTCCATGGCGGCTAAGTCGATATCGGCCATTTCCTCAGGACCAAAGGCGAATATGCCCCGGTACTCCCATAGGAGCGAGATCAACGAGTGGTAAGTGGCGGCGTCAATTTCCCAGCCTATTTGAATCATGCAGTCAGGACGTTCTTCTTCCAACGAAACTTTTTTCGTACTTTCTACAGCCTCGAGCAAGGTTGATTGGGCTCGGCTGAGGTTGTGGTGTGTATAAACAAAGCCTCCGTTGCTGGTGGAGTAGGAGGAGGCTCGGCCCGGGGCTTCTTACCAGTCATTAGCGGACCGCTGGGTCCTCGCTTGTTCGTGCGCTCCACAAGAAGACGAATGCTTATCAGGTAACATTCCCGAGCCGTGTGTTGGTCCCCTTGCATCATGCCTACACTCTCGTCATCATCTTCAAACTGATGTTGAAGCAAGTCGGGAGCGATGACAGCCTTCACCTTGTACAGGGTGGGCTGCCCTAGGATGATGTTGTAAGCCGTAAGGACATCCATGACTAAGAAATCCACCTTCAAATTCTTTGCCTTCCCTTTGTCTCCGAAGCATAAATTTAGACGAATCATTCAGGCGGGGGTCACCTCCTATCCATCAAAGCTTAGGATTGGATGGACTATAGGGATGATGTCCTTTCCCAGATATGTTAACTTCTTCAGGCAGTCCCAAGTGATGATGTCCATGGAACTCCTTGTGTCAATTAGGATCCTCCGCACAATTGCACTGGCCACCTTCATTTCTACCACTAGTGATTCGTTGTGCAAAGAGGTCAAATGTGGAGCGTCCCTTCTACCGAACACCACTGTTGATACCGTGACCCGAGTTCCTTGCTCGGCTGTGAGAACTTGCCTTCCGCGTAACCCCCGATGATGGTAGCCACGACCTTGGTGGAGCATTCCTCATCTCACGGCTCAGGCCGTGCAGGTTCGCGCTCCCTCCGAAGGAAACACGAACCTCTCTTTAGAAAACGATTGATCTGGCCCTTATCCACCAGCTCATGAAGGGCCTGCCTTTGTTCACGATACTCAGCTGTTGTATGGCAATTCTGTTCGTAAAACCCACAATACTTCTGCGAGTTATGAGGCTTCAGAGTGGAAGTCCTTGGGGGTAGTCTCTTCAGCATAGGATGCTCCCTTACCTCTATGAGGATGCTTCGAGGGTCTGTGGTAAACCGCAGGTCAACAACCTCGAGACACAACCTTCTATCCCCTAAGCTATGATTCCTATCCCCCCAACTGGGGTTCCTATCTGCAGGAGTTTTAGCCTTTCTTGGGGCATCCGAACTATCAACGCAGGTTTTAGTGGCGCGGATAAAGTTTGTGGTTTTCCTTAGCGCCTCTGCAAGAGTGGTCTCTTTCTGCTCGGCTAAGGAAAACTTGAATCGCCCCGCTTTTCAAGATATTTAGAAAGTAGGTGTATGCTACCTCATCCTCCAAGTCTAGGATCAAGACCACCTCTTGATGGAAACTTTTCACAAAGTGCGCTAGAGACTCTTGTGGACCTTGCTTAATTTTAAAGAGCTATATGCTGGTTTGCCTATCTTTTCGGCTCGCGATGAGCTGACTGACGAACCTGTTCGCCAGATCTTGGATGCAAGAAATGGTTCGTGGTGGCAGGCTGTTGAACCACGATTGTGCTACCCCCTTCAGGGTAGCAGAGAAATATCGGTAATATGCCGCGTCATCTACACCCTCGATGTACATTTGTGCCTTATAGATCCCTAAGTGCTCCTTCGGGTCGGTGGTTCCATCATACAAGTCCACGGAGGGCATTTTCATCTTCCTATAGTGTGGAACGTTAACGATCTCTGCGCTGAATAGTGTTGAGAATAGGACGGGCCCTGCCCAAGCGCCTATGCCAGATACTTTAATGGGGGTTTCTAAACGCCTTTCCACCTCCACTAATGACAAACTCCTTTGGGGAGGACCCACTCTTGGCGGTTTAGGCGAAATATGGTCACATCGGTGAGACCGCGGGTCGTTCCTCTCCCGGGGGGACTTCGTGTGCGCTCACGATCTGGAGGATGCATTGGGCCCCATCAACGTTCAGAGAGTTCACTTCGAGGCCTTGACGTCTGCCCTTGCTCCTCGAACCAGACGGTTTGTCTTGAGAGTACGTTGCATACAGCGTTGAGGCCGTTGTGGACTTTGCTGGCCGTCCATGGCTCGGAAGGTGACTATAATAGGCGTTAGCCCCAATAAAATAGTCTCGGTCTCTATTAGCTTAGGGGACCTCTCTCTACGCCTCGCTGTGGTGATGAGACATTGTGGGATCGTTCCTATGGGAGGGCTCATAGCCTGTGGTAGGCATATACTCGAAGCGAGGAAGAGGTCGCGAGTTCCGCGCGACCTCTACTGCTTTCTTCACTTACTCCGAAACCTGTTGCATTATGGGGCCCGTCATGGTGGACATGAAGTTTTTTAGGGCATCCACCGTGACGTAAACCTCTTGCCTGGCCGGGTGCTGCTCAACCGGCTGAGGGTTTGCTTGAGAACTTTCTGAGGCGTCCGCGACCTCTGGGGGGACTGGGGCTTCTGTGACGGATGCTTTATCCCTCTTTGTCCGTGCTCACGTTGCTTCACTGACCACCATCGTTCATCGATCTCTCCCCACAGTTGGCGCCAAATCTGTTTTGGGAACTTCTTGTACCTTGTTAAAGATGATGTGGGACGGGAGCTCGGAGTTATGTGATGGCACGTGCGGGTCAGCTGCTGGGCTTCTCTCCTTAGTCGAACCTGCAAAAAAAGGCATCCTTCGATTGTGGTCTGGGGAACGCCTCTCCGATGGTCAAGTCAAAGGATCGGGGGTCCGAGAGAGATAAAAATGCAATAAAAAAAGGGAATGTAGTGTCAATTACATCAGAGTGCAAATCCCCTTTTTTCGAGGTGGGTAGGTGAGCATTTATAACTCCGCTACCAAAGGGTAAGATGGCAATTGTATGCTAGCGAACCCCCAAAGTGGGCTACCGTCTAGCTCTTCCGTTTGGGCCTCTGCTGGGAGCCCTGAGGGTCCCGTTTTGGACCCACTGTGCCAGGTTGGGCCTGCCTTGTGATTGGATATCCTTAGGACTTTTAGAGAAAATCATTTTTTTCTTAATCAATGTATGATTTTAATCTATCTGAGGTTTCTTCAACATGAGTTTAGAAATTTGAACCCTTGCTAATATTTTACAATGTAGATCAACCAATAGATTTCTTCTAAGCATGAATTTGTTGTTATTTCAATTATATTTGGTGAAAGGCTTCCGACTTGGTGCTAAACATTCCAGGCTTAGGATTAAGCTAACATTTTATCTAATTTTCTATTTAAACAATATCTATAGAGCATTGGAACATAACACTATTTCATTTTTTTACATTTTCATAAGTGTCGTACGTGTTTCATGAATGAATTCAGTAATTACAAATTTATAGACAAAATAAAGAATTTTACAATAGAATTTATTGATTTGCAGGCGGTGAAGTTAAGCCAAAGACCTACATGATGATAAAATTGCAATGCTAAAGGTGCCGATTTGTGAAGGTTGATGTAATCATTACAATGTTAGTGATATGCGGTTCATATTTTTGGAATACTATAACATGCAATTTTGGGATTATTATAATTTTTTAGGTTAGTTTTGTTAATATATCAAAGTGTTAAAGGTGGGTAAGAGAGAACAACACAAATTCTTGAATAAAATTGTCTCACATAAGAGTTATTATAAGACAAAATTATCTTGGAATTATTTTTGAAAGTTTTGAAATGACAAATAATATATGCTAGAGTGACTTTTTGATTCGGAGTGGCTAATTTATGGTTCATTTAGTAGTGATTTTTAACATAGTAATTCTAAATGAATTTTTAGTCACCTCAATTATTATTTTAAGTCATCATATAAATTTGTGCCTCATAATATGTCTTATGTAAGATGGTCTATCATAAGACTTACAAAAAGAACACTACATGAAAAGTTAAAATTGTAGTTGACTATATATATTAACTTTAATATGTATATTTACAATTTATGTGATGTCGATATGATTTCCATTGCTTTTTTTATACCTAGATGTAGGTCATGTAGATCTCGAATATAATAATTGTGAATTGATTTTGTCTGAAAATATATGTATTCATATTTAAGCCATATTGTGGAACTCTATTCTTTTAAACCATGAGTTTAACTATTGTCATGAGATAAATCTTTCTATTTAGAAAATAAGATACTATCAATTAAAATCAACCTACTCAAAGTACAATTAAGTATTATATACCAATCTACCAAATAATTTTTGTTAATGTCTCTTCAATTTTAATCAAGCATCAAATCATAATTCAAAATTCTCTTAAATGATGAAATCCATAGACCCTAAATAATTAAATTACTCAAACTATTCCTGCTACACAATCACGTGGCTAGGGCAATCGCAGCCCAAGGTGTGCACGTGAAACGCGGCCCCAACTTTGCAATTGTCTAATGCTCTTGGCTTGTCAGACAAGTGCCAAATGTGGCGGAATTGGGTAGAGTTCCGCTAGGAGGGCCACAATTTTTAGTTTTTTAATATTTTTTTTACTTTTTTCTTATTTTGGATTAATATATACTTTTTATATGATTAAAAAAAGAGATTATGTATTATAAGATGGGTCTATGATAAATATTTTTATTAGGTGACTTAAATTGAAGTTCCGTGGGTTGGAGAAGTAATAAAATACAAGTTCCAAAAAATTAAAACTTTTGATGATGTTGCAAGTTTAAGTTCCAAAAAATGAAACTCTAATTGGAAATGCTATTACACATAGTCGTAGCTGTGGACCCCCACGCAACAAGATCAATGCCTTCTTATGTTTCCTAGTTAAACTATGCGATGTCTAGAAAGAGCGCCACATAATGTGTTTGTTGACTAGCAATAATTTGAATTATGAAGCACAAATATCACATTTACATGACACAGAATCAAATCAAGCTGTCCCACACCAGAAGCACTATTATAAAGCAAAATTATAAGTGCTTTGATACAAGACACTTTATAAGTGTCATGTTTTGATTTAAAAATTATACTATTATATTTTTAAATTGAAAAAAATTAGTAGGATCAATACTAGAAGCATATTAAAACTTATAAATTATATAAAGTTATCTTTTTACTCATAATTTATCACATTTCTAAAATACGCATATCATATGTACTCACAGATATGGTTAATGCAATTAAAATATCATTTAATACTTTATCAGCATAGCCGACGAATATTTAAAGTTAGCAATTTATAATTAAGTGTAATCATTGAAAAATTTATGGTTTTGAATCAGAAAACATATTAATTTATGGTGAGACAAGATACTTAGGAATGTCTTGAGGCAAGATAGATATTTCTGTTCTATTATAAATAGATCCAAATTCTAACCCATTTTTCCACACCTAAACCAACCAATAAACCAACCATGAAGACACCACCGACACCCGTGAAATTCTCTCTCCTGTTCCTCCTGCTTGTCCTCCTCATGGGAGCTCATGAGGGTGAAGCACAGCAGTGTGGGGAACAAGCAGGGGGTGCACTGTGCCGAGATGGGCTGTGCTGCAGCATATGGGGATACTGTGGCTCCACTGATGCTTACTGTAGCCCAGGGAACTGCCAAAGCCAATGCCCTCTACCGACCCCTCCACCGCCCCCTCCTCCACCACCGTCGCCTCCGTCTCCTGGCGGCAGTGACCTTTCCGACATATTCCCCAAAGAACTCTTTGAGGATTTCCTTCTTCACCGTAACAACCTGGCCTGCCCAGCTCAAGGGTTCTACACATATGAGGCTTTCATTGAAGCTGCCAGGGCCTTCCCTGATTTTGGGCATGCTGGGGATACCACCACTAGGAAGAGGGAAATTGCTGCTTTCTTTGGACAAACCTCCCACGAAACTACTGGTACATACAAAATACTCCATATAATGAGGTTATACTAATGATAATCATTCTACCTACCCTAATAAAATAGATATTGAATTTACGCTAACGTGATATTGAATAATTAATTAGATGCAAAATATTACTACAAAAATAGGGGGTTTTAATGATAAAAATTAAAATAAACCAATAAGGCAATCACAATATGTCGGTGTACTTTTAGTATATATTTTTTGAGTGTAAATATGATTTCTGTCATAGCTTTTTATTAGTGTATGTATAATTTCTCAACTGCATAAGCTCATGGTAATAATTTGTCGTATTCTTGCCCACGTATGTTCCGAATTTACCTTTAAATTGTAGAATTATAATGAGATTGTTTAACTCAGTCAAGATTTGTTTCTTCAGTTGTGTTAGAGGTGGACATAAAATTATGCTCATATGTTGAGAAATTGATTTTACTGTTATATTACAAAGTGCTTGTTTTTACAATCAGGGGGATGGGATACTGCGCCGGACGGACCCTATTCATGGGGGTATTGCTTCAAAGCTGAAGTAGGGGCAGTTGCCGATTATTGTGTTCCGGACTCTCGTTGGCCTTGTGTTCCTGGCAAGAAGTACTACGGCCGTGGTCCTATCCAACTTTCCTAGTATTGCTCATTTCACCTCCACTTCTCCTGCTAGATATACATACATAGTAATTGATTTCATTGCCAAACATCTACTAGGCAGATTCACAGTTAGAAGAAAAAAATAAAAAAGATCGATAAACTGCAACAAAATAGGTGATAAACAGCTGTTGTTTGGGAGCCCACAAAGCCCTGGACAGGCCCCAGCATTTACCCACAAAGAAAAACAACCCATATGCATTTCTTTTTTCAAGTATTAATTTGGCTATTTCGTCCCTGGTATATTAACATCGCTTGCGTGCATGTAATAATGTGATGCAGCAACTTTAACTACGGACAAGCCGGAGAAGCATTGGGATTGGACCTTCTATCAAACCCAGAACTTGTGGAAACTGATCCGGTTGTTTCCTTCAAGACTGCGATTTGGTTCTGGATGACTGAACAACCACCCAAGCCTTCTTGCCATGAAGTCATGATTGGAGCCTGGGTGCCCACTCCTGCGGACATCAGTGCAGGGCGGGTTCCTGGATACGGTATGTGCACGAACATAATCAATGGTGGTCTTGAATGTGGTGGAGGCGGACCAGACGCTCGGGTTGAAAGTCGAATTGGGTTTTACAAGAGATACTGTGATATCTATGGGATAAGCTACGGTGACAAGCTTGATTGTTATGGCATGCGACCTTTTGGATTAATTCTCACTCGTGTCTCTGCGTAAACTATGTATGAATAAGTGCAACCTCTAGTAATACCTAAATAATGACTAGTACTCAAGGTCTCAACGATGTACCCACCTTTGTTGCGTCTAGTGTGCATTGCCTTGGTGCTAGTTCTTGGTGGTTGCCTGATTTGTGTTATTATTATGAGAAAATGTCTACCTTAGTTGCAAATAACTATCAGAAAAATGTTTGGGTCTCTCTCATCTCTCTATTTGGTGTCCAAATAATTAAGCACAACTTCCAATAGATAAGTTTGCAAGGAAGCGAGGTGATTATCCAAAGGAAAAAAAACAAACCCAATTTGGGTGTTTGACTGAAATTGTTGCTAGACACATTCGATTAAGTATCCAACAAATTTGTCTTCATTGGCCACCGGTTAATCAAGAAAGCTCATAGAAGGGTATTTGATTTTTGAGTTCCCTAATATTTTATAAGTAATTAATAACTTTTATGAATGTCCATATATTTAAAATTTCGTACAGATTTTATAATGACTTTTCAAAAACTTTTTCAATTAAAAGGTATACTTGGGACATGGTTTGTAAAAATGTGAATCCCTTCTATTATATTCAAGACCTTATTGTTATCCTACGTGTGTGTCTTGATGAATGTCACTCACCATAGTTAAATGTTCTATGGATCTTACTCAAATTTATTTTAGATTATATACTACTAGTTTGTACCCGTGCTGGTGTTTGAATGGCAAAACTAATATAAGCATGCGTTAACATCAAATATAAAGAACATATTAAAGAATTAATGAATCTAAACCATAAACCATTTTCCTATTTAATTAACGTATGCAAACATGATCGAATTCTTTAATCAACAATTAATTTAATTACCCAAAAAACGATGTGAAAAATTAGGAATTTACAAGGATGTGTGTACCTATGTACATAGCGGAAGTTACCAAGGCTGTTAAGTCAAGTAACAAACTATATATGCTAGCTTCATTTCTACGGGTTAGTATAGTTGACGAATAATATAAGTTCACAATTATTAATTACTCATAAATATTAAAAATTTGGATACTTTAAACCTTATGATATGTTAATTCAGGATAAGATAAGATACTTAAGAAGTGTCTTGTGACATGTTAGGATACCTATTATATCATAATTATGAAAGTGCTATGTAGCAAAGATTTATATTCTTTGGTTGTATTTGGTTACAATTAGGCAACATTGGAGATCTTGTTTCCTAACCATGAAAGGAGTCTAGGCTTTGGTTTTGTATTTAATGATAGGCATGTACTTGGTTACAATCATTAATGAAAAGTCAGTTTGATCTCACCCCATTATCGTTCATGGTATTACAGCAAAGTTGCTCGATCTTGATTTGCCACCGTCCCCGTTTAATTGAAATTATGTGCACATGTTAGGCCTTATTAGTAGTGCACATGTGAGGGGCATGCATATTAGAGTATAAAAATTGGTATTGTCTCACATTGATAAAATACAAAGAATATGAAAGTGGGTGTCGTCCCACATTGACAAAATTAAAGGCTTGAGCATGTATACAAACTTATTAGTTACTTCACCTATTGGCAGTTGGTTTTGGGTTGGAACCTCATTTAAACTTATATACATGACTCGTTTGATTATGACCCAATTTACGTAAAAACTTCAACATGGTATCATAGCATTAAGCTATTCCCCTTCTCTTTCCCAATGGGGGAAAAAAAATCTTGCACAGTCAGAAACCATGGCCGGGGAAAAAGTTCCTGATTGAAAATCATTCTCTGTATTGTCTACATGCTTTAGCAGGACTCAGAGTCCTAACTACACCAGTAATATTCAAAGGGAAGAATTATGATCTCTAGGAGTGAGCCACTAGAACAGCTTTAAGGCTAAAAATATGTTGGTTTTCACAGACTGGAACTTACAAAGACCCAAGCTGAAGAAAGGGGGCAATTTGAGCGAATTATAGGCGTGGGAGATGGTGAACTCTATGATCTGCTCATGGACATTGAACATGATAGAGTCGAAGCTACGGAATAACAAAGCTTTTGTTGAAACCGCGAAACTCATGTGGAAGAAATTGAAGAAACGTTATGTTGTGGCTAATGCACCTAAAATACACCAACTAAAGGTCAACTTAATTGAGTGTAAACAAGGAGGCATGGACGTTCCCTCGGTGTTCTTGTTGAAAGTGCGAGTGCAGGATTGGTGATAAGTTAATCAAGATGCTCAAGAGAAGAAGACCCATCAGTTTTTGATGGGTTTAGATGAAGTCTATTTGAACATATGTAGTCAAATCTTTGCTCTTGAACCTTTTCCTTCGCTCGATAAAATTTTTAACATGGTGTTGTGAAAAGAGCCCCATAAAAACATTATGATTGGAAGAGATGATCGAAATGGAGCCAATGCTGCGTTTGCTGTAAAACACTTGAAGAACAAGGGGCAAGCTATCATTGAAAAATCGGGCTACAAGCATTGCGGTAGTTCAGGTCATGATGAGTCCAAGTGCTTCGACAATATTGGTTGCCCTACTAGTTAGGGAACTCAGGGTAGGGAAAGAGACCGTGGAAGGGTATGCATGGTAGGACATTATATGGTGGAGGACAAGGCGAACCAGCCTATGCTGCAACGTCATCAGCGATGGCTGGAACTGGAACCAATGAAGTAAGTCAAATTGCAGTCCCTGGGTTCACTGCAGATCATGTCCAACGTATTCTAAGCCTCATTAACACTCCGAATGATGGGAATAAGAAGTTAATAGGTAAAGGCGAATGGTTGCTTGATAAGGGAGCATTATGCCACATGACAAGGCACTTCAAGCACCTTGAAAATGTCTGAAGTATTGACCTGATCATGGTGGGGATGCCTGATGGGAGGTAGGCCACAATAAGAAAAATAGGAACCATGACCTTGGGCTTGATCTTGAAATTAAAAGATGTACTATTTGTGCCTAAATTAACTTGCAACATAATATCTATTTATCAATTAAGCAAAGAATCTAAGTGTGTTGTGACATTTACTGATAGTTTTTATGTGATATAAGGCCAAATCTCATAGATCCTGATTGGAGTGGGTAACGTTCAAGGAGGGGCCTTTTTACATAAGGTGATGCCAAACTTGAAGGAACGTGCCTATGCAACCAGGACTAGTGAATTGTGGCATGAGCGTCTAGGTCATCCATTAAGAGAAGTGATTTCTTTACTTGCAAAGGATTTAGAATTTAACGTTAGTATTGGAAATAAAATGTAGCAGCCTTGTGATGTACGCAAGCAAAATCATTGCCCTTATTTTCCAAACGAATGTAATGCTAGTAATTTGTTTGAACTCATTCATTGTGACATATAGGGTGCGCATTGTGTGTTGTCTTCTTATGGTGCCCATTATTTTTTGACTATCGTAGATGATAAGAATAGCACTACATGGGTCTACCTGATGAGAGACAAGGCTGAGACGAGTAGCCACATTTGAATCAGAGGAGGAATTGGACCTTCAATTTCTACATATGTACCTACCAATTAGGTTGATGACAAGTCAACTTAACACGAAGTTTGCTTGAAAGCTTTCTTTTCAGCCCTTCAATTTCTACATATGCCAAATGGTATATCATCAAAGAGAGGAAAACTAAGAAAGAGTGAGACAGTTTGTTCGAAGAACAACAATACCATACCATTTTCACCAGGCTTCAAGCAACCACCAAGAAGTTTGCAGAAAGTATTCCCAGTTTGCAGAGGAAGAATGTGAGGATGATTATGGTCTTGAACCAAGCCAATTAATGTCAATCCTCATACCAAACACATACTGATCATCAAGTTCTTAACTTTATCTTAAATCATCCACATGTAATATGAAAACTCAACAATCCGTGATTCAATCTATTTCACGGGGCTGCCGGGGGGGGGGGGGGCGGGTTCAATGAAAACAGTTTCCCACCCTTTTCCACATGTTAAAGCAAATTATGAGGTAAAAGAGATAGAAACTTAAACCAAAATAGATAGCAAAAATCAACCCTACAACCATGGCGTTAAGCCAACCACACATGACAGGGGTTAGCGCCTAGAAAATAGACCCACTTTTTGCAAGGTAATCCCTATCATAATCACAGAAACTAGGTGTTGGATTTAATCGCACAAGGACATAAGAGGGGGGTGAATTGTGTCTTCCAACTTTTTCGATTGTTTCAAAACACTCGTTGTGATTGGAGTGAAGCAGAAACAAAAGAATTGCAGAAGTGACAACGGAGACACAGTGTTTTTATGTGAAAAACCACCTTTGGCTCAACTGAGGTGTAACAACCACGACCTACCACTGTAGGATTTCAACAATACTTTCACTAGACCGGCCGAACACGTTACAACTATAACACCACACGTGACTTAGTCACACACATAACTTGGTCTACCCCCAGACCTTCGTTACAGACCATCCCGAGACCCTAGTTACAAACACCACGTCGAACGTCTCCCACGACTTGGACAATCTCTTATTTCACTTATGGAAAAGAGATAATAACACCTTATTTGAATGCTTCTACAGAAGCTGAATATAAGGTACAATACAATCCCTATTATGCAAAAATATTGAAGACTCGATTTAACACTCTCTTTAATTTGAAGGTTTTTTCTCACTGAAAATTCTAACTCACAAAAACAATTTTTAACCCTTGAAAACAATGAAAAACCTTGAAAGACACTGAGAGAAAAAGGCAACTTAAATAGAAGAATGTGTGTGAGTGAGAAAGAAGAACAATTATCCCACTAAGTGCTTGTGGCACAAGAATAGGAAAAAGAGAAGACCACTTCCACTCAACAACTCTAACAGTCAAGCCCGTAAAATCTTTCCACTTGATATTCTTCCCTTAAAAATAGGATAAAATCCTCAAGCCCCTAAAATCTCTCCACTTGATAAATATTCTTCACTTAAAAATAAGATAAAATCCTTCATCATTATCCTTAAAGAGAAAAACCTTTTTAGACTCAACTTACATCAGAAAAATTATTCCTAATTATTTCATGAAGTTCGACACTCAAAAATTATTTTAGAACCTTGAAACTCGTTTTTGTCTTTGACGTCAAAACACTGAAGACCTAACTTCTCAGAACTGTTCTGAGGCAGTGTTCTGAAGTATTAAAAAACCATTCAAAGCAAGCGCTAAGTCAAGGACCTTCTAATTGCCATATTAACAAGAGTCTAAAAGAATAAAGCACATATGAAATCTAAGACTCTTGTTATCAGCTGGACTCCTTGCACATGTATCGACTTTGATGCTCCACACTCATTCGAACTGCTCCAAGTATTTTCCGGATCCTGTCTGAACATAGTACTCAAGCACAGCATATTGACTGGTATATTTGGATTGTTATCATCAAAACCTTACATATTAATTGGGTCAACACTAGGGCTCATCCTCATCAAATCACAAAATTGGAACCCTAGCAAGAAACCGTAGCAAGTGTCCATATTGTATACCAAAAAAACAGAAGACAACTGGGTTGAGGGAAAAAAAAACCTATCATAACTAGGGAAAAGCATACAAGCATGAGTGTTCTTCGCCCTCGTGAATGCCTTCAGATCGGAATATGAAGATGACTGTGCTCATCCTTAAAAATCGAACAAAATCGAACAACAACAAACAAAATCGAACAAGGATGACTGTTATTTTGGAAATTCCTGAAGATCGAAGTGAATGAGCTTTGGTGAATGAGCAACGCCTTCAAACAGCTACAACAGGCTTGAACGTCAACCTCCCATCGACAGCAGGCTTGAACATCTTCAGGCACTGCAACAGCTGAACTTCGGGCTAAAGTGAATGAGCTTTGCTGAGCTATGGTTAGGTCGAGCGAAATGAAGAGGGAGGCTAAGCAAACTGAAGTGAATAGTGGAGCCAAAATTTCCATTCAAAATTTCACGAAAATAACGGGGGAAAACTGAGCACCTGGTTTTTTCTTTTTCTTTATGCTATAAGGCCACAAAATATCAAAAATGGCATCTAATTTAAATTAGGGCCACGGAAGGAATCCTTTTGTCGCACTAATTCTGGACATGGACACAAAATTATTTTCATTGCCCTTTGTTATGTTAAAGATGTCAAAATTAATTTTGTTGCCCTTCAATAAAAATCTGGTGGCCCAATCCCTTTCTTCTTGTTGTTTTAAGGGAGTTGCTTTTAGATTGGGATAACTAGCTAGTAGCCCCCGATTCAATCTTGTCCTCCTCTCTCAAACTTTGGTTGATTGAGTAATGGTTTTCTTCCAACATATACACGTTCGATTCCGCCATACATCATCCATGCAAGACAAAATCGAAGGTTGAGCTTCACCGCCACTTTTCAATTGCCGTTGCAACAATATTTTGAATTGAAGTTTATCTCAATGGTTGTGTCCAACTGCTTCTTGAGTGGCCACGTTTGAATCAGAGGAGGAATTGGACCCCCTTTTTTTTTTCTCCAAAAAACATTATTTTGGCTTAAAGGACTGAATGGCGATTAATTAAATGTGAAGGTTGGGGTATAGTGCTTCAGTCAGACTTTTTTGGGTTGAATCGAGTCCAAAACTTCCAATAGCTAAAATTGGTGAGATTTAGTTTGATTGATTGCTAAGGGAGTCCACTTAAAAGCAGAGCATTTTGAGTTAAGTATTTAATAACTGAAAATGCATGAAGTGCCAACGGAAAGATTTTACTCCTTGTAATACATATATTACTTGGACTTTAAGTTTCTAATTTTAAGTAATTTTAAATAAGTTTACAACTTTTAGCAATTTTTTTTGTAGTTCTTTACAATTATTTATTACTTTTTACCCCTTTCGTGTATGCTTGTAACTTCTTATAATTACTTATAAATAATTCAATTACAAGTCTTTACAACTTATAATTTTGTATAATTATTTTTTTAGATGCAATAGTTTCGTGCAGTTTGTTTTTTTTTTTTGGTGCAATAGTGTCGTATAGTCATTTGCAAACTATTTACAATTTTTTGCATTACAGTTAGAAAAGGACATCACCTTAATATATTAAACACAAAAATTATTAAATACAAACAACCCAGACTCCTAAAAAGGCAAATTAGATGTGAATGTTGGGGCGTCTATTATTCCAAGAAAATTCTTTTAGGGTCTATTTGGACCTAAGAAAGTAGCTAGGAAAGAAAAAAAATATGAAAAATTAAAAAATTTTCCATGTTTGGAGTGAGGAAAAATGAAAAAAATAAGAGAGAAAAATTGGAAGAAAATTAAGAAAATATAGTACAAGATATTTTGCTTTCAAAAATGTAAGGAAAAAGCTGGAAAATTCTTTGAATCCCCCTCCTTACTTTAGCTCTCACGCAGTCAACCCCCCCGACTCTCACTCTCTCGGTCCTCGCAGTTGCAGCCCCTTGGTTGATCGCCGAAGCGTTGCCTCGCCACTGTGCCACAACACAAAGCAGTTCAATTGACTATGAAGCTCACGAATTTAAAGAGGAGAGAGAAAATTGCTACAGGCCTACAACTCTTTTCTGAGCAAGAGTCATCCTTTTCCTTCGTTCCTTTTCAATTATGTTGAGTAATTGTTGTTTTCTCTTGCAATATAAGTGATAATTGTTGCAGGTTCTTCAGGAAGTAGGCTGATTTCAAAGGCAAACTGAGAAACTGAAAGGCTTTGGTTGATAAAGGTATTAACTTCTTTCAATTTCTTTGTATGCCTTCATCTCTTTCGGTTTTCCCCATTTTGAAATGGAGCCCTTAATTTTTTCAACCGTTCATTTGTTTTGTCTTATGGGTAGGTTTGCAAATCAATTGCATTACACTTCTATGGGTTATGAGTTAGTTTTTTCAGCTGAAGTGTGCTTGTTGATTGTGTCAATATGTTGTAGGCTTGTAACTTTGATGTGGGTTCAATAGATTTAGAATCTCGTGTATCTTTGTCTTACACATGCAAGGTCTGAAAAATGATCGATTATATATGAGTTCGATTTGGATTCTGATTAATCAGTTCTTGTTCAGAACTTGATAGTTATTCACTATAATGTCAGGATGTTTGAGCTTCATTTGTATGGTCTTATTGACTGTGTTGTGTGGTGCCTTATGTGGCTGTGATAGGCTGGCAACAGATTGAGTAGTCCATGGCATTAGACAAGCCAAGAAACACTTCACTACCTTGCGCCAATCGCCCCAAAGTGCCCACTGGCTCATCTATGAAGCGCTAAGCCTTCGATGAATTATCCATGAGAAGAAATGTGGTTTGTGTTTACTGTTGCTATTACTCTGTCCTGCCTTTTCTATTTCGGCCTCTTCATCACCTGTCTTACTTCTTTTAGCATTTGATCCCTCATCACCATTTTTTGCCTTTGCTTCACCCTACAAAATTAAATATATGCTGTGAATCGCAACAAACAAGTGTTATTAGTGCGTAGTACTTTACCAGTTTATATGAGTTGACATTCATACATATATGATTTGTACAGTTTCAATGGTATCAGTTTCTAATTGTGCATTTTATTTGCAGCTTTTTCTTTATCCGATTGCTTCTCATAGCTTAAGCAATCATAGGTGTCTATTAAAGCAAGAAAACACGAAAAGGAAACTTCATATTTTTCTTTATTTTCCTCCATTGGCTTAAAAACATCCAGCAACTTGGAACATGTTTATCCCTTCCTATCTTCAAAATCTGCTTAAAGTTATCATATGATGCCCACATGTTTAGAAACTTAAAAGAGCCTTTGATACCTGCATTTCATTGTATGTTATTTGGGTAAATGGAAATATGGGCATGCTGAGACCTCAGCACACTTGGGAAAACTCTGAGCTTCTGATGTGATGAAGAAATGTAGGGTTAGTATACTCTATTGGCGTTTCTCTTGTACTACTGTCTCATGACCAGAAACATCTCTTGATGTCATTACAATGTATTACATGGAGGAATGCATCACTGTTAGCTATTGCTAGGCTGAAATCTAATCTCCTTTGATGTTATGTTTATAGGTTGAAGGTTTGAGTGAGATATCACAAATGAAGGTCTATCAAGCTCTTTCAGCGGACCCTAATTCAGCTAGAGCGTTTCTTGCTTGCCCAGTTGCTCGTCGTGAGTTGTGGTTAAAAGTTAAATTTGGCAATGAGTTCTTGGAGTAGCTTGGGATTTTGGAAATTTAGAACTCTTATTCCTCTCAACTCGTTGATGTTATTGGTTCTGCTTATATTTTTGTTATTTTCAAGTAGAACTCCGAATGTTATGGATAATTTGATTTGAAGTTGTAAACTTTTGAATTGTAACAAAACCAAGGAGTTTGAAGTAGAAATTTGCGTTGGAATGATAAAGTTTGAGAGGTTACCGAATTGTATAACTTTTCCATTTTTTATGGTATTATTTTGAGGAGTTCCATTAGCATTGGCTAGCAAAGGGCAACTTTGAGATCACATTTTAATCTTACAAGATATATTTTTCTTTGCTTTATTCATTTTCTCAAGTCCAAACAAAGGAAAAAAAGTTCGATACAAAGTTATTCTTTTTCCTTGTATTTTTTCTCTAATCCAAACAAGAGAAAGAAAATGACTTTCCTTCTCATTTTTTTTCCTTTCAACTTTCTTTCCACCCTATTTTCCAAGGTCCAAACAGGGCCTTACTATATTATTTTTTAATCAGATATTATCCTAATCTTGGTACTGTGGTACTATCGTTACCAAAGAAGCCTTAGAAAATATTGTGGGGCACCAAAATGAGGTGTATAAAGTCTAAAACATTCACCAACTATGGCATTATCCTAATCTCAGGTACTAAAATGAGGGTATTAATTTGATAATGCAAAACTCTACCATGAACAAAACTTCAATTATTGTAATTGACAAATTCAAAGTGTAGATGCAAATAAAATGAATATGGGCCATTCATAGTGGTTACCTGCAATTCATGTAGTTAGTTAAAACACTTTTGTTTCTCTTCATCTTTTTTCCTCTCCTGTTTATCTACAGGTACAACCATCAGTTATCAGAGTTGCGAGCAGCCAATAGGGGGGAAGGCGATGCTCAACCTTCTCTCTTCCTCGCAGTCGCAACACCTTACCTTAATTTTCTTCAACTCGGTTCCTAGATCTAAGTTTCTTCTAGTAAACTTTCGGCCGGGGCTTGATATGCAATAAAATTTTAGGTTTTTCCATTAATTTTTTATTGATTAATTTATATTAGGTTGTTGGTATTTGTGGTCAATGCTTTCTGTTTTTTTTTTTTTTTTGTAATGATCTTATTATGTTATTTGCTATCCACTATTCATGCTTTTACTGGATCTGATTTACTTCTTGCAAATAATAGAGAAGAAAATCTGTTGTATTTTAAAGAGCATCTTCTCAAAATAAAATACTTTTTGTTTTCATAAAAATTATAGGTTGCACAACGAGGTAATAAATTTTAAATATTTCACATTAGTCCCGTAAAGGAAGCTCTCTTCTTGATATATATTTCTCAATCTAAATTAACTAATTAATGATTTAATTAATTGACGACATACACATATAGAGAGATATGTGTGTAAAAATGTATCCAAGGATTACATCCAATTGGACAAAAGATATCCTTTGGAGTTAATTCAACATGTCTTTTGGCCATGAAGGGTCATTTTAGACATGATTTTCTCTATAAATAGGAGGTTGTCCCTCATTGTGGTGGGGGTGATAAACATGTGTTAGAGTACTTGAAAACAAGAAGAGAGAAAGAGAGATGCAATATACATCATTAATTTCTAGTTTATTCCTCACACCTATGTCCACTGAGCACTTTGGATTCTTGGACAGAAAATAAAAGTGATGTTAGGACTCGTTTATTTTCAAGTGATAGGCATTGTATCTTGGGAATAGAATTTTCTTGTGCGTAACTACAACTGATGAAGAAATTGCTTTCCTTAGTACTATAGCTTCCTGGAAGCGCCTTGCCTTTAGCATCATGTCATTTTTGACCTATCTAATTTTTCCATAATAAAATTTATTTTTCCTCCATATGTTAACCCTTTTCAGAACAATTTTAAAATAGCAATACTTACCTATAGCGTATGTCACATTTGAGACTTGGAGGAAAAATGAGAATGCTAAAATGGGTGTCAAGAAAAAGATAAGGAAATTTCATCCGGGTACATCAATCTTACTCTCTAATTTGTGTTTTGGTGCATGCGATCGTAATTTGTGTTGATACATATTTTCTTTGATACGTATATTTAGTTGAATCATGTTGTAATAGCTCAATAATGTTGCCATCGAGATTTGTTAGGAACAATGTATTTTCACATACAATCGATTTGCCTGTAAAACGTTTTGAAGAGACCCGATAATTGTAATGTAAAAAGGGCAAAAAAAGAAAGAAAGATGTTAAACAATAAACCCTTCATGCATCGTTTTGTCAGTGTCATCAGTCGACGTTAGAAATATGTATATGATTGCCCATTAATCGACAATAGTTGCAATATATGATTGCCATCTTATTGTACAGGAGTTCGTTGTATGATTAGACATGCTGTCTGTGTAGTTAGTATGGAATAAAATACTTGACTGACTGGTTAATGCATGATTTCATAGTAAAATACATGATTGTTGTTAATGCATGATTTTATAATAAAATACATGATTGACTAGTTAATGCTGTGCCTTGCTTTGATGTAGTTTTTATGTAAATTGTAAATTGTGATCGTTGTCTAGAGACGTGTGTTAACTAGCCTCGTCCAATTTTATTGGGTATTGAACCAAGTGGTACCTCCATTAATGGGCGGGTAATACTAGTTCAAACTGGCGGTTGCTTGATAAGTGTAAAACGGAAGTCATAAAAATTCCTACTACTTCATGATCTTGTATTGTAAATTTGTCTGTTTGTATGTCTCTGAATTTGTCTGTTTGTATATGTCGCTGAATTTGATGTGATTTGATAATTTAAGCACAAGTATACATCAAGGTATTGTGTTGTGGGTACATTAATGATGGATATTACATTCCGAAGATGACAGAAAGTTGTATCTCACACCGTTAAAACAGGATTGAGGAATTTAAAAATTGATATACAAAGAGATATGACAACTACTCTGTAAATTTAAGGAGAGAATACCAACATTAAGAACAATAGTAGGAGAAACAATTTTTTCTCTCTCTTAATCGTTATGTTTCTTTCTTTTCCTATCTTAAAACTAAGTTACAATTACAATTGAAAAACATAACAATTTATATGAAAATTTTCAACTAAAAAGGTAAACTTCTTTTCCTACTCTTTTCTCGCTTCTATAAAGTTATTTTATTTCAAAACCAAAAATATGACTTTACTAATTTTAACAATGGATTCATGTCACATTATGTATGTATATGCATTGACATAATTAATTACCCTTTTGGTGCATATTTGACCAAAAAGGCCACGTATTAATTAAGCATCCATGTAGATTGCTATTTGATTTAGATAGGGAACTTGTGTTCCTTCATCTGCCTATGTGTGCGTGGTTGGTTACTATTTTCGATAGAGTCAAGTTGATGAAGTGGACAAAGAATGGACAAATTTTGGCAAGCATAACTTTTGGATTGTTCTGCCACTGGATCTTTTCTCTGCACAAAGGGAATCCTAGGGATGTGCGCTCAATGAATGCCTCTCTAACGCTTTTCTCCTTCATGGCCCAGCTGCAAAGAGCCGCTTAATTGGCTCCCTGAGTTGGCCTTTTTTCAAAATGACGTCTTTTGAGCTGCCATGGGGTTGCTAACCATTAGGTACCTTTCCAAGGGTATCTTATGTTCCTTTGGTGGTTTACTTCACTCTTGAATTGATCTAAGCCCATTTTTCTTGTAGCAAAAGCTAGGGCGAGATTGGCACAACCGCAGACTAGAGTGCAGGCTTGGATTAGCTTCAAGAAAAATCGTCCTCTTGTCCTCGCTATCATCATGCTAGATATCATGGTTAGGAAACACCCAAGGTACGAGGAGTAGACTCTAGGGTAAGGCCGAACCATGAAGGCCGGATGCATAAGAGGGTCCCTAAAGAATGGGATGCCGGCACCGGCCGTACAACATGTTAGTTTAGAGGGAGCTCATATGTCATCCTCCATAGTAGCTTCCAGGGGAATTGTAGGATGACTCAGCCACACATCATTGTGGCATCTCCTTTGAGGCTCGTCGAGGTCGTCCCTTTCGTCCAAAGCGGATGCCCATGTTATGTCCCAACTAGTTGAGAGGTTGGCTCAGTCTTGGGATAATGTCCCCTCAGCCGCCTCTAACAGTCATTTGGTTAATGAGGATGATTGAGGTAATTGTTGTTCCTTGGTCCTTGTTTCTACCTCTTTTAATTCGCCTTTTGTGCTTGACCTTTCCAATCATCTACATAAGCCCTCGCATGCATCTTGGAGATAATACGGGCAACTCTTGTAATCCACCGCTTAGATAAGAAGAACAACATCCTCAAGGAGCAGAAGAAAAAGGTAGGGAAGTCCTCCTCTAAGTATAAGAAGTGTTATGATCCACTTAAGAAGGGGAAGGAGGCCTAGGCAAAAGAGAAGGAAAAGCTTTGCCAGTGCTTGGACGACATGAGGGAACAAGTGGAGGCCAATAGTGTCCACTACCCAAGAAGCATCTAAGATGGATGAGGGCCACAGGTTTGCACAAGGCACATATGAAAGGACCAACCTCATTCGCAAGCTTCTTAAGTTGATCTCCATCACCTTCAAGAACAATAAAGGTTGGTTTGAGGTATTGGTGTCAAGGGTTGTCCTCATGCCTACGAAGCTGGCAAGAACCTAAAGGAGGTTGAGTTTTAGTAGAAGAAGCTTAGTGACAAGGAAGGTCATGGCAGCCTCGATAGCATGGAGCAATTCAAAGAAGAGAACAACGAGGATGATAATGGTTCCAATTATGAGGATGGTAGCAAACCTGAGTAGGCCGGACTTTCCTAGGATTTCGTTTTCCCCTCCCTTGTTGGTTAAACTTCTCTTGTGTCTTTATCGGTTGCTTTTTATGCCATGATCAATTTTTATTTGGCAGTTAATGAATTTCCAACTTTGAGTATTTTTTTGTTGTTGCTTCCTTTTATTATATGCTTATTGTTGAGTTCATACTGTATTTTCCATGCACTTTATTAGGGGTTCACATGGTAATTGTATCATCTGGAAAACAACAAGCACAAATAAGAGATAAAATTCTCCTTTATTCACTATGAAGAAGTCCTTACATAGGGACCTTTTTATAATGTTATTTGACGAAGAGTAAGAGATAAAGAGAAGGGAAATATGGGCCACCAATCTAGATGAAGTATCTTTTGAGGTTGCCATTGTGCCATGCCTTGGGGATGTCTTTACCCTGGAGTGTGATCAACCAGTATATTCCGGGGCAGACTTACTGTCGCACTATGAATTCACAATTGGATATCAATTTTCCATGCTCATGAGCTTCAGCTACAACCTCCGTTTTCCTCAAAACTAAGTCTCCTACCTTCAAAGGTTGTTCTTTAACCCGTTGATTATGAAGCCATGTGACCCATAGCTTGCAAAGTGCCTCTCATAGATAGACATCACCTCATATTTGGGGCAATAAGTTGAGGGCCTTCGTTGAGGTCGAGTTGTTCATTTCTTCTTAGAATATGGTGGGGCAGTGCAATAACTAATGCTTGTGATGCTACTCTTAGATGCCTCATGTAGACGTCCGTAGAAAACTGCCAGTAATTCTTTTACGTACTCAAGTGTGCCAACTTTGATTGGGACAATGAAGCCGGCAAGGCTTTCTAGTACTTAAAAAAATTACTTAGTTACCTATCCTACTAAGGATATCTAGTCTGATCTCCAATCAGCCTTTGCTCTTGATGTAGAGCAAACTCCAAGATTAGACCTATTCTCCTAGGAAAGGGTATTGAACCAAACAGGCTCAATATTGACTTTGGTCAAGGACTAGGTTCTCCTAGGTCAATATTGATCTGGGACCCTTAAGGAGATCCAAGTAAGCTTAGGAAAGGTGGTTGGACAATCAGTATCCCTAAATAAGAAGCTTAGCTACTTTATTCTACAAAACCACTTCATTAGCTCATTTCTATTTTCTAGGTAGAACACGTCATTCCACTTCTAGCTAAGTTTTGGAAGGGAAAATATGCTCCAATTTGGAAAAATTATATATGTACAAATATCCCCTAATGTCTAGTATCAATCCAACTATAGAACATCTCCAAATTCCAAGTATCGTAGAAGATATAGGGTAAAAATTGGGCAAGGGGTAGGGTAGGGTATGCAATTCCACATTTATTGTTAAGGGGTTCATCGGCTTACCAAATGAATGAACTAAGGGATAACATTTGTTAGACAGTTGGTGGACCTTTCTAGAAGCCATCCACAGAAAAATCTCCCCACGAATCACCTAATGGAGGCAGTGGATGACTTATCCAATCTAGCAGTAATGCAGTCAATTCCAACTCAACTTATATTTTGGATATCCCTTGTAAAATTGCACCACTGGTTGTCTGGTTAGGATTTCATTGGACAATTTTCTTGTAATCCTATTGATTATTACATGACTTTAGGAAGGGGGTTACTCTTCTACTATTTATGTGCTTGTTCCTTGTAATATTTCTCAGACTTGGATTAACAATTTAAGAGCTTGATGCTTACTATTTTCTCAAAATCTCAAATTTTTTTATCTTTATGAGAAGGGCGGTGAAGTTGAGTTCATATCTTTAATTTAAGTCTCAGTGTCTTGGTTTTAGAGGATTAAAGGGTGGGTTGATTTATCTCTTTTGTTCAATTGTTCTCAAGGTGAATAAATCACTAGAAGATTTGGGATTTTTCTCTCTATTGGGATATCTTGGGGAAGATTAATCTTCATTAACATTTAGGGCTCATCATCAAGGATTTATATCTTTATTTGGTTAATAGATTTTTCCCATGGTTCATTTGGTATTAGAACAAAAATTTCCTTCATCTTGTTAAGCATCAAATCTAATCGATCTTTGTGTTTGATTCGCTTAAATTTCACTATTTTCTATGCTATTTTTGCTTTCAGTTCTCCCTCTCTAAATCTCTTATCTAGTTTCTAAAGAATCCTAAAATAACCTAAACACAATCCTCATCCTAAACACATCCCTTAACTTTACAACAGAGGTCAAACACCATCAAAAACACCAAATCAAAAATTTCGCATTGCCACCCCGTGCCACCTAGCAAGACCGCAGCCTTTTCTTATATTCCTGTTTCTCTTCCAGAGATCTGGCAGGACCTATCCATGGCACAAAACAAAACTGTGCCACTTGCTTTTTTCACTGTTTCTTGCCCATGCTACCCTAGCACGCTCGTGCCAACCCTGTTTCCGTCCTTTACCCTACAACTACTACCACATATGGCCCATGAGGGAGATGTTTCTTACTCTAAGGGAATTCCTCCTAAGCAAGCCCATGAAATGAGGAGAAATGGGGTCATTATTAAGCTTCAATACCAAGTAAGAAAGCTCACTAAAGAGCTTGAACAAGCGAGGGGATCCGCACAACGAAACCCTTTCCGTTGAGGCTATGATGTTCATCGTATTGATAAAATATAGGATACTTTTTTCTCTCATGAAGACTTTGATGATGAAGAAGGAGGACCTAGAATTTGATAGCAATTTTAACCCAGAGAACTATCTTGATTGGGTGCAAGCCATTGAGACGATATTTGAACTCCAAGATTATACTGATGAAAAGTCTTTCAAATTGGCCATTCTTAAATTGAAGGGGTGTGCTTCACTATGGTATGAGCACTTGAAGAGGAGTAGGGTTATAGAAGTCAAATCTAAAATCAGAACTTAGTCCAAGCTTAAAAAGCAGATGAACAAGAGATTTTTACCCTCCTTTTACAAGAAAGAATTCTACCTTAAGATTACCTGTCTCAATTAAGAGAATATAAAGGTAGATAAGTACATTATGGAGTTTAAACAAGTCTAAATGAGGGTTGGCTTAAATGAGGACCCCCAACCCAAGATCGTCAGGTTCATTAAGGGGTTATCTCCTAGCATTGCTAACAAGGTGGATCCACAACCTTACTTATATTTTAATGATGTGTACCACCCAACAATCACAGTTGAAAACAACTTAAGGGTCAAAAACCCTTTCAAACCACTTATGTTGGCCCTAAAAGCACCCCGCAAGGGTTACTCCTCCCACAACAAAATTGACACTATCCTTACACCCATAAAAGCCCTTGACAAGGGTAAAGGGATTGCTAGTGAGCTAGCAAAGATGTTGGAAGGAAAGAATTGCTTCAAATGCCATGGTTATGGACATTCTTATGTGAATTGTCCCAACCAGAGAGCCCTCACCATTAGAGAAGTGAAAGAAATTCAAGCTATTCAGGAATTAACAAGTGAAGAGGATTTTGAAGGACAAAACCATACTTAGATCATGCTGGATATGGGTGAACTCTTGGTAATTCGAGGAGCACACTATGTTCGAGAGACTCCTTGTGAACCAAGCCAAAGGGAGCAAATCTTTTATATCCAATGCGCTATTGGAGGCAAAGTTTATCGATAGATTGAGTTGTACAAAAGTAGCTTTCACAACACTTATTGACAAGCTTTAACTATGCACCAGGGTGCATTTCACCCCTTATTCTCTTCAGTGGCTCAAGCAAGGAAGTGAGGTAACTGTTTCTAAGCAAGTTCTTATCACATTTTCGATTGGTCCATATTATGGTGATAATATACGATGTCTTTCCTATGGATGTGTTTTACTTGTTACTTGGTAGCACTTTGTTATTTGATAATCATGTGATCCATGATAGGCATGCCAACACATATACATTCAAACACAAGGCTCATAGTCTTACTTTGACCCTATTATCCGCACATAAACCCCTCAAGTTTAAACCGGTGAAGGGAGGTGAGAAAACCTTATATATGAGTTAAACACGGGTGGAGGGAGCAAACCTTTATTTACCTTACTTGTGGTGGAATCAAACACATATAAAGAGTAAAACACATGCATCCTCTAGCTCAATCACTCTTTAGAGAGTTTGTGGATGTATTTCCCAATGATTTACTATTGGGGCTCCCTCCTTTGATAGGAATAGGGCACCAACTTAATTTCATATTGGGTGCTCCTTTGCCAAACAAGCTGACCTACAGGTGCAATCCTAATGAGTCAAAAGAGCTTCAATGACAAGTCTAAGACTTGCTTGACTATGGGGACATATAGGAAAGCTTGAGTCCATGTTTGGTACCCACACTTTTGGTACCTAAGAAGGATGGCACTTGGCGGATTTGTGTTGATTCTAGGGCTGTAAATAACATCACCATCAAGTATCAATTTTAGGAAAGACTATCGCCAAATTAGGATGAAAGAAGGAGATGAGTGGAAGACTATTTTTAAAATCACGTATAGGTTGTATGAGTGGCTTGTGATGCCTTTTGGTCCATCTAATGCTCCCAGTACTTTTATGAGGCTCATGAATGAGGTCCTAAGGCCATTCATTAGGAAGTTTGTTGTGGCATACTTCGATAATATTTTCGTGTAACACATTGGATGTGGCTTAAAAGGATTTGAAGTGACTACTCATATCACCAAAGGTGCATCTTTCTTTTTGAGAAGTCCATTCTTAAGAACTCTATAGTTAAGCATGGTTATTGTGGAAGGAATCTTAGGATGAGTGACCTTCTGAGGAGTTTCCCAGGTAGCGTATGAGCGAGGACGAAACACGTCGAAAAAGGCTTGTGGTGATTTGTGGAGCTAGTTGACGATCCTTTAAGTTGTTCCTGGCAAATGCTCGCGATCTGGGAGGGGTCAGGGTGTTACACTTGGTGTATTATCATGACAAGGCATTTCATGTGGAACATCCCTCTCAAGTGTTCCAAGTGTTGAAGCAACAAAAGTTATATGCCAAGCTTGAGAAGTGTGAACTATTTACTCCTCAGGTTGTCTTTCTTAGCTATGTAGTGTCCGATGAGGGAATTCAAGTTGATGAATCTAAGGTTGAGGTTATCAAGAGTTGCCCTACCCCACCTCCATCAAAGAAGTTTGAAGCTTCATAAGTTGACCTTTTTTCTACCGCTGGCACATCAAAGACTCTAGCTTCATTGTAGCTCCCTTAATCGATTGCATAAAGAAAGGAAGTTTTGAGTGGACAAAGGCTACCCAAAGGGCCTTTGAAACAATTAAGGATAGGCTATGTTCAGCTCCTATCTTGGCTCTTCCCAACTTTAATCTCCTTTTTGAAGTTGAGTGTGATGCTAGTGGCGTTGGAATTGGAGTGGTTCTCACTCAAGCCAAGCGCACTCTAGCTTTCTTTAGTGACAAGTTGAATGGTTCAAGGCTTAATTACTCTACTTATGATAAGGAATTCTATGCCATTGTTACAACCTTAGAATATTGGAGTCATTATCTCAAGCCCAAACCTTTTATGATCTATTTGGATCACAAGGCTTGTCCTGCATCAATGCTTAACACAGGACATGCCAAGTTGGTTGAATTCCTTCAATTTTTCACCTCCTCTTTTAAGCATAAGATTGGGAAAGAGAATGTTGTGGCCAATGCATTGTCAAGGAAGTATTCTCTCCTCTCGGTCCTTGAGGCCAAGGTCATTAGATTTGATTCCATCAAAGCTTTATACAAAGAGGGTGAAGAATTAGAGGTTATGGTGGAGGATCCCTCTACGTTTAGCTCTTTTACTCTACAAGATGGTTTCCTCTTTAAAGAAAACAATTTTGTTTATCCCCAAGAGTCCTCTAAGGGACTTAATTATCAAGGTGGCTCACGGAGGAGCATTAGCTAGTCATTATGGCATTAACCAGACCCTTGAGATACTTAAGGAACATTTTTATTGGCCCAAGATGGGTGGGGATGTTCATAAGGTGACCACAAGATGTGACGTTTGTCACATGGCTAAGAGTTGCTTCCATCAAGGCCTCTACACTCCTCTTTCGGTTCTTACAAGGCCTTGAGATGACATTAGCATGGGCTTTATTATGGCCCTCCTAAGGACACCAAGGGAAAGAAATGATATCATGGTGGTAGTGGATTGATTCTCCAAGATGGCTTACTTCATTTCTTGCGACAAAAGTGATGATGCTACCTACTTTGCAGACCTCTTCTTCCACGAAATTGTGAGGCTCCATGGTATTCTAAGAGCCATCATCTCAGATAGGGACACTAAATTTCTATCTTACTTTTGGAGATCCCTATAGAGATTAGTGGGGACTAAGTTGCTCCTTAGCAATACTTCCCACCACGAAATCGATGGACAAACGGAGGTGACAAATAGAACTCTCAGAACCTTACTAAGGGCCCCTTCTTATGCTACCTCTCAGTCTCCCTTTGAGGTGTGTTATGGCCTTAACCTTGTTACTTCCATTGTTCTCCTCAAGAATCAAAGGTGAGTTTTGATGCTGATGTAAGAGCTAAGGAAATAAAGAGGCTGCATGAGCAAGTAAGGTCACAAGTTGAGAAAGTGAATAAGCAATACAAGCTTAAAGCCAACAAGACCCGCCACCTTAAGTTCAAGCAGGGAGATCTTGTATGGTTGCACTTGAGGAAAGAAAAATTCTCTTCAAGGAGGAAGAACAAGCTTATGGTTAGAGGAGATGGTCCATGAAAAGTGGTACAAAAGGCATGAGAGAATCCTACAAAATAGAGCTTCTGAGAGACATGCAAATATCTGCCATCTTTACTGTTGGGGATCTTACTCCTTGAGTTGAATATTATGAAAAACACAATGAGTATTTGAGGGCAAATCCTTTTCAAGGGGGAAAGGTTGATGCAGAAAGCAAACTTTGAGATTGGACCTACTCTCCCAAGCAAGGGTATTAAACCAAGTAGGCTCAATGTTAACTTTGGGTCAAGGAGTAGCTCCTTCTAAGTCAATGTTGACTTGGGACCGTTGAGGTAGTCCAAATAAGCTTAAAAAATGTGGTTGGGCAATTGGTAGCCCTAAATAAGGAGCTTAGCTACTTTATTCTCCAAAACCACTTCATTAGCTCATTTTCATTTTCTGGGCAAAACAACTCTTCTCACTTCTAACTCAGTTTTGAAAGGGCAAATGAGCTCCCATCTGGAAAAATTATATATTTATGGATAGCCCCTAATGTCTAGTTTCCATCAAGCAATAGATGTCTCCAAATTCTAAGCATCGAAGAAGACATGGGGTGAAAACCGAGCAAGGATTAGTGTAGGTCTGGAATTGCACATTTTTTAAATTAAGTGGTTAATTGGCCTAGCAAATGGATGAATTGAGAGCTAATATTTATAGGACAACTGGTGGACTCTTCTAGAAGCCACCCATAGGAAAATCTCCCAATGACTTATCCATTGAGGTAATAGATGACTCATCCAATCTAGCATTAATGCAGTCAATTCCATCTCAGCTTATATTCTAGATATCCCCTTTAAAATTGCAACACTAGTTAGGATTTCATTTGTATTTCTTTGTAATCCTATTGGTTAGTGCATCACTTGGGGAAAGGGGTATTCTACTATTTATTTGTTTGATCCTTGTAATGTTTCTCAGACTTGGATTAATGATATGAGAGCTTGATGCTTAGTATTTTCTGAAAAATTTCAAAGTTCTATATCTCTGTCGTTGAGATCATCCCTTTAATTTAATCCTTGGTGCCTTGATTTTAGAGGATTAAAGGGTGGGCTAATTTATCTCTTTTGTTCAATCGTTCTCAAGTTGAATAAATCAATAGAAGATTTAGGGTTTTTCTCTCTTTTGGGTTGTCTTGGGGGATATTGATTTTCATGAACATTTTGGGATCTTTATCAGGGGTTTATACCTTGATTTGGTCAATGGATTTCACCATGGTTCAGCTCTTATACTTGGCTATGTTAGAACAGGTAGTGACCACTATCCTGGTAGTATAAAGGGAAAGGGAACAAACACCAGTGTGGGATATAAGCTACACTTTGGCAGGGGTGGAGCTCAAGGAGCACCTCATTAAGAATTTTTTTTTTCTTAATCTTTTCATGTAGGAAGCTACATCCTCACTTTGAAGCCCATATGATAAGAGTCTTGGCAGAGCAGCCTTTGAAGAACGTCCTTTAGAAATTTGACGCTTCAAACAGGTTATTGAAATGGGCGTGTAAAGTAAATATGTACCTCATCACAAAATAATTTAAATTAATTAATTTGGGGTGCTCCACGACTACCAAGTTAATGACATAATAAAGTCTCAAGTCCACAACACAGTAAGATTACCAAACATCCAACTCAGTGGACTACCAAGTTATCAACTCAAATCAACTTCCAAATCATCGGCCCAAATTCATGGCCTATTCATCAACCCAAGAAGACTGTTACTTCAAAAATCCTCGAGGAAGAGGGGGTGTTATTCCTATAAGTATAGCTCTACCTCCTTATTAAGGGAATAGAAATTTCCTTGGAGAAGACTCTTTAGAAGTAACCTAAAAGCACATTGAAACAGGTCAATTACTTTAGAGATCGAATTATATACTTGGTCGAGATTCAAGCTATATTAACCCTCCATTAAGTTATAAATAAGATATCAAATCAGAGAAGCTAAAGTTGTTCTTTTGTAACATATACATAGATATTGTACCTATTCTTTGATTATAATACAAAATTGAATATATTCTTAATTAGATGGCCTTCTATAAAATTGACAATAGTTTTTTTTGGAGATAATTTGACTAAATAATTAAATTGAATTGTTATTTAAAGTGTTGGGTTAATTGGTTTTTTCAATAATTTTTTACCTTCATAAAATTATTTTGTAAGAAACCAATTTTTTTAAGAAGTAAAGGCTGAATTCATTAATTGAAGGTCATACAATATCTATAATAAACATCAAATTAAAATAAATTCATATATAAAATGACAAAATAAATATTTCAATATTTGAAACTTTTTTGAACACTTCTCTTCTTCTTAATCTCTGTTTTATAATGCAATGTTTTACAAGTAAATCTGCAAGTGTCATATAATTTTCTCATCAAAAAAATTCATCTTTTATAATAATCCAAATTCAAAAAATTTAAGTCTATTGTGGATAGATCTTGCAATCAATTAATAGGCCAATCTCATGCAAGTTCAATGAGTTGAAAAATGAGTTGATACGATTCACTATAAAAGGAATATACAACACCACCGCTTAAAAGATGGTACGTAGTGGTTCTCACAAATGGAGAGAGAACAATTATTGGCAAAATGGAATAACAGGAATGAAAGAAAGATTGAGGCTCACCACTGGCGAAAAGCTGATCGCATCTTCTAGAAGAAGAAACTAGAGTTTTCTAGAGAGAGGATATCGATTAGGAGGTTAGAGTTTTCTAGAGAAAGGAGCTCATTTGGTGTCATAATTTAGACACTAAATTTGTTAGCCCTTCATGGTTGAAGTTTTAAAAATTAGCTTTTGTTTGACATCTTTTTTAAAAACACTAATTTCAGCAAATATATATTTTTAAAAGAACAGTTAAAGCAAACGATTGAATACAAATAGCTAAATAAGTACAACTCAGTTATAGCCAAATAGAGCCAACAAAATAGGATTCAACTCCACTAAAGACATCATAGAGTATTTCGTTGTTATATCACGTATTTGCTTCTCCCATGTCACTTTTATTTACTCGTAAAACAAATTATTATATGCACATGAGAGTTCGTACTCTTATTGCCATATAAATATATATTTTTCAACGTGTATTTGTCATATGAGTGGTTATTAACATATATTTTGCTTATGTGGCTTATGGGAGTAAATACTTGTAGGTGTACTTTGCTCCCTTTATTTATTTTTTGATATTAACTTTCTTTGGTCAATGAAACAAAACACTGACCCTGATTTTCTTACAAACAATCTGAAATTTGAAATGTATAATTTAATCTTTTGAAAATACATGTTTAGTATTTATATACAATGTTATTCCTAACATCAAATCGATCAAATTTAAATCAATTTGATTATGAAAAGTCAATTTAGGAAAGAAAAAGATGAATGAAGGGAGTATTTGAATATGAAATCATCTTATCCCACCAATTAAATAGGAAAAATTAATACGTGTGTGTATCTTGGCCCATTGAGTGACGCGGCCTATAGACTATGCAATAAGCAAAGTCTATATCGTATATTCGATCAAGAGTATGTACTTTCATGTGACACATAAATAATGATATATTAAAAATATAATATATGATAAATGCACTACAAAAAAAAAATATAAATTAGATCCAGGAGCACATACATTCGGGTATACGTAATAATTTGCCATGCTATATGTTCTGCTTATAGAAATAGTTACAGGTGTTGGTGCATATACATGAATTATATAGCAGTTTCGACATCCTATTTGCTATATATGATAATTTTTTTATTTGTAATGTTTTAAATTCACTCAACACTTTCATGCTCTCTCTTTCCCCAAAGAAAAAAAGAAAAAAGAAACGTTTTACTCCCCCAAAGTGCCTCATATCACGAGCAATAAACTCAAATTTATGATACAAGTATTGCTACGTACTAAACTAATCCCATCATTTTCTTTTCAATTTAGTATAAAATTATCAATTGTTTGCATTTAACACCTTTTAGATTGCACTTGTAATCCTGATCGATCAGAACATAAAAACTGTGATTTTTTAAGGAAAAAAGTTACAAAATCATCAAACTTTGTTCTAAAGTTTCAAAACATAACAAAGCTTTAAAATGCATTTTGAAAATTACCAAAGTTTAATTATTGTATACAAATAATAACCGATTGCTTTCATATATCACTAGTTGTGTATAGAACATAACTTGGGTGTGGTTAGCCCTAATCCAAAACTAATTAGCCATCAAGTGGCTAATCACAATTCAAGCCAATAAAATCTAACTACTAATTATCACACAATCATCATTAAACCCAAAATAAACAAAGCCAGCAACGAAACTAACCAAGCCTAAAATGGAGGAATAAACCTAGTTGAACTTGGATTAAAACAACTACTAAACACAAAATCACAATAAAAACTAAACATTTAAACTAAACATAATCTAAACTAATATGCTCAAATGAAAGACGCAAGAACACAATATGAATTAGATAGAGAGAGAGAGAGAGAGAGAGAGAAGAGAAAACTTAGGCCCGATTGAATAACAATTAAATCCACAAGTTTGAATCCAAAATTAACCCAAAAAAATCCTAATCTCCCTAATCTTATTCCCCTTATTGGGATTTTTATTGGTTAAATCTAAGCTAAACTCGCCCAAGAACATGGGAGCTTCCCCTTCCCTGTGCGACAGCTATCGTTGGTGCGAGAAAGAAGGTGAAGATAGGCACGACGGCATATTGTCGTAGCCATCGCCAGCCATCGCCATTCCCTGCCTTGCTGTAGGTTTTGGGAAAAGTTGGTGTTGCCTTCCCCCGACGTCGTCGTTCTTCTTGCCTTACGATTTCTATGTTTTTCTTGTCCATCTTTGCTCCTTTTCATGGCATTTGCTCGATTGATCTTATTATTTGCAAAAGTAAACAAAATAAATAAAATTTTTAAAGATTACGTTATTATACGAACTAAAATTAGGCAAAAGAGGCTTGTAAACGACACGTGAAATGTGTAAATTCAGTGTTTATCAAGGGATTCCTCACCTAGGCAGACAAATAATGAAGGTTCCAAGATCTGAAGGAATGAGCATAGAAGAAATTCCGTGACAATACTTCTAAATTGAAGGGGGAATATTCCTATGCACTTCCTTGGAAGTTGAAGAACATACCTCTTATCAAGAGCCAATTGATTCACCAAATCACACACAGTGGATGAATGCCACGGGGCATAGATGGACTTAATGGAATGAAACAAGGGTTCAACCTAGAGTTGTATCAAATGGACGTAAAGACAACTTTCCTCAATGGTAACCTTGAGGAAGAGATCTTTATAGGCCAACCCATTGGCTTTGTATCAAAGGGACAAGAGGACAAAGTATGTCGTCTTAAAAGGTTCATATATGATTTTCGAAGACCATTGTGAGTATGTCAAAAGATCATGCTAGGGGAAAAGTTTTAATATTTATAAACCTCAAGTGCAAGGTGTATCGTTGAGTACTTAGGGTGTCGTCCGCAGGGAGTTGTGTTTCCAACTACCAGAACTAACTAAAGCGTCTTGTGTTAGGCAAAATCAAGGGAGATAGAAAATAGAACTAAACTACTAAAGCAAAAACAAAAAAGGACTATGATTAGACCTAAGATAAACCAAGTAATCAAGTTAAGCCCAAACCTTTCCTAGCTATGCTAGCATTCAGAGTTAATCAGTTGCATCGTTAAGGCCACTAAGCCCTCTCTCAAGGGTCAATAGGCTAATCTAGTTGCTCTTACCACCTATTTTCATGGGATTAGTTCAACTAAACTATGAGGTTGATAACCCTTGACCTAGCTAGCGACGAGACTATTTTCATGTCCCAATCCCAACTATTCTCTCTACGCACACTAGAGAATTGACATCACCTCTCAACATAAGTCAATCGCCCCAAAACACGGATGAAAGCTCTTTCAAGTATTTCATCGAACACTTGGCGGGCGTGAAAAAAAAACTCTAAATTCTAGGCATAAATAAGGTAGGGTTGGGGCCTAAACAAGGTTAATTAGCCATCAAGGGCTAGCCACAATCCAAACCAACCAAAATTAACAACTATCATCAACAAAATACAAAAACCTAAACTAAACCTATACTAACAAAGAAGAAGCCAAACATGAACAAGAGGGGGAAAGAAACTAATATAATCTAATCAATCTAACTAAACATGGATTAAAAATGAAAACTAAAGATCTAAACTAAACAAATCTAATACAAAAATTACACTAGCAAAACCTAAACAAGAACAAGAAATGAAAGAGAGAGAGAAGAGAACTTATGCTTAATTAATGGAATGAACTTGAAATCCAAAGCTTTGAATCCAAAATACAATTTACAGCATCCTAATCTAATCTTCCTATTGAGGTTTTTATTGGCTAAAACATAAACTACAACTAGCCTAAAATCACCAGAGAGAACCCCGAGTGACCCCCCGAACAAAACACCCAAAGGGGCCTTAAATAGGAAATCACGTGGCCGAGCGAATGGAGGGGGGCACGACCGTGCCACATTTCTGGCACGGTGGTTCGACCTCCCTATCGTCCCTTCTTGCATGCTTTTGCTCTTTTTTTGTTTGTCTTCACTCCTTTTCGCGATGTTGGCTCGATTTGAAGTTTATTACCTCCAAAAGCAAATAAAACAAGTAAAAAATCTAAAGATTATATTATTATACGAGCAAAAATTAGGTAAAAGGGGCACGTAAAATACTATAAATTATCGCCTAACAAATACCCCCACAGCTATCTTGTGCTCTTCCTCGAGCAAAACAAAATAAAAACTAACCTAAGAACCTAACTCACTGTCGTAGGAATCACGATTGCATTTACCGTATGCAACAAGCTCTTTAAACCCCTTGGTTGCCCCAAGTGGATGAGTAAAGTCTCATGAGGGTTTGCAGAAAATATACCCACAAAATTTTGAAAAAGAAAAATATGTGGAAAAGGAGAAAGGAAAACAAAGAAAACAAAATAGGTATACAAACAAGGCACAAATATCTATACAAGGGGAAAGACTGAAAACATTCTAACCAACCAAATCACCAATGCAACAAAGATATTAGCCTATATATAAACAAAGTGTACATATCAAGACTCTCTATCCAGATACTTGACATCAGAGTACCAACTTTTCACCCCATTGTACATTAAAACTTAGAATCCATCCTAGTGCTCGGTGTGTAAGTGTATCATCATATTAGGACTCAAGCTTACCAAAATCAAACTCGTTCCCACCTAACTAATACATGCTACATTATTGGCTTGTTAACACAGGAAGCAAGCTTCTCTAGTAGCAGTATTGCCTCAAAGGATAACACCCAGTAGCAGTATTGCCTCAGAGGGTAATGTCTAGTAGCGCATGTCTCAAAGGGATACTTGTCATTTCTTATTTTATGTTTTTGTTTTTCTCCTTTTTTTATTTTTTTTTGAATGCAGACAAATATTAAAGTAACCATGTCAAAAATAGGTGGAAGAGCCAATCATGGAAGACTAAGACCAGAAGATAATGATGAAGTGTATACAAGAACTGGATTACACAACTATAGCAGACTATTGGGGTTAGAATTGGGACCAAGAATGACACACTTAGGACAAAGATCTTTCATGAACAACTTACTAATGTACAAGCTAATAGCTAAGGGACAATGGATCAAAGTCTGCCAAAATAGTACAAGACTCCCCAGAAACAAGTCCGAAATATAAAATCTTTCTGGTTTTTTTTTATCAATTTCCTCTCTTTTCCTTTCTCAAAAGATTGAAGCGTAGCATCTCCTCCCCAACACCTAGATCTCACAATATCCTCATTGGAAGCCAAGGAGTCACTACCTCCACAAAAAGACACAAAAACAAAATCACACATACAAGACATACAAAACAAAACCAAACCCACAAAAGAACTCAATGAAGACACATATACATAAGCTAACACACTTACCCAAAAACACAATCTCACCCAATCAACAACAAAGCCACACATATGTACAAAACTAACACCACCAAAAACAAATATATACCAGTCCAAAAACACCACCAATCACAACTCACAAATATCCACAAAAACACAAAATCGGTGATCATAGCCATCAATGGCTCAACACCATCCCAAATTTCTCCTCAAAGTTGATCACCAACAAAACCACAACACAATATCCACAACTAATCATAGCATAGTATCCACAACTAAACAAAAAGAAAAAAAAGAAAAAAAAAGAGGAGAAAGGAGAAGGGTTGGAACGATCATACCAGTTTAGGTGCTATGTGCATCTAAAGTAGGCCTCGCTAAGATGGTACTCTAGGAGGTTGGAAGAGTATAAGCTGCTCCTTCAAGTCTCTCAAGACTCGCAACTTCAATTTGGACGCTCTTAAAGCTTGTAAGAGCATATCGTGTGCCTTTGCATGCATCCCAATGTGATGGAAGTAAGAGAACTGATGTATCTATGAGGGAAGAACAAGGACAATCAAAGCTGAATTCAAAGGCTAAAATTAAGCAAGCTAAATTCAAGCTTATGTTTAAGTGTAGCCGTTATAATTGAATAAAAGAAGGATAGTCTAAACTCTCTCTTAGATATAGAAACACCACTAAGTTTGAGCTTAGGGACCTTAACCTCAGTTAGGATACAGAAAAACCACCAAATTAAGAGTTAAGACTTTACTTGATCACCACCTTTATCGGCCTAGTTAAGGATAAGCAAGTGAAGTGTTTTAAGGAAAGAAAGGGAGCAAAGCTCTCAATTCTGATTTCAATTTCAATATCAAATGGTATACATTAATGGTCGTGGCCAACAATAATATATAGCCAAGCATGCACCTGAACAACTAAGCCAGCTGCTGAAGGTTTCCTCCCTGGGAAGGAAATGGATCAACTAAGTTAAACCATGCGCTTAGTCCAAAATAGAATGCTAGCATACTTAACTTAATCTAATTACAACCACAATATAAAGGAAAGCAAGACAAATGATCTTTACATCCTTTAATAAAAGTAATTATCTCTAATACAATAGCTTACTAAGGGAAAAGAGAGAAAATCAGGCGTAAAGTAGAAGCACTTTATGGCTGGCCAATTCGGGTGTAGAACATTATTTTCCTTCTTTGCTTTGCTATTGGTTTCTATTCCCAGAATGCTAAAGCTGCAGCCCATGATTGTGTTTATGGATTTCTTAAGGGCATGTGAAGCTAGCAAGCAAGCAATCAGCCAAGGAAACCCACGGAAAAAGGAAAACAAGTTGTTGCTGCAAACCGGGTTCAAGGAGCAAAAATTACCTGGTTTTCTGACTTCTTTAAACCCAACCAAAAGTGGTCATGATTCTGATTTCAAGCCAGGGGGGAACTGTATGGTGTTTACAAACCCCCTGTGTAAAGAAATCAAGGTTAAATCATGTTAAAATAGAAGATTTATACTAAAACATTTTACCGTGCGAATTTGAACTAAAACTGACAGGGTTGATAAAATAGCTTGATTTCTTCACTTTGACTGAGCATGATTGGTTTTTATTACTTAGAACTGAAAGCTAACATCTAGGGGAACCCAAAAGTGTAAAAATCCAAGATTGAAACCAAAATGTAGCTTAGGAAATTACATACTCAAAACCGGGTACATTCTGGTTCAACTGGACAGTTTGGATAACTTGGATTTAATTGTTGATTTGAATAGGTAAATCAAGTCCAAATGAGATGAAGCTTATTTTGCTGGAAATATGAATTCTTGAACTTCAAACCCAATGCAAAATATTAGACTTAAACGTTAAATAGGCCTAAGTAATTAAGCTCTAAAAAACTGGGTTTCCTGCTGGAACCAATCTGTGACCTGCTATTTTACTTCTTAGCAAAATGTGGATTATTTATTTACACTTTGGCCAGCAAAATAAGAGTACCTTGACTAATTTTCTTCTCTAAATTAAGGGGCATTAAGGGATTTTCATCATGGTCCCCTTGTTGAAAAAGATTTGTCCGCAAATCAGTTTTGGTAATCACCTTCTCTTCTTGGTTCAATTCTGGTTGAAATAATGTCATCCATTCAAATAAGTCTCTCTTGATCTTAGAGATTCTTTTCCTTTCGTTCCCCTTGTTGATTTGAATGTTGTTTGGAGGGGACCCTTTGAACTTGCCTTGAAGCACTTCCTCAAATGCTCTTAATTCAGAATTAGGAGCATTAAGTGATGGTTCTCCAAAAATGAGAAAAAGGCTGAGATGCTTATGGCTTTTTGGTGGGTGGTGGGTGGTGGGTGTCTGAAGTGAGCATATCACCTTCATTTTCCTCTATCCCTACCTCATCAAAATTATCCCCATCATTCTCTTTATTTTCTTCCTTTAACTCTGCCTCCTTTACTGCCTTCCATTCGGCTAAAGTAACATATCTACGGTTTGTGCAATCTGATTCTAAGTGCTCAAATCCTTGGCACTTAAAACATGTTTGGATGCCCTTAGGAAGGGGGTCACGTGTAGGTTGTGGGGGTGGGTTTGCTGTGGAGTTTGGTTTTTTTGTGCAATGGGAGGAATGGGTACCGTTGGTTTAGGGGTAGAAAATGAACTCCCCTTATTCACGGTTTGTTCATGGGGTGAGGGCCTTGGAATTTCATGCCTTAGGGCCTGTTTATTCGTCTTTTGCTACTCAACCTTGTGAGCCAGCACATGTACTTCATCAAAAGAAGTATCTGTATGTAAATCAACAACATTAGCCTACTTAGGATTAAGACCTTCGAAGTACCTAATGATTGTTTGCTCTTATGGTTCGTGTAAGTCACACTTGATTACAAGATTTTCAAACTCTCTAGTGTATTCTTCTACACTCAGATTACCTTGGTTTAGATTGTGGAGTTGAGAATAACAATCTTGAATATAAATGGGAGGAAGAAATTGAGCGTTAAGCTTTGATTTCATCTTACCCCACGTTTTGATTTTGGACTTCTTTTCTCTAACTCTTTTGGCACATAAATTAGTCCACCAAAGAGAAGCATACTTATGAAGTCTTAAAGCAACCAGCTTCACCTTCTTGTCTTCAGGGATGCCCTTGTACTCAAAAACTCTCTCAACCGTGTGTAGCCAATCCAAAAACTCTTTAGGATCAAGCTTGCCTTCAAATTCTGGAATTTTAACCTTGAAATCATTTGCATTTGCTTGAACCCATGGGTCTAGTCTTGCAATCCTTAAGGGTTCATCCTCGCTAGATGAATCCAAAGTGTAACTGGACACTCGTTTTTGCCTTTTGAAATCAGATTGGAGTGGTTCTTCGTTGGCTTGTTGCCTTTCTTCAAATATGCACCAAGCTATTTTCGAAGATACTCATTTTGAGCCTTAGTTTCTTACTTACGTTGAGCCTTTTCACTAAGGGTCCCCATTAGTATCTCATTCTGCTTCATTAGTGCTTCAAACCTCTCCTCCAAACTCAAGTTCGTACTAGAACTCATGGTGAAACCGAATGTGTATGGGGCTAGTTTGTGGGATGTGTTTGATGGAGTGTGTTTGGGTGGCTTTGGGGCGTGTGGGGGTTGGTTTTAGGCCGAGATAAAACTTGCTGTGATACAAAATATGATGTATCTATGAGGGAAGAACACGGACATTCAAAGCTAAATTCAAAGGCTAAAACTAAGCAAGCTGAATTCAAGCCTATGTTTGAGTGTAGCCGTGTATAATTGAATGAAAGAAGGATAGTCTAAACTCTCTCTTAGATACAGAAACACCACTAAAAAGTTTGAGTTTAGGGCTCTTAACCTCAATTAAGATACAGAAATACGACTTAATTAAGAGTTAAGGCCTTACTTGATCACTACCTTAACCGCTCTAGTTAAGGATAAGCAAGCGAAGTGTTTAACGAAAGAAAGGGAGCAAAGCTCTCAATTCTGATTTCAACTTCAATATCAAAGGGTATATGTTTACAAATGGCCGTGGCTAACAATAATATAAAGCCAAGCATGCACCTAAAAAAAAGCCAGCTGGTGGAGGTTTCCTCCCTAGGACGGAAACAGATCAACTAAGCTAAACCATGCGCTTAGTATAAAACAGAATGCTAGCGTACTTAACTTAATCGAATTACAATCAACATATACAGGAAAGCAAGACAAATGATCTTTACATCCTTTAATACGAGTTATTAGCTCTAATACAGTAGCATACTAAGGGAAAAGAGAGAAAATCAGCCGTAAAGTAGAGGCACTTTTCGGCTGGCCAACCCGGGTGTAGAACATTATTTTCCTTCTTTCCTTTGCTATTGGTTTCTCCTCCCAGAATGCTAAAGCTGCAGCCCATGACTGTGTTTCTGGCATTCTTGAAGAGCGTGTGAAGCTAGCAAACAAGCAATCAGCCAAGGAAACCCACGGAATAAGGAAAACAAGTTGTTGCTGCAAACTGGGTTCAAGGAGTAAAAATTACCTGGTTTTCTTACTTCTTTAAACCCAACTAAAAGTGGTCATGATTATGATTTCAGGCCATGGGGGGAAACTTTAGGGTGTGTGCAAACCCCCTCTGCAAAGAAATCAAGGTTAAATCATCTTTAAGTAGAAGATTTCTTCTAAAATATTTTACCGTGCAGATTTGAACTAAAACGGACAGGGTTGATAAAATGGCTTGATTTCTTCACCTTGACTGAGCATGATTGGTTTGTCTTACTTGGAATTGAAAGGTATCATCTAAGGGAACCCAAAAATTTAAAAATCCAAGGCTTAAACAAAAATGTAGCTTAAGAAATTACATACTCAAAACTAGGTACATTCTGGTTCAACTGGACAGTTTGGATAGCTTGGATTTAATGGCTGATTTGAATCGGTAAATGAAGTGTAAATGAGATGAAGCTTGTTTTGCTGGAAAGATAACTTCTTGAACTTGAAACCCAGTGCAAAATATTAGACTTAAACCTCAAATAGGCTTAAGTAATTAAGCTTTAAAAAACCCGGTTTGCTACTGGAGCCAACCTGTGACCTGCTGTTTTACTTCTTAAGAAAATGTGGATGATTTATTTACACTTTGGCTACCAAAATAAGATTACCTTGACTAATTTGCTTCTCTAAATTAAGGGGCATGAAGGGATCTGCATCATCCTCCCCTTGTTGAAAAAGATTTGTCCACAAATCGGTTTTGGTAATCACCTTCTCTTCTTGGTTCAATTCTGGCTGTAATAATATCATCCATTCAAATAAGTCTCTCTTGATTTTAGAGATTTTTTTCCTTTCATTCCCCTTGCTGATTTGAATGTTGTTTAGAGGGGACCCTTCGAACATGCCTTGAAGCACTTCCTCAAATGCTCTTAATTCATAATTAAGAGCTTTAAGTGATGGTTCTCCAAAAGTGAGAAAAAAGCTGAGATGCTCATGGCTTTTTGTGGGTGGTGGGTGTCCAAAGTGAGGATATCACCTTCATCTGCCTCTATCACTAGCACCTCAAAATTATCCCCGTCATTCTCTTCATTTTCCTCCTTTAGCTCGGCCTCCTCTACTACCTTCCATTTGGCTAGAGTAACATATCTACGGTTTGTGCAATCTAATGCTAAGTGCCCAAATCCTTGGCACTTAAAACATCTTTGGATGCCCTTAGGAAGGGGTTTAGGTGTAGGTTGTGGGCGTAGGGTTTGCTGTGGAGTTTTTTTTTTTTTTGTGGAATGGGAGGAATGGGTGCCGTGGGTTTGGGGGTAGAAAATGAACTCCCCTTGTTCACGGTTTGTTCATGGGGGGAGGGCCTTAGAATTTCATGTCTTAGGGGTTGTTTATTCTTCTTTTACTACTCAACCTTGTGAGCCAGCACACATACTTCATCAAAAGAAGTATCAATATGTAAATCAACAACATTAGCATACTTAGGATTAAGGCCTCTTAACTACCTAAAGATTGTTTGCTCTTTTGGTTCGTGTAAGTCACACTTGATTACAAGCTTTTCAAACTCTTTAGTGTATTTTTCTACACTCAAATTACCTTGGTTTAGATTGTGGAGTTGAGAATAACAATCTTGAACATAAGTGGGATGAAGAAATCGAGCCTTAAGCTTTGATTTCATCTTATCCCATGTTTTGATTTTGGACTTCCTTTCTCTAACCCTTTTGGTGCACAAATTAGTCCACCAAAGATAAGCATACTTATGAAGTCTTAAAGCAACCGGCTTCAACTTCTTGTCTTCAAGGGTGTCCTTGTACTCAAAAACTCTCTGAACCATGTGTAGCCAATCCAAAAACTCTTTAGTGTCAAGCTTGCCTTCAAATTCTAGAATTTCAACCTTGAAATCATTTGCATTTGCTTGAACCCGTGGGTCTGATCTTGCCATCCTTAAGGGTTCATCCTCACTAGATAAATCCAAAGTGTGACTGGACACTTGTTCTTGCCTCTTCAAATCAGATTGGAGTGGTTCTTCATTGGCTAGTTGCTTTTGCTTCAAATATGCACCAAGCTGTTTTCGAAGATACTTATTCTGAGCCTTAGTTTCTTTCTCATGTTGAGCCTAGTACTATGGGTCTCCATTAGTATCGCATTATGCTTCATTAGTGCTTCAAGCCTCTCCTCCAAACTCAACTTCATACTACAACTCATGGTGAAACCGAATGTATATGGGGCTAGTTTGTGGGATGTGTTTGATGGAGTGTGTTTGGGTGGCATTGGGGCGTGTGAGGGTTGGTTTCAGGCTAAGATGAAACTTGCTCTGATACCAAATATGATGTATCTATGGGGGAAGAAGACGGACATTCAAAGCTGAATTCAAAGGCTGAAACTAAGCAAGCTGAATTGAAGCCTATGTTTGAGTGTAACCGTGTATAATTGAATGAAAGAAGGATAGTCTAAACTCTCTCTTAGATACAGAAACACCACTAAAACGTTTAAGTTTAGGGCCCTTAACTTCAATTAGGATACAGAAACACCATCTAATTTAGAGTTAAGGCCTTACTTGATCACCACCTTAACCAATCTAGTTAAGGATGAGTAAGCAAAGTGTTTAAGGAAAGAAAGGGAGCAAAGCTTTCAATTCTGATTTCAATTTCAATATCAAAGGGTATATGTTTACAAATGGTCATAGCTAACAATAATATAGAGCCAAGCATGCACCTAAACAACTAAGCCAGCTGCTCGAGGTTTCCTCCCTAGGAAGGAAACGGATCAACAAAGCTAAACCATGCGCTTCGTACAAAACAAAATGCTAGCGTACTTAACTTAATCTAATTACAATCAAAATATAAAGGAAAGCAAGAAAAATGATCTTTACATCCTTTACTACAAGTAATTAGGTCTAATACAGTAGCTTACTAAAGGAAAAGAGAGAAAATCAGCCGTAAAGTAGAAGCAACTTTCGGCTGACCAATCCGGGTGTAGAACATTATTTTCCTTCTTTGCTTTGCTTTTGGTTTCTCTTCCCGGAATGCTGAAGTTGCAGCCCATGATTATGTTTCTGGCATTCTTGAAGAGTGTGTGAGGCTAGCAAGCAAGAAATCAGCCAAGGAAACCCATGAAATAAGGAAAAGAAGCTGTTGCTACAAACCGAGTTGAAGGAGTAAAAATTACCTGGTTTTCTGACTTCTTTAAACCCAATGAAAAGTGGTCATGATTTTGATTTCAGGCCATGGGGGGAAACGTTAGGGTGTGTACAAACCGCCACTGCAAAGAAATCAAGGTTAAATCATGTTTAAGTAGAAGATTTCTACTAAAACACTTTACCATGCGGATTTGAACTAAAACCAACAGGGTTGATAAAATGGCTTGATTTCTTCACTTTGACTAAGCATCATTGGTTTTTCTTACTTGGAACTGAAAGTTAACATCTAGGGGAACCCAAAAATGTAAAATTCCAAGACTTAAACCAAAATGTAGCTTAAGAAATTACATACTCAAAACCGGGTACATTCTGGTTCAACTGGACAATTTGGATAGCTTCGATTTAATAGCTTATTTGAATGGGTAAATGAAGTCCAAATGAGACGAAGCTTGTTCTGCTGGAAAGATAATTTCTTGAACTTCAAACCCAATGTTAAATATTAGACTTAAACCTCAAATAGGCCTAAGTAATTAAGCTCTCAAAAATCGGGTTTGCTACTAGAACAAACCTGTGACCTGTTGTCCTACTTCTTAAGAAAATGTGGATGATTAATTTACACTTTGGCCAGCAAAATAAGATTACCTTGACTAATTTGCTTCTCTAAATTAATGGGCATGGAGGAATCTGCATCATCCTCCCCTTGTTGAAAAAGATTTGTCCACAAATCGGTTTTGGTAATCACCTTCTCTTCTTGGTTCAATTCTGGCTGAAATAATATCATCCATTCAAATAAGTCTCTCTTGATCTTAGAGATTCTTTTCCTTTCATTCCCATTGCTTATTTGAATGTTGTTTAGAGGCGACCCTTCGAACATGCCTTGAAGCACTTCTTCAAATGCTCTTAATTCATAATTAGGAGCATTAGGTGATGGTTCTCCAAAAGTGAGAAAAAGGCTGAGATGTTCATGGCTTTTTGGTGGGTGATGGGTGTCCAAAGTGAGCATATCACCTTGGTCTGCCTCTATCACTACCTCCTCAAAATTATCCCCATCATTCTCTTCATTTTCCTCCTTAACTTGGCCTCCTCTACTACCTGCCATTTGGCTAGAGTAACATATCTACGGTTTGTGCAATCCAATGCTAAGTGCCCAAATCCTTGGCACTTAAAACATCTTTAGATGCCCTTTGGAAGGGGTTTAGGTGTAGGTTGTGGGGGTAGGGTTTGCTGTGGAGTTTTTTTTTTGTGGAATGGGAGGAATGGGTGTCTTGGGTTTAGGGGTAGAAAATGAACTCCCCTTGTTCACGGTTTGTTCATGGGGTAAGGGCATTGGAATTTCATGCCTTAGGGGTTGCTTGTTCTTCTTTTGCTACTCAACCTTGTGAGCCAGCACACATACTTCATCAAAATAAGTATCAGTATGTAAATGAACAACATTAGCATACTTAGGATTAAGGCCTCCTAACTACCTAATGATTGTTTGCTCTTTTGGTTCGTGCAATTCACACTTGATTACAAGCTTTTCAAACTCTTTAGTGTATTTTTCTACACTCAAATTACCTTGGTTTAGATTGTGGAGTTGAGAATAACAATCTTGAACATAAGTGGGAGGAAGAAATCGAGCCTTAAGCTTTGATTTCATCTTATCCCATGTTTTGATTTTGGACATCCTTTCTCTAACTCTTTTGGCACACCAATTAGTCCACCAAAGAGAAGCACACTTATGAAGTGTTAAAGTAACCAGCTTCACCTTCTTGTCCTCAGGGATTTCCTTGTACTCAAAAACTCTCTCAACCGTGTGTAGCCAATCCAAAAACTCTTTAGGATCAAGCTTGCCTTCAAATTCTGGAATTTTAACCTTGAAATCATTTGCATTTGCTTGAACCCATGGGTCTGGTCTTTCCATCCTTAAGGGTTCATCCTCGCTAGATGAATCCAAAGTGTAACTGGACACTCGTTTTTGCCTTTTGAAATCAGATTGGAGTGGTTCTTCGTTGGCTTGTTGCTTTTGCTTCAAATATGCACCAAGCTATTTTCGAAGATACTCATTTTGAGCCTTAGTTTCTTACTCACGTTGAGCCTTTTCACTAAGGGTCTCTATTAGTATCGCATTATGCTTTATTAGTCTTTCAAGCCTGCCCTTCAAACTCAAGTTCGTACTACAACTCACGGTGAAACCGAATGTGTATGGGGCTAGTTTGTGGGATGTGTTTGATGGAGTGTGTTTGGGTGGCATTAGGGTGTGTGGGGGTTGGTTTCAGGCTAAGATGAAGCTTGCTCTGATACCAAATATGATGTATCTGTGGGGGAAGAACACAGACATTCAAAGCGGAATTCAAAGGCTAAAACTAAGCAAGCTGAATTCCAGCCTATGTTTGAGTGTAGCCTTGTATAATTGAACAAAAGAAGGATTGTCTAAACTCTCTCTCAGATACAGAAACACCACTAAAAAGTTTGAGTTTAGGGCCCTTAACCTCAATTAGGGTACAGAAACACCATCTAGCTTAGAGTTAAGACCTTACTTGATGACCACCTTAACTGATCTAGTTAAGGATAAGCAAGGGAAGTGTTTAAGGAAAGAAAGGGAGCAAAGCTTTCAATTCTGATTTCAATTTAAATATCAAAGGGTATATGTTTACAAATGGTCGTGGCTAACAATAATATAGATGCAGGCATGCACCTAAACAACCAAGCCAGCTACTGGAGGTTTCCTCCCTAGCAAGGAAACGGATCAACTAAGCTAAACCATGCGCTTAGTACAAAATAGACTGCTAGCTTACTTAACTTAATCTAATTACAATCAAAATACAAAGGAAAGCAAGAAAAATGATCTCTACATCCTTTAGTACAAGTAATTAGCTCTAATACAGCAGCTTACTGAGGGAAAAGAGAGAAAATGAGCCGTCAAGTAGAAGCACTTTTTGGCTGGCCAATCCGAGTGTAGAACATTATTTTCCTTCTTTGCTTTGCTACTAGTTTCTCTTCCCAAAATGCTAAAGCTACAGCCCATGATTGTGTTTCTGGCATTCTTGAAGATCGTGTGAAGGTAGCCTGCAAGCAATCAGCCAAGGAAACCCACGAAATAAGGAAAACAAGCCATTGCTGCAAACCAGGTTCAAGGAGTAAAAATTACCCAGTTTTCTGACTTCTTCAAACCCAACCAAAAGTGGTAATGATTTTGATTTCAGGCCATGGGGGGAAACGTTAGGGTGTGTACAAACCCCTTCTGCAAAGAAATCAAGGTTAAATCATGTTTAAGTAGAAGATTTCTACTAAAACATTTACCGTGTGAATTTCAACTAAAACGGACAGGGTTGATAAAATGGCTTGATTTCTTCACTTTCACTGAGCATGATTGGTTTTTCTTACTTGGAACTGAAAGGTAACATCTAGCGGAACCAAAAAATGTAAAAATCCATGACTTAAACCAAAATGTAGCTTAAGAAATTACATACTCAAAACCGGGTACATTCTGGTTCAACTGGACGGTTTGGATAGCTTGGATTTAATGGCTGATTTGAATGGGTAAATGAAGTCCAATGGAGATGAAGCTTGTTCTGCTGGAAAGATAACTTCTTGAACTTTAGACCCAATGTTAAATATTAGACTTAAACCTCAAATAGGCCTAAGAAATTAAGCTCTCAAAAACCGGGTTTTCTACTGGAACCAAGTTGTGACCTGCTATTTTACTTCTTAAGAAAATGTGGATGATTTATTTACACTTTGGCTAGCAAAATAAGATTACCTTGACAAATTTGCTTCTCTAAATTAAGGAGCATGGAGGGATCTGCATCATCCTCCCCTTGTTGAAAAAGATTTGTCCACAAATTGGTTTTGGTAATCACCTTCTCTTCTTGGTTCAATTCTGGCTGAAATAATATCATCCATTAAAATAAGTCTCTCTTGATCTTAGAGATTCTTTTCCATTCATTGCCCTTGCTTATTTGAATGTTGTTTGGAGGGGACCCTTCGAACTTGCCTTGAAGCACTTCCTCAAATGCTTTTAATTCATAATTAGGAGCATTAAGTGATGGTTCTCAAAAAGTGGGAGAAAGGCTGAGATGCTCATGGCTTTTTAGCGGGTGGTGGGTGTCCAAAGTGAGCATATCACCTTCATCTACCTCTATCACTACCTCCTCAAAATTATCCCTATCATTGTCTTCATTTTCCTCCTTTAACTCGGCCTCCTCTACTACCTTCCATTCAACTAGGGTAGCATATCTACGGTTTGTGCAATCTAATGCTAAGTGCCCAAATCCTTGGCACTTAAAACATCTTTGGATGCCCTTAGGAAGGGGTTTAGGTGTAGGTTGTGGGCGTAAGGTTTGCTGTGGAGTTTTGTTTTTTTGTGGAATGGGAGGAATGGGTGTCGTGGGTTTGGGGGTAGAAAATGAACTCCCCTTGTTCACAGTTTGTTCATGGGGGAAGGGCCTTGGAATTTCATCCTTAGGGGTTGTCTATTTTTCTTTTGCTACTCAACCTTGTGAGCTAGCACACATACTTCATTAAAAGAAGTATCAGTATGTAAATGAAGAACATTAGCATACTTAGGATTAAGGCCTCCTAACTACCTAACGATTGTTTGCTCTTTTGTTTCGTGTAAGTCACACTTGATTACAAGCTTTTCAAACTCTTTAGTGCATTTTTCTACACTCAAATTACCTTGGTTTAGATTGTGGAGTTGAGAATAACAATCTTGAACATAAGTGGGATGAAGAAATCGAGCCTTAAGCTTTGATTTCTTCTTATCCCATGGTTTGATTTTGGACTTCCTTTCTCTAACCCTTTTGGTGCACAAATTAGTCCACCAAAGATAAGCATACTTACGAAGTCTTAAAGTAACTAGCTTCACCTTCTTGTCTTCAGGGATGTCCTTGTACTCAAAAACTCTCTGAATCATGTGTAGCCAATCCAAAAACGCTTTAGTATCAAGCTTGCCTTCAAATTCTAGAATTTCAACCTTGAAATCATTTGCATTTGCTTGAACCCGTAGGTTTGATCTTGCCATCCTTAAGGGTTCATCCTCACTAGATAAATCCAAAGTGTGATTGGAAACTTGTTCTTGCCTCTTCAAATCAGATTGGAGTGGTTTTTCATTGGCTTGTTGCTTTTGCTTCAAATATGCACCAAGCTGTTTTCGAAGATACTAATTCTGAGCCTTAGTTTCTTGCTCACGTTGAGCCTTTTTACTAAGGGTCTCCATTAGTATCGCATTATGCTTCATTAGTGCTTCAAGCCTCTCCTCCAAACTCAACTTCATAGTATAACTCATGGTGAAACCGAATGTGTATGGGGCTAGTTTATGGGATGTGTTTGATGGAGTGTGTTTGGGTGGCATTGGGGCACGTGGGGGTTGGTTTCAGGCTAAGATGAAACTTGCTCTGACACCAAATATGATGTATCTATGGGGGAAGAAGACGAACATTCAAAGCTGAATTCAAACGCTAAAACTAAGCAAGCTGAATTCAAGCCTATGTTTGAGTGTAGCCGTGTATAATTGAATGAAAGTAGGATAGTCTAAACTCTCTCTTAGATACAGAAACACTACTAAAAAATTTTAGCTTAGGGCCCTTAACCTCAATTAGGGTACAGAAACACCATCTAATTAAAAGTTAAGACCTTACTTGATCAGCACCTTAACCGGTCTAGTTAAGGATAAGCAAGCGAAGTGTTTAAGGAAAGAAAGGGAGCAAAGCTCTCAATTCTGATTTCAATTTCAATATCAAAGGGTATATGTTTACAAATGGTCATAGCTAACAATAATATAGATGCAAGCATGCACCTAAACAGGTAAGCCAGCTGCTGGAGGTTTCCTCCCTAGGAAGGAAGCGGATCAACTAAGCTAAACCATGCGCCTAGTACAAAACAGAATGCTAGCTTACTTAACTTAATTTAGTTACAATCAAAATGTAAAGGGAAGCAAGACAAATGATCTTGACATCCTTTAATACAAGTAATTAGCTCTAATACTGCAACTTACTAAGGGAAAAAAGAGACAATCAGCCGTAAAGTAGAAGCGCTTTTCAGCTGGCCAATCCGAGTGTAGAACATTATTTTCCTTCTTTGCTTTGCTATTGGTTTCTCTTCCCAGAATGCTAAAGCTGCAGCCCATGATTGTATTTCTAGCGTTTTTGAAGAGCGTGTGAAGCTAGCAAGCAAGCAATCAGCCAAGGAAACCCATGGAATATAGAAAACAAGCTGTTGTTGCAAACTAGGTTGAAGGAGCAAAAATTACCCGGTTTTATGACTTCTTTAAACCCAACTAAAAGTGGTCATGATTCTGATTTCAGGCCATGGGGGGAAACTTTAGGGTGTGTACAAACCCTCTCTACAAATAAATCAAGGTTAAATCATGTTTAAGTAGAAGATTTCTCCTAAAACAGTTTACCGTGCAGATTTGAACTAAAACGGACAAGGTTGATAAAATGGCTTGATTTCTTCACTTTGACTCAGCATGATTGGTTTTTCTTGCTTGGAACTGAAAGGCAACATCTAGGGGTACCCAAAAATGTAAAAATCCAAGACTTAAACAAAAATGTAGCTTAAAAAATTACATACTCAAAACCGGGTGCGTTCTGGTTCAACTGGATAGTTTGGATAGCTTGGATTTAATGGCTGATTTGAATGGGTAAATAAAGTCCAAATGAGATGAAGCTTGTTTTTCTGGAAATATGACTTCTTAAACTTAAAACCAATGCAAAATATTAGACTTAAAACTCAAACAGGTCTCAGTAATTAAGCTCTCAAAAACCGGGTTTGGTGCTGGAACCAAGCTGTGACCTACTGTTTTACTTCTTAACAAAATGTGGTTGACTTATTTACACTTTGGCCAGCAAAATAAGATTACCTTAACTAATTTTCTTATCTAAATTAAGGGGCATGGATGGATCTCTATCAAGAACACTGGTAAATATGTAGCAAATAGAGCTATTGCCCTCTTAAACTTATCAAATGCCATAGAAAAATCGAAATAATAATCAAAGAAAGTTATCCACTCAATTGTTGTAGGCATGTCCTCTAGGTATGCACAATAAGGGTCCAAGGAGTGATTAGAGCCTCGAATGTCACCTAGGGATTCATGGAATGCATGCAAGTGAGAAGGCGTAGTGGGAAGTAAGTGGGGTGAAATGGGGGTCAAGTTAAGTGGCTCGGTGCAAATTGGGTCGATACGCTCGATGCTAGAAGCGGCACCAACCACCAAACTATCTTCACACAACTCCTAGAAAGGATCCTCCTTAATATGTGGCTCAACCAATGTAAGTACTCCTGACCAAGAAATTAAAACATCCTCTACAGAACTAGCATCGCCCCGAGAAGTCTCGCCCATCTCTAACCCCGTGCATTGAGCTAAAGAAAGGGGAGAAGCAAGTAAGATCGAGTCATTACCACTGGTGTCCGTAGGTGTGCTAGAAAAGGATGGAGCAACAAATGTCAATGGGATCAAGGGAGGGCCAAACAATTCCCCTCGGTCGGTCAAAGGTGTATCATCAACAACATTAGACTCTAGGGGAAGGGAAGACTCCCAATCATCATAGAGACGAACCTCAAGTTTAGGGCAAGGTAGACTAGGGTCGGTCTCGTGTAATAACCAACACTCCCTCATCCTAATAACAAAAAGCTCGTGTTGCTCATTCATTGTCCCTATCATGGCATCAAGTCTAGCACAACATTCATCGGAAGCTTCACAATAAGGACAAGAATTCACATCGTGGTCAAAAGATGAATAATAAGAGCACAAAAGAGGAGAATAGGCGTGCAAATCATAGCGAATGTGGGAAGGGCACTTAAAAGACTCACTAGCAATCTCATGGTGCCATTGATACCCGGCCAAGGACTCAAATAAGTCCCACATATCATCAACGCCTAAAAAGCACATACCACCATAACACATGGACTCAAGGATGGCTCGGGTCTCGTGTGTTATCCCCTTAGCACAAGATCGCATAGTTCCTATTTTTCATACTCAAAAAGCACATATTGATCATAATAATCATTTAATAGAGACAAATACTGCCAAAAAGGTTCATGCTCAAATTAAGGTAAATAGAAAAAAGTCATTTTGATTTTTTTCAAATTTTTGATTTTTAAATTTTTTTTTGGATTTTTTTTTTAAAAAAGGCCTAGCCTTGAATGCTCAAATTCCCTGGCAACACCGCCAAAAACATGTTAGGGGAAAAGTTTTAATATTTATAAACCCCAAGTGCAAGGTGCATCATTGAGTGCTTGGGGTGTCGTCCGTAGGGAGTTGTGTTTCCAACTACTAGAACTAACTAAAGCGTCTTGAGTTAAGCAAAATCGAAGGAGATAGAAAATAGAACTAAACTACTAAAGCGTAAACAAAAGGACTATGATTAGACCTAAGACAAACCAAGCAATCAAGTCAAGCCCAAACCTTTCCTAGCTATGCTAGCATTCAAACTTGATCAGTTGCATCGTTGAGGCCACCTAAGCCCTCTCTCAAGGGTCAATAGGCTAATCTAGTTGCTTTAACCACCTATTTTCATAGGATTAGTTCGACTAAACTACTAGGTTGACAACCCTGGACCTAGCTAGTGATGAGACTATTTTCATGTCCCAATCCCAACTATTCTCTCTACCCACACTACACAATCGACCTCACCTCTCAACATAAGTCAATCGCCCCAAAACATGGACGAAAGCTCTTTCAAGCATTTCATCGAACACTTGGTGGGTGCGAAAAAAAAACTCTAAATTCTAGGCATACACAAGGTAGAGTTGGGGTCTAAACAAGGTTAATTAGCCATCAAGGGCTAGCCACAATCCAAACCAACCAAAATTAACAACTATCATCAACAAAATACAAAAACCCAAACTAAACCTAAACTAGCAAAGAAGAAGGCAAACATCAACAAGAGGGGAAAGAAACTAACATAATCTAATCAATCTAACTAAACATGGATTAACAATGAAAACTAAACATCTAAACTAAACAAATCCAATACAAAAATTAAACTAGCAAAACCTAAACAAGAACAAGATATGAAAGAGATAGAGAAGAAAACTTATGGTTAATTAATGGAAAGAACTTGAAATCCAAAGCTTTGAATCCAAAACACAATCTACAACATCCTAATCTAATCCTCCTATTGAGGTTTTTATTGGCTAAAACCTAAACTAAAACTAGCCTAAAATCGTCATAGAGAACCCCGAGCGACCCCCCGAACAAAACTCCTGAAGGGGCCTTAAATAGGAAATCGCACGGCCAAGCGAATGGAGGGGGGCACGACCGTGCCAGGTGGCACAGCCCCACCATGCCACATTTCTGGCACGGTGGTTCGGCCCCCTTATCGTCCCTTCTTGCATGCTTTTGCTCTTTCTTTGTTCGTCTTCGCTCCTTTTCGTGATGTTTGCTCGATTTGAAGTTTATCATCTACAAAAGCAAATAAAAAAAGTAAAAACTCTAAAGATTATATTATTATATGAGCTAAAATTAGGTAAAAGGGGCACGTAAAATACGACAAACAATCGCCTAATATATCAACTGGGGGGATTATGTTTCTTAGCCACTACGTTGATGACATACTAATGGTTGGGAACAAGTTGGAGATGATATGAGTTACTACAAAGAGGCTATCCTATGTCTGTGAGATGAAGGACATGGGTGAAACTAGGTGTCTCCTAGGAGTAGAAATAATTTGAAATCATCCCAAGAAGCATATATCAAAAAGGGCTTAGAACGATTTTGGATGAATCATTCCAAACCTATGGATACTCCAGTTGAGAAGGGTCTAACCTTGAGTCTTTAATAATGCCCTAAAACAGATGATGAAATATAGACATTGAACAATGTCCCTCACACGAGTGTCCTAGGAAGCTTAAAGGAAGCCATATTATGTACACAGCCTAACATCTACTTTGCGGTCAGTTTGGTAAGTAGCTATCAAATTAACCCAAGACTTGTGGATTGGCAAGTTATCAAGAGAATCACGCGCCACCTTTGTGGTACTACTGACTTAGTCCTTTGCAGTCAAGGTCGAGACCTCAAGTCCAAAGGATACTAAGATGTCGATTGGGTGTGACCTGGAAGAGTCTAAGTTAACCTCAAAACATGCCTTTACCTTGGGTCACTGCGTTCGAAAGTCATGTCATGGTGCAGTAAGAAGCAAAACTGCATAACAATGTCAGTTATGGAGTTAGGCAAATTGTGTATCTTGTTTCCATAGTGACAAAAAGTTTTGTCGTTAGGTATATATACTCTAACAAGGTAATTATGTTCCCTTCACTAAACCTATTCCTAGTGATGCGTTCAAAGCACATTTGTAGAGTACAGGAATTTATAAGGTTTGGTGCTTGGATGTATCTTATTATGTAATTGACACGCTTCTTTTGTAAATGAGCAAAATGCTCATGATCTATTTTTGCATGTTTGATATATTGAAATGTCACCAAGCTTCTACTTAGCTTAGTCACATAGGGAATCACCTTAACGCTTCACTGGTGGGCAGGATGAGACTAATTGTAGGTATGCAATATTAATTACTCATACCAGTAGCATATGGCTAAAATGAATATAGTCACCTTAGTGAGTCTAAGATGAGACTCAAGGAAGTCGAATATAAAATAGAATTTCATATTGAAGCCTTATAGTTGAATCTTGAGCGCCAAGATTAACATTAGGCATGTTGATCTAGCGGCTTAAGTTGGTTTTTGTAGTAAAAGACAGATAGAATTCGCATGGCATAGAAGAGTGACACGTCCAGTTTAGTGGGAGCTATGTCGTGACACACTTTCATACTGTGTGTGCTAATTGTTGACCTATTTAATGATTGCCAAGCGAGTTCCCTTTCCTTGTCACTGTGTGACCCTCATCGGTAATACTCTTTGACTAAGAGTTATAATATAAAGTTAAAGTATGATGCTACCACCTTAATGTGTTTTCAAAGGGTTAAGATGTATACGGTCCAAAGGAATACGTTAGGAAAGCAATTATGCTAAGATGAAGTATTTTTAATTGTCTAAGAAAGAATCACTTCCCCATCACCATATCAAGCCCGGACGATTATATTCAGTATATAATCAATTAATATACCGATAGGCATAAAGGAGCAATGTATGCCACTGATTATGTTTAATGATTTCGGATATTGATATTTTATGAACATGTTATTTCAGTTAGATGGTGACTTGATATAACACTACTAGTTTATAGATATAGGATTTGTGGTTTATGTGACCAAGTAGGAGCTATTGACCAATGAAGGAACGATCACAATATCTCACAGTAATTGCATCATAATCACCATTGATTTGATAGTTAGAAAGCGATTAATTTAGTATTAATCAGCCTATTCATTTTCATGATTTTGTTATAAGTTTTGTGGTACTATAAAATGAGCGTGATCATATCAGGAAGACACATAGATAAGAAGTAAACATTCTTAGATAAAATATACTCTCTGCCCTCTTCCTCATGCTAAAAAATCTAGGCATCACTGAGATTTGGGTTTGGGTGTAAACCTCATTGGTGACTCTAGTAGCCACCTAGTTCATGGATAGCCTTCAGCAAGGGAGACCCATCCAAACCTTCTACATTAAGGTAAGTCTTAATTTTTCCAACAATGATGGAGGGTCATAGTTGTATCAAATTGATGTATGTTTAAGTATTCTGCTAGTGCCATCAACAATAAGTGATTTCTAAATGTGAAATATTATTGCCTCAAAAAAGAAAAATTAATGTTAATGTGTATATTTGTGATATGGGAATATTGAATGTAACTATGTAAATTTGATAAAATTATTTAAAGATGCTGGAAAATAAGATCATTAGTGTATTATATGAGCAAAAGTTATAGTGGTTGTCACCATAACAATGGCCAGAACATTGCCAGCACTGGCAATGACAAAGTAGAGGATACAAGGGCCCACGATAATGGTCGGGACACCGCCAGAAATACGCCAGAAACAATGGTGGATATTCACCAAAAGAGAGCGATTTGGTGGTTGTGGTGGTCGCGGGAACCGAAACCTTGGTTGTCACCGGAAAACATGTCGTTGGAAAATTATTGGTTGTCGAAAATGTGTAATTGGAGAACAACCAAACAATGTCATATTGAAATTAATTTTATCAATATTTAGATATATTTTGTGATTTTTACAATATATTTTTTAACATTCAAAAACAAAAATAAAACCAATGAGTAGGATCAATTTATTCCAAATGTATGCTCTAGATTTAAGAAATTGTGATGGTTATCATATAGCGACAACCACTATAACTGCACTCATTATATAATATACTAGTGTACATGTCGTGCTTCGCACGGGCATGGGTAATTCTTCATTTGAGACTTAAATTATTGACTAATTAGTTATAATTTGTATGAATGTTAGAGATGTGATTATAGATTTGAATTATATTCGTAATGTAATATTTTATTGTTATTTATGTGCAATAATGAGTTTCTAAATGATTGACATAGTTGAAAGTAGTGACAATGCAGTCTATAATACAGTACGATGCATCATCATTCCCAACTTGGGTTTCTGCATGGGAAAAACGATAGCCCATTTATAATCATGGAAACTTTTGAAGTACTTTATAAATTAGAATGCAAGTTTGATTTGTTTTTATGGCTCTTATGAAAAAGATAATTTAAAAAAAACAAAAAAAGTGAGAAATAGGAATTCGCAGTTCAAGTGGATATTCATTTATGATTGAATATTTCAAGCAAAAAAGTTTAAAAGGTGTTTGTAAAATTAAATTGCACAAATATTGTTGTATTGTGATTTCAAAAGTCATAGTTTACATATGTTACGAAGATTACCCTATTGTGATTTGCTGTATTAATTATACAACTCCAAAGAAAAAAGGAAAATTAAAAAACCATTTGGCCAATGATGTTGTACCAAATATCATTCATCGTGCAACACATTCAGTTTTATATTATATATACTAGTGCTATACCCATGTGATGCAGGGGTTGTTTTGATTTACTTTTTAATAAATGTGTCTGTGTGATTCATCATTTATATATTTATTTAATTTTAATTTTTTTCTCTTTTATCGATTAATATACATATGTTAGGTAATTTCTTGATTAATAAAAATGAAGTGAATAATATTTAAAAAATAAAAATAAAAAAGAACCATGAAAATAGTGGAATAAGATAAATCCCAATAAGACAATTGTGCACGAAAGAGAGTAATTCAACCTCTCTATCTTATATGTGTCACATCTTTACCCTACTATGCAAAAAAGAGTTTAGTGTTTCATTATCTCGCTTATTTATTGAGGTCCAGGGTACATTAGGTCTTAAGTTCGATTATCCCTCCCTCCATACTGTTTTTGCGGCTAATTTGGACCAAAAATAAATAAATAAATTATCTCACTTATTTAAGAAATTTCTTTGATAAATATTGGATTACTCAAAAATTATAAGCTCATCCAAATGTATAATATGTTAATCATGAAATATAATTAATTTTAAAAAAAGTTCCACATTATAATTAAATGTGTTTGAGTATTTTAAAGCTATATTTAAAACAAACAAGTTTTATCGATAATTAAAATTTTTCAAAAGTAAAACTTTTGCTATGAAAATCCAAAAGGGTGAGAATAATAAAAATGAAAAAAAAAGATCAGATATTACAAGTAACATTTTTTTTAAAATATAGCATGAAAATTTAAAAAGGTGAGCCCAATCAAAAAGAAAAGGAATGAGAGATTACAAGTAATGATGGAGGGAATACATATTAATATTTCATATTTAAAATTCTAATTTGCGACAATATTTGATTGTACATTGCAGGTGCTCCTCGAATGGAGTGCAAAAGGGTCTTCAACCAACCTCTTACTCAATATTCAAGATATAAAACTATAAACATATAGATTGTCAACCAAATATTTCTCTATAAAATTGTATTTTACTAATATTATAATATATAAACATATAGAAATGCTGCATGACTTGCTGTTTTAAAGGGTCATTGCAAACAATACTTCTTTTGCATAAGTTTCAAGACTTAAAAGCCAAGTAGCTAATATTTGTTTCAAAATCATAAAGCATTAACGAAGGCATTAATAATAATTCTAACTCATACATTTACAAGTTATTATGGTCAAACCAATTTTAAAAGTTCTAACAGAACTAAAAGCTCCAAATAAAATGTCAAAAAAAAAATAAACTATTAAAATATTTTTAATTTTAAATCATAAATAATAAGTATAAATATTGAACTAAAAAAAGAAACAAATCAGCCAATAACACTTTGCCAACTCAACATAAAAATTCCTTTGAAAAATATCACCCATTGATCTCACTCTTGTTGTACGCACAAGATAAAATTGCATCAAAAGAAAAATTGTCTTACTCCTTAATTTCAAGTTTCAGCAGTTTCTACCAAATAGAAAAATGAAAAAAAGTTGGGTATGAATGATTTTTTAAAATAAAAAAAATAAACATTTTCGTATATATAAATGCATGCAATAATAAGCACTTTTAATATGAAAGAAATCATCAATAAATTTTATTAGTAAACGAAAGATAAAGTAAACCAATAACAACTCGCCATCTCACCTTTCAATGCCACCTAGCTATCCACATGTCAATTCCATATGCTATCACTCGATTTTATATATAGCTATATAGATATGATATATGATAGGTGATGATCATGAAATTGAAACACTCCATAATGCTGTAACACTAAGCTTAACTTAGGACCCAATTAAAGTTCCATGCATTTTTATTTTTATTTTTGACTTGTTTCCATCTTTTTTGTTTTATTTTTTCGAAGTAATCCTCTTATCTATCAATGGATCTCATGATGTATGATCGGAATATAGATGCTACAAAATTGACATGTAAGAAATTCCTACTGTGAAACAATTCTAATGGCTTATTTGGTTTAATAATTTTGGCTAACATTTTTAGATTTTTAAGGAGCCCATGACGTGCAAGTGGAGCGCTAGTGATTCAAAAGCAACAAGGTCCATAAGGAATACCTTCTTGCACGTCAAATAAATCGGATGGCAAATTTGGTTTCATGTAATCAATAATGAAATGTAATTAGCTTGTGTGTTAAATTTTCATATGAATTAGATCTTAAACAAACAAGTCATGCATATAAGCTTAACTGAGGTTCCAATCCAAAAACCAATTAACAATGGGTAGAGTAACTCACAAACTTATATTCATGCTCAAACCCTTTAATTTTATCATTATTGGACAACACTCACTTTCATATTCTTTCATTTTATCAATATAGGACAACATCCACATGTGAATTTTATGTTTGGTTTTAAAACCATTTTTACTTGTAAGTGCACAAGGTTACTTGTAGACTAGTGAGTATAGGATGTAGATCCCACGAGCAGCAATAGCGATTTTCAATTTAACTTTTCCAATTATAAGGAACAATTCATGGAATAGTTTAATTATCAATATGAATCAAAGAAACCAAAGAAAAACAAATAAGTCAAGAACGTAGAGAGAAATCAAATAAGAGAAAGATTTAGGACTTTGTATTTCATCAATGACAAAAATATTGAACTACTAACTCAAATGGGGGGTTCAATTAGTTTCTTGTTCAACCTAAACTAAAAACGTGAGACCATAAATTAAAAAGAAATTATAATTATTAAATGGTATTATTTATCTAGTGGTTTAGAATGGATTATTCTTTTTAGACCTAACTCATCCAATTTCTAGTATAAATTATTCAATTTTAACAATTATAATTTTAAACCCAATTACATAACATCGTATTAGCCTACAAGGTTTAATATATATTTGAGATAACAAATTAAAATATTGTAATCAACATGAGCAAACAATAGTGATAATTTGTATGAATAGGTTAAGATCAAGTATAAGCTCAAAATTGCAATTAAAGAAACAAAAATAACACAAAAGACATTAGTAAAATAATATTGTTATTAAAGATACATCTTAATCCTAGATATGAGTAGTCTAGCTGGGCATAGTGAGTGAAAACACCATTGAAGTTCGTCGAGCCATGCTCTCGATTAGTCACTCTCTATGTACAAACTTGGATACTCAATTACGCAAAATTATAGAATTAAGTGTAAACTCTCAAATTTGACTTACAAATAAGGTGAGAAGAGAAGAGATAAATTGCTGTCAAGGTTTATTTTCTTCTAAACTCTTCAACTCAAATGGTTGTCTTACAAAGACTCTCTCTAAAGAAGTTGAAATTAAATGGAAGACAGGAATGGAAAAAAGCTTGGATGTTTAGATGAGTGGATCAATGAATGGATGAATGATTTTTTTTTTTGGCACTAGCCTTAACCCCTTTTTATAGTGGAAATCCATCCCCTCTTAGTGTTCAAAAATTAATAAAAAATTAATTTCAATTGATTCTTAACTGTTATATTGTATGAGAAAAGGCTAGTCGTTAACACGAAATTAGTCTTGATTAATTATGATTGACTAGGCCTTGCTCACGACAAGAGAATTTAGCTTCCAGGGTATGTGCTGATGCTGGGACTAATGGCCCGTGTGTGAGTGATAGGCCCAAATGAAAGGGTAAGGAGAGAATGGAGGGTTGAGAGATAAGTGTTGGGCACCTGGGGTTGGGCCACGAAACAACAAGCCTTCACGGAAACGGGGAGAGGAGACGTGTGAGAAGAAGGAGCTAGGTTGGATTTGGGCACCTGGATTGGGTCAAGAAGATAGGCCTACATCGGGAGGTAGAAGGAGGAAGCAAAGGAGCTGGGCACTACTCGAGCGAGTCATATGCAAAGACCAGCCTAGACAGAGGAAGAAAAAGAGAGAGAGGATGGTTGCATCTAGATTGATGCTGGTGAGTGGACCAGGCCCACGCAGAGGAAAAGAAAGGAAGTGAGGAAAGATGCAATGGGCTGCAGCTTAAGGCATACACGAATGGCCTCGAGCACACAGAACAAAATGGGCCCATATGGAGCTAGGCAGAACTTAGGCCCTCAAGTATTGGGTTGTGATTTGGAGTTCTTTGTCAACACTTCAAATTACTCAACTTCCTCCCTGAATTCAATGTTTCTTTTTCACCTGAAAATCTGAAAAAATATGCATTATTTACTTATAAAAATATATTTCAAATACTTACAAGTGGGTATGTGCAACAAAAATTTCATATAGAAATATGAGTTATCAATACTCCAACGTGCCCCTCACGTGTAGGCCACTAACAAGGCCCAATATGTGCACACAATTTTAATCAAATGGGCATAGTGGCAAATCAAAGTTCAAATGAGGTTCCAACCCAAAATCAATTGGCATTGGGTGGAGTAACTTACAAGCTTATATACATGCTCTAACCCTTTAATTTCATCAATGTGGAACAACACTCACTTTCATATTCTTTTATTTTATCAGTGTGGGACAACACTCACTTTCATACTCCAACATTCTCTCTTGTTCATATCAAAAATAAATTTTCGAAAGGTACTTAAAATTATGAAAAATAATAAAAGTCTTAATATAAAAGTATCGCATGATTGATTTGGCTTAAGAAGTATTATAATTGTATATTAAATTGAAAAATAATGGGATTCGGATAAAAGAATATTATTCTTCATCCATACTGAAACGGGTGAATTACACATAGTCTTAGTTGTGGACCTATTGAGGATATTTAGAGTTGGTTATTATTTTGTTATTAGTGTGCTGAGCTGGACCAATGAGGGTAATTGTGTCAGTGATGAAATTGTGGTCTGTAATAAACCATGCTCAGGATAAAATGAGGCTCTCACAAGCTGTGACCTTCAGAACATTTTTTAATATTAAATATCATTTGCTGCTATGTTCTCTCTCTTGTTCTTCTTCTACTTTCTCTAGCTGCCATGGCCACAGTTATCATGGTATCATAGGCATCATAATGGTGTCTTTCAAAAATATGATTGATCAGACTCGATAAACAAGTTTGCTTCATTAGTCGATCACCTCAAAGCACCGTTTCATTTCATAAATTTTTTTTCTTCGATAGATTGTATCTCAGTCATGACAACAGAGAGAAATCGAGTTAACTACTCGGATTTACAAAATCCTTTATTTATACATCCATCGAATAGCCCATCCTCTCTTGGTCAAGGGGAGAAGCTTCAAGGATCCTCAAATTACAGATTGTGGCGGCGTGCTATGGAGATAGCCCTGTCCACAAAAAGGAAACTACGATTTGTACAAGGTACGATACCCAAACCCTTAGATGATCCTACCAAAATATAGCAGTGGGAAGCCGCAACAACCTTGTAATTTCTTGGATCATGAACTCGGTGAGCGACTCTATAAGCAAATCCATTCTGTATATTCAACTAGCTAGCCAGATATGGAAACATCTGGAAAGTTGATTTAATCTTACAAATGGATCCAGGAAATATAGGTTGAGCAAAGATGTTTATGCTATGAAGCATACCAAAGTCCCTATTAGTGAGTATTACACTAAGATAAGGGGTATTTGGGAAGAACTATAATCTATGAGTGAATTACTTGTCCTTACTACTATAACTGATGAGATTACAGCATTTTTACATGCTCTTGGCAAGCAACAGCAGGAGCATAAGTTGTTTCAATTTCTTTATGGCTTGGATGAAGACTTTCGTCCACATATGAGTCAAATTCTCTTAATGACTCCTCTGCCATCAGTAGAAGCTACTTATGCAAAGATTTAGCAGGAAGAATTGCAGAGGGAAACCTTAAATGAAGTACATGTCCAACTGGAAACATCTGCATTGCTGAGTAAAGGCATAGAGGAAATGAGGTGTACTCATTGTGGCAATAGAGGCCATCAAAAGGACAAGTGCTAGCAAATAATAGGATACCCTAGCTGGCATCCAAGATCAAGAAAACACCCTCAGAAAAAAGGTGGCAGAGGACCAGGAGGAGGAGGAGCTAGTAGAGGTTAGGGTCAAAGGTTCATGAGCCGGAATAGGGAGGTTGAGAACAGATTTAGTGCACAGGCTCAATCTGACTCAACTGCTATTGAAACCAGCAACTCTTTCATTTACACAACAACAAATTGAACAATTGTTGAAGCTTATTCCCTCTGGCAGTCATGCCAGCCTAGCAGCCTCTAGTAAAGCAAGCAACAATACTTATGACACTAATGAAGAAATGGAGTACAACTTTTCAGGTATGGTCTATTCTTGTGCTGGTACTAAATCTAGTGCATGGATTTTGGACACTGGGGCCACTGACCACGTGACTCCAGTAGCTAGTTCATTGATGAATTATAAGCCGCATGGTGCCAAACATCACATCAAGTTACCTAATGGGACTATGGCTGAAATAGAATTGGTTGGAGATATGAAATTGTATAATGGCTTTCAACTTACTGTTGTGCTTGTTGTACCTGGTTTTCATTTCAATTTGCTGTCAGTAGCAAAACTAACTAGAGAAAACAATTGCATGGCCTTGTTTCATCCTGAGTTTTGTATGATTCAAGACTGTGCCATAAGGAGTGTTAAAGGATTTGGAAAGCAGAGGGGAGGACTATACTACTTGTTGGATATACCCCCTGTCGATCTGGAAGATGAGAAGTTGGAATCAGCATTATCTGAACTCCTACAGTTAGTGAACACTTATATTCAGCACAATAAGGGCATTGTAGCTTCTGTTTTTTCTGAACACAACATGTCTCATCTTTGGCACAATAGGTTAGGACATACACCATTTGCCAAGATGAAGAAAATACCATGTATTGCTTCAGAAATAGTGCAATCCAAAACTGATGTTTGCATTACTTGTCCAGTATCCAAGTTTACTAAACTTCCTTATCAGTTAAGTACGCATCATAGTGAAAAACCATTTGATTTAATTCACATGGACATATGGGGATCCTATAAAGTGGTCACTTAAAGGAAGTATAGGTACTTTATGACTATTGTTGATGATCATAGCAGAGCAACTTGGACATATTTACTATAATACAAGTCAGCAGCTCTAGCCACCTTGAAAATCTTCTCCAAGATGATTTCAGTACATTTTGATGCATCCATTAAGATACTCAGGACAGATAATGCCCTATAATTTGATTCTGCACCTTGTCTTCAATATTTTGCTAACCATGGCATAATTCACCAGACCTCTTGTGTGGATAGACCTCAGCAAAATGGTAGGGTGGAAAGAAAACATAGAAATATCTTGGAAATGGCTAGAGCACTAAGGTTTCAGGCTAGTCTTCCCTTACAGTATTGGGGTGACTGTGTTATGTCTGCTACTCACATTATCAATAGGCTGCCTACAGCTGTACTTAAGTACAAAACTCTATATGAAATGTTATTCCATCAGGTTCCAACTTACAGTCATCTCATAATTATTGGCTATTTGGCTTTTGCCAGTAATCCATCCAGGCAAATTGATAAATTCCAACCTAGGGGAGTTCCTTGTGTTTTTCTAGGGTATCCAAATCACCAGAAGGGTTATGAGCTCCTTAATATGCTTACCAAGCATGAGTTTGTCTCTAGGAATGTAAGGTTTTGTGAACACATCTTCCCATTCCAGCAAGCAAGCTTTGATGCTTATCTCAATCCAATTCCTGTAGTGCTATCTCAATAAGCTCCTTGACTTCTGGATTATTTGCATCATCTCAGTGTAAATAGTGATCAGCTCATCAATGACTCAATGACTCATTCACAGTCTCCAATATCCCCAATAACCTCTCAGCCTGAGCCAAAATCAACCTCACATGTTTCTTTACAACAGCCTCAAACATCTGAACACCTTTTCCCTTCCATTGAACTTAGAAGATCTACTAGATAAATCAAAAAGCCTACATGGCTTGCTGATTTTGTGGGCCAAGCAACATCTAAGACTGCTTCTTCTTATTCCACTCCTTATCCAATTGCCAACTATCTAAATTTAACACATCTCAGTGTTGCACATACAACATTTGTTTCAGCTTTAGATGGTCAAACAGACCCTAAATTCTTTCATGAGGCTGTTTCAGACCGTAAGTGGTGTGATGCCATGAATCTTGAGCTTCGAGCCTTAGAGCAAAATGACACTTGGACACTTACTTCACTTCACTCTAGCAAAAGAGCAATTGGATGCAAGTGGTTGTACAAAACCAAATTCAATTCAAATGGGACTGTTGAGAGATATAAAGCTCGATTGGTGATTCTTGGCTGTAGACAGGAGTATGGAGTGGACTACCAGGAGACATTTGCCCCTATGGAAAAATTACTACTGTTCGTACATTACTTGTTGTGATTGCTATGAAATAATGGAATGCCTTTCAAATGGATGTATCTAATGCATTTTTGCATGGTGACTTGGAAGAAAATGTGTATATGACCATGCCCCCAGGTTACACTCACTTTGGGGCTCCTTGTATCACACCTGATCAAGGCAAGCAATCAGCAAGAGGAAGCCCTCCTATAGTTTACAAATTAAAGAAGTCTCTGTATGGCTTAAAGCAAGCTCCCAGATAGTGGTTTGCTAAGCTATCTAGTGCTTTACTGCAGTTTGGTTTTCATCAGTCCAAAGTCGATTATTATTCATTATTTGTAAAAAGGCAAGCTCATGTGTTTCTTGTAGTGCTTGTGTATGTAGATGATATGATCATCACAGGCAATGATGCAACAACCATACGTCAGCTGAAATGCTACCTGAGCACTAGGTTTCACATAAAGGATCTTGGAGAATTAAAATACTTCATGCGATTGGAGGTCATGAGATCTTCATAGGGTGTTTTTTTATGTCAAAGGAAATACATCTTGGACCTCTTCCAAGAGACAGGCATGACCAATTGTAAGCCTTTGAAATTTCCACTAGCTCAGAATTTAAAGCTTATGGCTAACTCTGGGCAGATGCTTTTTGATCCAAATCAATATAGAAGGCTAGTGGGGCAATTGATCTACCTCACCATTACTCGACCAAACGTCACTTCTGCAATACAGATTTTAAGTCAGTTCATATCTCAACCTGCTATCGAACACATGAAAGCTGTAACCCATGTGTTGCAGTGCTTAAAATCTTGTCCAGACCGAGGTATTTTGCTTGTTGCTGGTTTTACAACTCATATCACATCATATTGTGATTCGAATTGGGCTAGTTTCCCAATGGGAAGAAGATCCACCATTGGTTATGTTGTGAAACTGGGAAAGTCTCTCATTTCTTGGCATGCAAAGAAACAAGACATTGTGTCTCGGTCATCTGCAGAAGTAGAATACCAAGCCATAGCAATGAGAAGCTATGAAATCACTTGGTTGCTTGCATTACTACAGGATCTTAGGTTCACCAAACAACAATTGTTACCTATGGAGTTATTTTGTGACAACATGGCATCTCTTTACATCGCTCACAATCCTGTGTTTCATGAACGCACCAAACACATTGAAGTAGACTGCCACTATGTTCGAGACAAGATCACTGTTGGTATCCTCAAAACAGGTCATGTGTCTAACAAGTCACAGCTGGCTGATGTTTTCACCAAGGTTGTGCCTATTAATCATTTTCAAAGTATGCTCAGCAAGTTGGGTGTTGTTGATCCTTTTGCTCACAACATCCAACTTGAGGGTGAGTATTGAGGATATTTAGAGTTGGTTATCATTTTGTTCTTAGTGTGCTGAGCTGGACCAATGAGGGTAACTGTGTTAGTTATGAAATTGTGGTTTGTAATAAACCATGCTCGGGATAAAAGGAGGCTTACACAAGCTGTGACCCTCAGAACATTTTTGAATCTCAAATATCATTTGTTGCAATGTTCTCTCTCTTGTTCTTCTTCTACTTTCTCTAGCTGTCATGGCCACAGTTATCAGGACCATAATGTGTTTGTTGTTTTTTTTTTGCTTAACCAAATGTATCCGCTGCCGATTGTAGTGACTAATTTCCTCTCCTTGCGAGCTCTACTTAAGGATAAAAGGCTAACCAAGAATTACTCACTATTCCCAAAGGTCAAGGATCGAACCTCTGACCAACTGGTTAAGGGATGAAGTGAGCTACCACTATGCTACAACCCCTTGGCTACATAATGTGTTTGTTGACCAGCAATAATTTAAATTATGAAGCACAAACATCATGTACACCGGAAGAACCATTACAAATAGACCCAAATTCTAACCCATTTCTCCACACCTAAGGTCAAACCAAAAATAAGCCAACCATGAAAACACCAACAACACCCATGAAATTCTCTACTATTCCTCCTGCTTCTCCTCCTCACGGGAGCTCATGAAGTTGAAGCACAACAGTGTGGAGAACAAGCAGGGGGTGAACTTTGCCGAGATGGGCTATGCTCCAGCATATGGGGATATGGTGGCTCCATTGATGCTAATTGTAGCCCAGGGACCTGCCAAAGCCAATGCCCTCTGCCGTCCCCTCCATCGCCCTATTCATCCCCAACACTTCCTCCTCCACCACCGTTGCCTCCGTCTCCTGGCGGCAGCGATCTTTCCGACATATTCCCCAAAGAACTCTTTGAGGAATTCATTCTTCACCGTAACAACCTGGCCTGCCCGACTCGAGGGTTCTACACATATAAGGCTTTCATTGAAGCTGTTAGGGCCTTCCCTAATTTTGGGCATGCTAGGGATACCACTACTAGGAAAAGGGAAATTGCGGCTTTCTTTGGACAAACCTCCCACAAAACTACTGGTACATACAAAATACTCGACATAATGATATTATATTGATGACAATTATTCTACCTACAATAATAAAATAGATATTGAATTTACGCTAACATGATATTGAATAATTAGATGCAAAATATTACTATAAAAATAGGGGGTTATAATGATAAAAATTAAAATGAACCAATCAGGCAATTATAATATGTTGGTGTACTGTTAGTACATTATTTTTCTAGTGTAAATATGATTTCTCTCATAGTTTTTTATTAGTGTACATATAATTTCTCAACTGCATAGGCTCATGCTAATAACTTGTAGTATTCTTGCCATTTCTTGAAAAGATCCACATTTGTTCGGAATTTACCTTTAAATTGTTGAAATATAATGAGATTGTTAAACTCACTCGAGATTAGTTTCTTCAGTTATGAGAGAGGTGGACATAAAATTATGCTCATATGTTGAGAAATCGATTTTAAAATTGCATACTATGTGACATTTTGCTGTTACAGTACAAAGTGCTTGTTTTTAATATCAAGGGGATGGGATACTGTACCTGACGGACGCTTTGTATAGGGGTATTGCTTCAAAGCTGAAGTATGGGCAGTTGTCGATTATTGTGTTCCAGACTCTCGTTGGCCTTGTGTTCCTGGCAAGAAGTACTACGTTCGTGGTCCTATTCGACTTTCTTAGTATTGCTCATTTCACGTCCACTTCTCCTTCTAGATATACATACATAGTAATTGACTTGATTGCCAAACATCTTGTAGGAAGAAATAAGACTAACCTGGATGCGGAAATATACTGTCGGTAATAGTCCACGTTAATAAGAATACCAATCCACGTCAATAAGAATACCAAGCGGCTACTAGAGTCGCTTTAGAGATATCACGTCCTAAAACCCGAGAACTCGATAGATGGTAGATCAGCCGCAAGAGATAAATAGGACAATATAGGAGATATAATATTTACCTCATCGTGTCTCGATCTTCAGGCTAACCTCTTTAAACCCCTTTATATAGCTTAGGGGGTAGCAAGCGTTGCCGCCCTAGGCGACTTAAGTGGTCGTTGGGCTTAAACCTATTAGGCCCGATTAGTAGCTCCCACTCGGCCACTTAGGCCGTAAAACACGTATTCTCTATGTATCACAACTTCTCATGCTTCATACCAGGAATATGACGTGTGACCAAAAATAACAAGTGGTATTATATTAAGTTATCATCCAACTAACGTAACACTTTCACGAAATACGATACCCCAAAACCATCCCAAGACATCACCAGTGGTGCCTCTAATCCCTTATGCCTGATATATCATATGATTATGTTCTCAACATAATCGCCCGACCTGATATAGTGATGGTAGATCGGTTTTTCCTTAAACACTCATGAAATTTCATCTTAGCTTAACTGCTTTCTTAACGTGTTCTCGCTGAACCGTATACATCGTGGTTCTTGAGAATCACATTAAAGTAGCATCATCAAGCTTCGAATTCATATCATAGCTTTAAGTCAAAGGGTCATCGTTCATAGGGTCACACAGTGACAAGAGATAGGGAAGTCAACTGTCACTCCATGTATGGGTCGTCTTATAAGCACACACAGTATGAAATGTGTGTCATGGCATAGCTCCCGCTCAGCTGGGTACGTCACTCTTTATGCCATGCGAATCGTCAGTCTAGATTTTCACCCAAAAATCTAACTTGAGCCACTAGATCAACATACTGAATGTTAATCTTGACACTCAAGATTCGGCTTTTAAGGCTTCGATATGAGAACTTATTTCATACTTGACTCCCCCGAGTCTCATCTTAGTCTCACTAAGGCGACTACATTCATTCTACTCATACACTTCCAGTATGAGTAATCAATATTGCACACCTAGTGCCAATATGATTCAGTCTCATCCTGCCCGCTACTTAAGCGTCAAGGCGATTGCCTGTGTGACTAACGTGCAACAATACGTTATGAGTAACGTGCAACAATATGCTACTTAAGCCTGTGACATTTCAATATGCCTAACGTGCAACAATACGTTATGAGCATTTTGCCCATTTACAAAAGAAACATGTCTATCACGAGATAGGACATGTCTAAATACCAAACCTTATAAATCCCAAAACTCAACCAATGAGCTTTGAACGTGTCATTAGGAATGAGTTTAGCTAAGGGAACATAATCACCTTGTTATTCTATATATACACCCAATGGTAATGCTTTTTGTCTCTATGATATATGATACACAATCTACCTCCATAGTTGACATCGTTATGCAGCTTTGCTGCTCCATGACATGGCTCTCCCAGTCAGGGTCAAGGCATGTCCTAAGGTTGCCTTAGACTCATCCGAGTCACCACCCCAATCAACATTTGAGCATTCTCTCAACTTGAGGCCTACTCCTTGATAGCAAAAGGCTGAGTTATCAATACCATAAAGGTAGAGCTTGATTCTCCTGATGACTTGTCAATCAGGAAGTCTCGGGTTACTTTGATAACGACTTATCAAACTAACCGCAAAGCAATGTCAGGCCATGTACATAACATGGCTTACATTAAGTTTACTATGATACTAAGGTTAGGGACATTTGTTCATTATCTCTATTTTGTCATATGTTTTAGAACATTGAGCAAGACTCAAGGTTGGACCTTTCTCAACTGGAGTATCTACGGGTTAGGAATTATAAATCCAAAATCGTTCCAAGACATTTTGGTGCATGCTTATTGAGAGGACTTTGGATTAGTTCCACTCCCAAGACATACCTGGTTTCACCCGTGTCCTTTGTCTCAAAGCCATGGAATGACTACCTTTTAGTGGCTTTAATCAGCTCCAAGTTGTTCCTAGTAAACAGTATGTCATCAACGTGAGAAACATAATCCCCATGTTGATCTTTCGACATACACAATGGTCTTTTGAAACCTCACATAAGCCAAAATGGTTTTATGGAATCTAAAGTACCAAGAACTGGAAGATTACTTGAGATCGCATATGAACCTTTTAAGATGACACACATTGTCCTCTTGTCCCTTTGATACAAAATCAATGGGTTAGTCCATATAAATCTCTTTCTCAAGATCACCATTGAGAAAAGCAACATTTACGTCCATTTCGAGCAACTCAAAGTCCGAATGGGCAACCAAGGCTAAGAGTATCCGGGCCTGAACTTATCAATTGAACTATCCATCCGATGTTTTATCTTGAAGACTTACATCGGGGTGGAGTTTCAACGAGTTCTCAAACCTTGTCAGTAAGTCTATCTCATCCCTTATAGCATCCAATCACTCTTTATAATTTGGTGAACCAACAGCCTCTTGATAAGAGATAGATCCCTCAACCCCCAAGGGAGTGCATAGGAATATTTTCTCTTCGATTTGGAAATATCGTCGAAGAATTCTTCTACACTTAGTCCTTTGGATCCTGGGACCTTCATTATTTGTCTGCCCAGGTGAGAAATCCTTCCCCCTTTCTCTAAGAGGTAAAGGACCAGCTGTTCCTAACCTTTTCTCTAAGAGGTATGGAACCCTGAGTAGGGAGAGAAGATTACTCCCACTATCCATTGGATGTGGGATCCAGAATGTGAGGACTACCTACATGTTCAGGAATGACTCTCCTCAACAGATTGAGGACGAATCTCGTTCTCTTTAACAAACAAACGTTCACCATTCCTATCAAACAAGGAAGGTGTACCATCCTCGGTGACTTAGTGAGAATTCAAATCCTCCCCCTCACTGAGAGGTGGTTGAAGGTCTTATTGTAAAGTATACAAATTGAGGTCCTTTTAAATGTCACCAAATGCTAAGAAACTCATCTTTAAGAAAACCGTCATCGCGGGAATTCGTTTCACAAAGAAAATATTCATGATCTCGATTGGTTCGAAGAGTTTTAATATTTCGTCCCAATTGAGTCCTGCTACCTCTATAAAGTATACGAACACATCAAGTATCTAACAGCGGTGAGATAGTCGGTACACATACTTCTATCATGAATACATAGCTCCATGATATGCTTTCACACTCATGGACCGCACATGTCTAAAGTGAATGAACGCTAAGGAATTCGATGTCCTTGCAACCTTACAAAAAGATTTCCTATTGCTTTACTAGCTAGACATAACTCACATCATGCAACTTAAGCCTAGTGAGTTGGTCTTAAAAGACCATCTTTAGCTAGTTTGTTAACTTTATATTAACCCTCATGGTCAAAACGAGCATGTTTAAAACAGATTCAAAAATGGGACAAGGATGGAAGATATTTTATTTCGTCAAACCTTTCAATGTGACATGGCCAAACAAATCACCATGCCATACGATATCTAAGACATCTGGACGAAAATTAAAGAAAATTTATCTTAGGAACAGAAGACAAAAGGAAAATTTCGCACCTCAGGTGCATAGAGAGCATCGTGAAGAGACAACGTAGTCCCTCCAAAGAGCTTCAAATGATTTTTCCTTAATTCAAGGACATCTTTTTCATTGTCGTTACCTAAAATGACAATTCGTGAACCCATCGTGTAGTGGTGAAAGTTCAAAAACAACTCGTTCCTGAGCTATATGCTTGGTTGCTCCCGTATCTGCAACCCACTAAGGATCATAGTTAGCAACAAATGCTTGGGAGTGTACATATTATCCAGGAGTGACTGTGAAAAAAGGTACCCTAATCGACTCAGGAGAATCCCAACCATAAGATTTGTTATTTCCATAGTCATAGCACTCACACGTGCTATATACATCTCTTTCTTTCCCTTAGTCTTTTTCCCTTTCACAATACCAATCTTAGGTCCAGAACTTTATGAGGAAATGGATCTGGACGAACCTGATGCTCAGCTAATCCCACGCATACTCAACAGTGGGATGACTTTTAGTTCCCTCACTAGATCGACATCATATGCAATACGACAAAGTATAGCATGTTGATTGATCCATTCTCGAACCACTTTTGGTATACTTTTAAATTTTCTCGATACTACTCACTAGTAGTATCATCTTTGCCATCCAAGGAGACCAAGAACCTAACGAGGGTACTAACACCTCACTCTCGCTTAGAGGAAACTGAATCTTTCGATACTTTGTGTCACAGTTAGCGTTATCAAGTTCTTCATTGGTAAACGAATTACCAACCATATTTTAATTACCATATCTAAAAATATATATTTGTAAAATGGACATTAGGCATATTTTCAAATAATTAAATTATCAAAAAACTCCATTATCCATGTCGCATGATCGAAAATTCTGCTAAGCTCATAATCATCACATACAAGCATGAATTATAAGTTTTAATAATTTAATTATCACATTTTCCCATAAAAATAAAATCTATGGAGAGCATCATGGTTAAACTAATTAACGTTTTAGAAATATCACAAAGATATCCAACTTTATGTAAACCAAATTTACATGAAGTTATCTCATTATATATAACTACTAATTTGTCATCTAGAACTTTATCAATGACATATCAAACATGAAATTCAGATTATTATATAAAATACATTTATAAAATAAAATGAATCTATATTGCGAAACATATTCGAATAATAACATGTTATAAAAGAAGTTCATAAAAGGCTCAAATAGTATTATATAAAACACATTTATCTAATTATATATAACATGAAGCTTATTCAAATGTTATGCACAATTATAAAACACATTTATAATATTACGAATTAAAATTTCATGAAACCAATTCATAAAATACCGCTAAATTACATAATTAGCAGATAACATGAAACGAATCTACATTCATTAATTTGGGCAAGGAAAAAGTGCTAAAATTAGCAAATTCACTACAACTCACGTAGTTTGTATATATAAAACACATTTATACAATACTACTAATTGGTGATTAACATGAAACATATCCATGTAATTGAATGCAACATAATTTATCACATGAAATATATCCAAATATTAATCGCAATTAATTATAGGACAGATCCATATAATATTAAAGTTTGGATGAAACGAATTCATAGTAAAGCTTGCAAATTATATAAAACGTATTCATATAATATTGCAAATTCAAATTTCATGAAATAGATTCATAAAATAATCAAATATACTATATATCCAAACAATAGCATGAAACTTGTTCATGTAAACCTTAATGAATCATTTTTGTTAACTACAACAATGACGGAACAATTAGCTGATTTATAATTGCTCATGTTTTTGCATAGAAATTATTAAATTCTGAAACATATTCATGTGACGGGATATTATATAAAATACATTTATATAATATAACTTATGAAACATATTCATTTACCGACCAAGGGGATCTTTATATCACATAGATATTTATTGAGTTCGAGTAAAACAAATTTACATCATACGCACTAATTTTATATATGAAACAAATTCACATAACTTCAACTCAGCGGATCGATAACAACTTACTCGGTCAATAAAATATCAAGTTGATGCATATACAAAATGAATTTATATATGACATTAAACATATTAATGTTTTATAACGAATTCACGCATTCAGGATTAAAACTAATTCGCAACCTTAATTCAGCGAACGAATTAACTGCATGAAACTTTATCAACTTTAATATCATCATAATTCAATTAAAGTCATGCTATGACTAATGATAAGAATTAAACAGTAACGGCTGAAAAATAATTCGGCCCAAAATAGTTGAAAATAGTCTGGCCTATATCATTGAAATGTGGCAAGAGGGAAACCGGCCTGAAAAGAAAAACGGTTCAAAACTAAAACTTGGGCCAAAAAACCGGCCCACTAAACCGGGCGTCCCCTTTCGCTTTTGTTTGATGATTCAACCCAAATAAGGAGGGGGTTTTAATGGCCTAAAACTCTCTCTCCTCTCGGTCTTTCTCTACCACCCAAGCCCTCTCTCTCTCCTGCTAACTCGACCTCTCTCTCCTTTCTCTGCTTCACAACTCTTTGTCATGCTTATGGAGCACCGAACTCCATCGTTCCTTGGCTGTGGAAGGCTCTCTGCCTTTCGAATTTCTCTCTCTTCCTCACACCCCATGTCGCCACCCTCAACCTCGTGGTGGACGACGAGCGTTTGGCTGAGAAACCCATATGAGAAAAACCCCCCATCCATCGTCGAAAGCCAAGGATAACCCCACCAGCATGTAGATCGGCCACAACTGAGCTGGAAAACACTAGCCGAGCATCGAACGCGCCTCTCATGCGGTTGCGCGTGACTCACACGCGCCGCCAGTCTAGTGGATTTCGTGGTTCCTTTGTCTATTTTGGGTAGATCGGAGGTCAAGGGTGGGGATGGAGGAAGAAGAAGAGCATTGTACTCCTTCGTCGGCGGCACGTGACTTACACGCGCCACCCCTCCATAGTTCCTGATGGGTAAACCAGGTTTCCTTTTCTCAAAACATTCTCTCTTTTTTTTTATTAATTGCCGGTTATAGTGCGGGGGGCCACCAAGGCCCCGCCGCCACAACCGCCACAAAGGCGTGAGTGGTGGGGACTATTTGGTATCAAACCATTGAGGTCTTTACTGCCACCATCGTCTTGATGGGTTAGGGTTTTAGAGTCAAGAGGGGCAGAGAGACTTTAGGGTTAGGGTTAGGGTTTGGGTTCTCCCTTTTGTTCACTACTTTTTCTTTTTTTTTACCGTGATTAGGGTAAAATAGTTACGCTGCTAATTTGTGAATTGCACATAGCATGATAGCATGACACTCAAGCATAAACTAATTGAGTATGTTCTTTAGACTAAAAGCATGCTTGTATCGACTAACATGATCGCAAAATTGAACTACTCATAACAAAACTCAGTCTTTGGTTATTGAAGCATGCTTGGTAGAATCACTATCATGCGTATTTAATTTGGGCATATCTTAATGCACGCATAGTGCGGTCTGTTTTATCAATAAAGATACAGATTGACAAAATAGAAATATTCAACCAAAGATGCAATTTTTTTTTTAACTTAGTTCTGGGCATGTCAATTATAAAAGCATGCTTCTGGAATGTTAGAGTTGCATAATTACAAAAATTAAGCAATTAAACGTATAAATGAGCATGCATTGAACAAATTAGGTTTAGCAGATTATTAACCAATCAATCGGGACTAATCCAAACAGTTTTAGCTCTGATACGACTGTAGGAAGAAATAAGACCAACCTGGATGCGAAAATATACTGTCGGTAATAGTCCACGTTAATAAGAATACCAATCCACGTCAATAAGAATACCAAGTGACTACTAGAGTCGCTTTAGAGACATCACTTCCTAAAACCTCATAACTCGATAGATGGTAGTTTAGCCATGAGAGAGAAATAGGAGAATATAGGAGATATAATATTTAGCTCATCGTGTCTCTTTAGGCTAACCCCCTTAAATCCCTTTATATAGCTTAGAGGGTAGCTAGGGTTGCCGCCCTAGACGACTTAAGTGGCCATTGGGCCTAAACCTATTAGGCACGATAACACATCTATTAGGCAGATTCACAGTTAGAAGAAAAAAAAATAAAAAGAGATCCATAAACTGCAACAAAATAGGTGATAAACAGCTGTTGTTTGGGAGCCCACAAAGCCTTGGACAGGCCCCAGCATTTACCCACAAAGAAAAACAACCCATATGCTTTTCTTTTTTCAAGTATTAATTTGGTTATTTCGTCCCTGGTATATTAACATCGCTTGCGTGGATGTAATAATGTGATGCAGCAACTTTAACTATGGACAAGCCGGAGAAGCGTTGGGGTTGGACCTTCTATCAAACCCAGAACTTGTGGAAAATGATCCGGTTGTTTCCTTCAAGACTGCAATTTGGTTCTAGATGACTGAACAACCACCCAGGCCTTCTTGTCATGAAGTCATGATTGGAGCCTGGGTGCCCACTCCTGCGGACATCGGTGCAGGGCGCGTTCCTGGATACTGTATGGGCACGAACATAATTAACGGTGGTGTTGAATGTGGTGGACAAGGACCAGATGCTCGTGTGGAAGATCGAATCGGGTTTTACAAGAGATACTGTGATATCTATGGGATAAGCTACGGTGACAAGCTTGATTGTTATGGCGTGCGACCTTCAAGTACAACCTAAACAATGACTAGCACTCAAGGTCTCAACGATATACCCACCTTTGTTGTGTCTAGTGCGTGTTGCCTTGGTGCCAGTTTTCTTTACTGTTTAGACATGTAATATGTCTATTTGGACTCAGTTCTAGTTCATGGCGGTTGCTTAATTTGTATTATTGTTATGAGAAAATGTCCACATTCGTTGCAAATAATTATCAGAAAAATGTTTGGGTCTCGTTCATGCCTCTATTTGGTGTCCAAATAATTAAGCACAACTTCCAATAGATACGTAATGTTCTACAATTAGCCAGGAAGCAGGAAACTTTATTTATTTATTTATTTATTACATGAGTAAGCATACCCAACCTATTGGCCCCTTATCTCAAGGGTCACCAATATTCGATAACACCTTTTGTTTGAATTTAGTTTTATGTAATTACTTTCTCAAATCTTAGAAAATTAGATAATATTACTAAAAGAAGAGGGATATTAAAAAAATAGTTACTAAGATGTTGAGCGGGATAAATGAAATTACATCATTTGCAACGGTCTCGCCTGTCCATCTTTGCAGCCACTGCTGTGAGGTCACTGCCGACTTACTACAGCAAAATAACCCCCCTCCCGGGTGGAAAGCCTTGCTTGTTAGATATAGGCTCTGTTTGTTAAATGACTACTACGGGTTAGCTATTTGATTGACTATTTAAATTAAGTGTTTGAATAAGTTGTTTCTAGAAAATATATGAGGTAGAAAATAATTGTTTCTGAAAAAGACATTTGAAAAAATTTCATTCGTATCCATATAGGTAATTCACTATTTGAACAAGATATTTTATTCGTTGGTCATTTATTTTTTTTTCCAATAAAAATTAGATTTGTCATATGTACAGATTACCTTGATTCATAAAGCCTTATGTTCTTAATAGTTCTACGTATATTCATTATGTATCTCAATTTCTTTTTCATTCGAATCTACATTTATGTGATATCTACATTTTATTATCTTGTTTTGCTATTTATTAGACATAATTTTTCTTTTTATTTTGAATTAAGATTCATATTAACTTCAAATGTACTATATAACAATATAAATAAATAAGATTGTTGACCCTTTCCTTGTGTAAGGTTTTGATGATGTCAAACACAAATGTGTTAGTCCAAATGTATTAGTCCTTATAATATTACTTGAATTTGTGCTATGCTTGGTTAATAAAGTTGGTTGAGAACAGTGATTAAGAACAGAGCTTGTACGATCAGTTGAAGTTCCAGAAACAGTTTCTAACAGCAATGCTTCAAGTCCAAGAACAACATGAAGTTTCAGGAACAATCTTCAGGAACAGTTCTTAGCAGTATCAAGGTTGTTGACATTGCAAGTCAGCTGCTTCATCAACAAGAAGTCATGGGTTTGGTAGAATCTTTTCTTTATTAGACCCTCTGTTAATATGCCAGTGAGAGGATCCCAATTTCATGTTCGCTTTTAAAAAATCTTTTTGACACTCTGAGAACAGGTCCTGATCCTGACTGGGAACAGTTCCTGGTAAAGCACCCTGAGTGTTCTCAGCAATGTCTGGCAAAAGATTTTACGATTCTTTTCTATTTTTTGGGTTGATAATTTTTGCTACTTGATAAAGTATTTTTCAACTGCAACCTAACAGATTTTCAAACTTAAAATCTCTAATTTTTGGGATAAGATTTGGATAAGATTTCACTAAGTCAAATTTTATCTTCTTTCTCCTATTTTTAGCAAAGTCCTAAGACTATGAAAATGCTGGACGTTGGCTGCTGGAATATGTGGCTTTTGTTTCACGTTAGTAGTGAAAGAAGCGCAGCCACAAAAACTCTCATCTAGCCGTTTTGTTTCAAGCTATAAAAAGGAGTTTTTGCCAACGTTTTTAGGTGTGGTTTTTCAGATTTTTTGAGTTGTACTGAGCCAAATTTCCAGAGTGAAAAACCTATAAAAGAGAGCAAAAATTGAGTCTTCCTCATTAGCATACTAGGCGCTTCATTGTACCTTACACTTGCTTTATTAGAAGTT